>ML797626.1:644756-697945 GCA_009831015.1 Picea engelmannii
TCATCTTGACTGTCTGAATATCATGTTTGAATTGAGTTATCCCACTGATCAATCTACACAAAACACAAAAAACATTTTTACTTGAAGTTACCAAGCACCTTTGGTCTACAACCACAAAGGGTTTCTTGGAGTGATAACAGGTATCTTAAAAGATTCATCATTAATGGGTATGTTTCCCATTCCACCACTCAATATTTCTACTCCTTTTCTCACCTCAATTAACATGATATCAAACACTGCTATTGAAATCCATGAGTCTTATGATCCTTGGATAGTACCTATCTCTGGCGATTGTCATCGTTATGACGAAAGAATGCCTTTAAGTTCCGTAGAATTGGCTTATCATTATATTCAATCAGTGACTCCCTCTCCTCATTCTCTCTTAGATACGTCTCCAGATCCATTTCACAAAGTCTTTCACACTGATGGAATTTTTATGAAAATCATGTCTATGGAAGATACCCCATGGGATGATGGGAATCATCGTTCTATTCTCTTCCTGGAACTCGAGACTATAGAGAGTTATCAACGGATTTCAGATCTGTCTACTATTGTTACTTTCCCCCCTGTTCTTGAACCACTACACGATGTTTTGTATGAAGGGAACTTGGGTAAACTTTGAACCACCATACATTTAGATATTTTGACTAAACCCAGAGTCGTGGAAAATGTTCACATTGGTGCCTCGTGTTCTGTCGATGAGGTCCAAATTTATAAAGATATTTTCCAAGAATTATGTGACCTTTTTTCCTGGAGTTACGAAGAGATGTCAGGTATTGATCCAAATATTGTTGTACATGAGATTAATACTTACCTGGACATTAAACCCATTCGACAGAGACTTTGCCCAGTACATCCACGTAAAGTTGTTGCTATTAAACTCGAAGTTGAAAAAATTCTTAAAGCCTATTTTGTTTATCCCGTGGCTTTGACTGATTGGGTATCTTATCTTGTTCCAGTTACGAAGAAACAAGGAACGATCTGTGTTTGTGTAGATTATAGGGATATCAACAAGTCTTGTCCCAAGGACAATTATCCAACCCCTTTTTTTACCAAATCATTGATGACTGTGATGGGAGTGAAATCTTCTCTTTAATGGATGGTTTATCCAGCAATAATCAAATCAATATTTTTCCTATGGATCAACATAAGACTTATTTTATCTTCCCTCGGGGAACCTTCACATACCATAAACTACCTTTTTGTCTCAAGAATGTTGGTGCGATGTTTCAACGCACTATGTATTATTCCTTTCATGACATTAAGAATATTGTACAACCTTACTTGGATGATTTACCGACGCATTCCATGCATCGTCAAGATCATCCGACACATTTATGGGCCATTTTCCTACGTTGTCATTATTATTGAAATCAATTGAATCCACATAAATGCGTCATTTGTGTGGAGTCCAAATGACTTCTTGGTTTTATTGTTTCTACACATGGGACCAGGGTGGACCCTATGAAGGTTGAAGCTATTCTCAATCTGCCTCCTCCTTCCTCATTGCACCAACTCCAAAGTTTGCAAGGGAAGGAATTTTTTTTACTTCGATTCATCCCCAACTATGCTAAATTAACGAAAGGTTTTACTCGACTTCTTAAAAAGGATCACAATTTTGTATGGGACGACATTGCCAACAAATCCTTTGAAGCTTTAAAACTTTCCTTAACCCGTACACCACTCTTATTTCCACCCGATTATTGTCGAGATTATTTATTATACTTAGCTTCTTCGGATTCTACCATCGCTATGGTTCTAGTCCAAGAGGATGATTCTCATGATGAAAATTTCATCTACTATTTGAGTCGGAGTCTCACGACCACCAAAACCAAATATTTGCATGTGGCGAAACTGGCCTTGGAAGTTGTTCAAATTATTTAATGTTTCTGTCATTATATCTTATTACGCAGAACCACCGTCATTTCCAATTGCAACCCTATGAAACACATCCTTACTCAACAATTGCTAGGGGGAAAATACTCCAAATGGATATTTATTCTCTATGACTTTGATTTGGAATTTGAGCGTGCCAAATCAAAGAAATCTTTGTTTTTTTCTGAATTGATATGTGACCTTCCCTCTACTGAGACAGAAACTGTGGCAGAGGATTCCTTGCCTGATGAATCTCTTTTTCTGATCAGTTATGACAACATATGGTATGGAGACATTATCATTTATCTCCAAACCCAAACTTTCAGGCCTGATCTTTCTAGTGTGGATCGTCGTCGTATTCGGTATCAAACTCGTCAATACATTATCCTTGGTGATACCCTTTACCGTTGTGGTATTGATTCAATTTTTTGATGATGTCTAACCTATGATGAAGCTGAGAAAGCTTTGAATGACTATCATTCTGGAGCATGTGGCAGTCATATTTTTGAGTATGCCACTACCCAAAATATCTTACCAGCTGGTTACTTATGGCATTCATTGTTTAATGATTACATTACTATCGTCCAGAAATGCCATGCTTGTCAAACGTATAAAAATAAGATCTGATATCATCCTGATCCTATTTACCATGTAGTTTCCGTAGGTCCATTCGCTCAATGGGGCATTGACTTCATGACATGTAACCCTTACTCGATCCGAGGGCATGGATACATCATCGTATCCATAGATTATTTTACTAAATGGGTCAAGGCGTTGCCTACATTTGATAATACCATGAATACTTCAACGTTGTTCATATTCAATCATATCGTTACTAGATTTGGTGTCCCTCAAGCCATCGTCACTGACTAGGGTAGTAATTTTCTCAATTTCGTGATGTCTGAACTTACCGAGAAGTTGGGTCTTTGTCATGAAAACTCAACACCTTACTATCCACATGCCAATGGCCAAGTTGAAGAAATTAACAAAGTTCTTACTATTATGCTTCAACAGATGATAGGAATTCACAAGTCAAGCTAGCACACGATGCTCTTCTCTGCATTATGGGCCTATCGGACATATGTTAAATATTCCATAGGGTTCACACCTTTCCAATTAGTATATGGTATTGAAGATATTCTGCATATTGAATGTGAAATCCCATCTTTGAAACTAGTTGTCGAAATTCTCCCTAACACCTCAGTTGAAGAGAAACATCTCTTGTATTTAATGTAATTAGATGAGACTCGTCATGATGTTGCCTTAGTCATTGAAAATTAGAATAAGCATGTCAAAGATCAATATGGCAAGCATGTCAAACCACATGTTTTTTCTGAGGTTGATTTAGTTCTTCTTTACAAATAGGATCGTGACTTATTAGGGGCCGATAAATTTGAGCCTATGTGGCATGGCCCTTATATTGTGAAGCGAGTGTTGGAGAAAGTGGATAATGAGCTGGTACATTATGACGAAATTCCTTTGAGTGAACCCAAAAATGGGCTTTACTTGAATAAGTATTATGATTAAACTATTTTTGCATGAGTGTTGTGTATTTTTAGTGTACTATACTCTAGTGTGATATTTTCATTTTTTGTTCTTCCATTTAGCTTCTTACCTTGCATTGTGATTGGTTTCCAGATGTAGGTGTCTTCACTACCCTATATCAACTTTGTTGATGGTGCTAGTCACAGTACTCAAAACCTAGCATATGTTGTGTGGGAAATCTATGCACCTATGGATGAGTTGATCAATATACATGGTGTTTTCCTTGGTTGTGCAACTAATAATATTGCAGAATACAGTGTAGTTATCGAATTATTAACTGAATCCATTTCATTTGGCATCTGTCATATTATTGTGTGACTCGATTCAAAGTTAGTAGTGTTGCATTTAAGTAACATTTATTCCATCTGAAGTCCTACTTTGTTAGGGGTATACTTAAGAATTCACCTCTTGGAAAGACATTTTGATTATATTGAATATCAACATATTCCTAGATGTCTAAACACATTGACAGATGCATTGGCTAATTATGTGCTATACAGGAATTTGAGACATTTATAAATCCAAAAGCACATTTAAAAATACAAGTAAGCTTGTAGAAACTTTATATTAATAACGATAAAAGTTACAAAAAGTGTTTTGTCCAAGGTCCAAAATATCAAAAAGTGAATATCATGGCTTCATGTACAAAAAGAATCAAGGATGTTTCTTTCTATAACAAACAACTGACCATGATACTCTACAGAGAAGTCGACCAATAGATGAAGATACACCAACTGTATGGCATTGATAGTGCCTAGGAATTTCGTCCATCGTGGCATCAGGGATATTCATGGTTAATCCCTCTAGGTTCTACTCAATCTCCTCGAGATACGTGGTGACCACTCCTGATACAACACCTCTCTCTCTTCTCCTCTGAATGGGAGATGATCCTGGAGGACGATAAGGCCCCACATCTTCATTATTGAGAGAATTTGATTAGTCTTGGATAGATGACACAAAAAACATTTTATATAGTTAAAATATCAAAAAAATCATATAATGAAAATTTTCCTTGTTACCGATGTCTCCCCACTGAGACCCCGCAGGAAGAGATAAGTCAGGATCCCCATGGAAATTCATCCTAGCATACGCATATTCCTCCACCATGATTAGTTGATTTCTCATCCATTGGAAGAAAACATCGTCATACTTGACGATAGGCATGCCACTGTGACGAGCCATTAGGTCCACTCACCTATTCATCTGTGGATCTTGTGGAGAATTTATACCCCAGTCCACCTATAGACGTAGGACATGGACCCTCTCCAATAAGGAGGACACCAAAATGGACCCGTAACCAAACTGTTTCAACCAACCGTTTCGACACTTTGTCAGTTACGTTTTCATGTTCTTCAAGACACCCTCACACCAGTTGAATACCATGTGTTCCATGTAGTCTATGGTGTACTGAAAATGGATTTGCAAAGCCATGTGGGGAGCTTCACTCCCTTCCATATGGGTAATGGTATAAAGGATGGTCCGCAATGGTAAATCCTGAACATCTCTTATGGCCACCTTTCCACTATGTTTTTCTGTACTCAACATGCAATGGTGAGCAACATAGTAATCCATGGGTTCTCCTCCACCCCTTCTTCTCGAGAGTGAAACCTGAGATTCTCGACAAGATAAACCCCTTAGAAAGTAAATATATTTTATTTCCAATGTGAGTGTATGCACACCCATGTGAAAGGCTTGTTCGTTCACATCCCACATGTGAACCAGATACTCTAGCAGTCTCAATTGGGCTCTCATGCCATGAATTTTGAAGATCTTGAGTAATCTGCATTACCTAAGTGCCATAATTGTGCTCAGGTCATTCCCAACAAAATAGTATTCTTCTTCATGCTCTCATTCTTGCCACTTGAGCATTTTGACCAAGGAAAGCATGCTAAGGAACATCAACAGAAGATTAGAATCATACAAAATCCATTCTTGGAAGTTTCCCTAGTTCTTTTTATCTTTTCAAAATTTGATTTGCGTTCATCGCAGGGCAGTGCTTTCATGCAGAGCGAAGTCATCGCACCCTATATTTGAGCCCCCTACGACGATTCCAGCGCAGGTACCCCCAAAAAAATCGACCCAAACTCAACAATGAACCAATAAAAACAAAATTTTAAACCATGAAAATATAAAGAAGAAAAATATTACCTTTTTGATGGAGACGGTTTGTGAAATGATCCACCAGGTGCTCCATAATCGACAGTTGAAATTTTGGAAACAAAAAGGTTTTGGGCACTATTTGGGTAAATTTACAAATGAAATGGTAAAATGGTTTTTTTGGCCTATTTTATTGTTTTTTATCATATTTTATTGCAAAATTAAATTATTTTTTATATTTTACCCATGACCTAAAGTCTAACAACTATGCGAAGTGTTTTCTTTTATAGATTAAAGTTCTGAGGACGAGACGTTTGGCTGGGGTCCACCATTGTTGATTGTTTTTGTGTGTTTTTTCTTATGAACATATGCTTTTAGGGTTTTTTAGGAAAAACTACGAGCATAATCTTAATTCTTTCTCACACTCGTGAAACCATGAGAATGTAATCAAGTAACCTTTTTTCATTTTTTGAACTCGCATTGGTAATATGAAAAACGAACCTTATGGAGTGTCCTTTAAGCTCTTTTCAAGCTCCCTAAACACGAAAATATAACCGAGATACCTTGTTCTCTTCATGCTCGTAAAAGTATTTAAAGAAAATGTTTGATGAACGGTAGACTATATCTTTTTTGGTCTCATCAGACTAACTTACGAAAAAGGACCTTATGGAGTTATCTTTAAGTGTTTTTTAGACTCTCTAAACATGAAAAACCCCTGATTTTTCTTCCTTTGGACTCGTTAAAAAAGCATTGAAAGACCCATATGGGATTGAACCACTCCTTCTTAGGGTTCTTTAAAAATACTCTAAGGGACTCATCTGAAGGATGAGCTTACATCACAAGAATATGTTATCCTCCTCAAGCTTGCATAAAAATAAAGAGGTACTTGCCAGAAATGGTGGGGGAAAATTGGGAAGAAATGTTTTGTTGTATTTGTCTCAGTGGCAGTAAAGTCTCTCTTGAACATGACACCCCCTTCATCACTGTATCTGGGTTGGGAAATCCATTTGTCTCCATTTTACCATCGACAAGTTCATATGTTGGGTCCTCCTTTGAGTCAATGTTGCCAAGACAATTGTCGTTTCATTCATATGTTCAAGAGAAGTCCAACCTAAACAAACCTTCTATCGAGTCGGCTATCTGCAGTTATAATTTTTCTACCATGTCGACCTCCCATGAGTCCATTCAGAATCACTTCTTACTCTGATCTACCTCAAATATGTTACATATTTCATGTCATTGATGGGGGATACATCAATGCCTTCCTATGACGAGTCTTTTCATGTCAATTTCAACTCATTATCTGGGAACAAGACTTAGAAATCACATCGGTACCTTGGAGCCTACATGCCTCAATGGGTGGTTTCCTCGCTTTCAATAGTGGGTTCACATCATTATCCTCTGATTGGAAGATTCCATCAAGTGTTCGACTTCAACTCATTCACTCACACTCGTTGGATTGTACTAGGAGTACCTTGGGATTCATTCACATCAATGGTGATTTTCCTCATAGTTGTTAACATTTTTCATTAATGACCGGTAATCAAGTGGTTTCTACCATGTTCAACTTCAACACCTGTAATCACATGACTAGATTCATACTTATATACGATGGGATTGAAGACCCTGGATCTCATCATATCAGTCTAGGTTGTGATGGAGTATACATAAGTTAGTACTGACACATAGATCCATTGTGTATGTCTTGTGGCTATGTCCGAGTTTGAATTATTTTAGAGCATAGATCCATAATGTATTATTCGTGGTTATATTGAATCATGATGACATGGATCCACAATGTATTTTTAGTGGCCTTGAATCACTTGAAACTTATGTCACTTGTAGTATGAGTATGGAAATGCCTACCTCAGAAGATGGTATATTATTATGCAGATGCTTGATTGTTTCCAGGTTTCAGATCGATGCACTCCTTATTTTCAACACACACATTGTACAAATTATTTCAGTTGTCACAGGTTCCATCTTCATACTTTGGGGGGAATTCTATTACACATTATTTTGGTCACCCCAGTGATCAACTAACAACATGTTCTTAACTCACTTCCATGTTCCCTAAAAATATTAATTGAGACTTTCTCCAAGAGAAAAGTGTTTTTCTTTTCCTCCCTCAAAAAATATGACAAGGAATATTGTTACACCCTACTCTATTATCGGGGTGCGACGATGCTTCATCATCTCACTCTACACCAAATATAGACTACGACGTCGTTGCAGGCTTCCTGTCCATAGGGTGCGATGACGCTTAAGCAAAGGAAACGTCAAAATTCATGAATGTTCTAGAAGGGAATATTCTAGAAGATGAGGTGGCCTCCGATCAGTTTGGATCTTACTCACTTCTCTGATTTCGTGGGATCATCTGAATATCCTCATCCATCCCTCTTTCACCTTATATAAGGAGGGATATCTCATGGAAAAGGATAAGGTTTTCATATCCATGAATAATTTTTCTATAGATTATACTTGAGATAGCTTTGCTTTAGATCTCTAAGTCAAATTGTAGATCTTCTTCATCAAGGCATTGGAGAAAAGGTGTGTGTGTTGGAGAAAAGAGCCATTGAAAGGGATATTGAAACATCAAGGCATGGGTTGTATTCTCCACTTTCCATTTTAATATAATACAACAATACATTTCTTCCCTATAAAAGTGTCTTGGCTTTTATTGTATAACTCCTTGATCGTATACATAGAATTCATTGGAATATGTGTGTGTGTGTGTGTGTGTGTGTGTGTGTGTGTGTGTGTTTTGTCTCTCTTTCTTGGTTTGTTCTTCTTAAATAGGTTCACCATCCCACAAATCCAAAGATGGAGCGACAAGGACGACACTAGCGAGGATCAAGAATCATTTAAAAGGTATGTCTCTCATTCCTCTTTAAACTATTTTATATGACAATGAAGTCTAAGGTGAAGTTTGTATTCTGTCTTGTTTTGTTCTAACTTCCTATGGAAGTTAGGGAGATTAGTTTGTGTCTTCACTTACAGATTTATCTGATAACATAG
Organism: Picea engelmannii; assembly: GCA_009831015.1. Lineage (NCBI taxonomy): Eukaryota > Viridiplantae > Streptophyta > Pinopsida > Pinales > Pinaceae > Picea > Picea engelmannii. Next base: position 653,292 of record ML797626.1, read on the forward strand.
GCGTTTTTCCAATCTATATTTGCCCAGATTTGCAGTTTCACCCACCTTCTCCAATCTTCTAGGCAATGGATGCGCCCAACCAACAAAGGAGATGGAATCAACACGTTCTCAACATTTTAATGTTATGTGAAATCAATTGTGTCCATATCTTTGGATATTTCTTTAACCAAGATCCATTAAACATGAGAAACAAATATTTTGTAAGCTAATCATGTATGGAAAGTTCTAATTTGAGGGATTAGTTTTTATCCACTCCATTGCTACTCATATATAAACAACCATAGAACATAGGGGTGTATGGGTATTGAGAGAATGGTAAATGGGATCATTGTATAAGGAATTTTATGCTTGGGCACTTGTTGTCAGGAAATTAAAGAAACTTCAACACTAATCCTAGCAGAAGAGAAGAATAATTTAATCAAGCACACAAATTGCACAAGAAATCACACAATACACTGAGATTCTACCCTGGAAACCCTTAACCAGGAAAACCAACATTCATTTGAGCATTTTCCTCTCTTGTTGTCTTATTCAATCAGAATAAAAGGTTACATGTCTAACCTTGGTCCACACATAATACAAAATCTACATCATACCCTCTTGCACATGCAAGAACAACCATGTATCCTATTTGTCTTACATATGCATGACCAACAACTTACACTTACACATGCATTAACTTGAAAAAGTGAATTCTACAATTACCTTACAATAGCAGTCGTTATGACCTTTACAAGATTTACAATAGGAAACCCCCTAAAGATTGGTGCTCAAAAAAGGTTACAGATCCATGCATATCATTGGATACAAATCCCACAAATCCCAGGATTCTATTACAGTCGAATCCAAGTCAGGTTTTCCAGTCGACTACCAGTCAGCCTTCATTCGGTCTCAGTCGATCTTCTCATGCCCACACTTTGATCTCTTGTCAGTTGACTTGCCGTTGATATCTTCAACTTCGAATTTACTTGGTCGACTTCCTCGACCTTCGACTTCATCGACCTTCAAATTGTTTTCGATCTACCTTGACTTTGACCTCTTGCCGATCCACCTTGACTTTGACTTGTTGTCGATCCACCTTGACTTCGACCGTCATTCGATTCAGCTCGACTAGAATTTCACTGCAAAGAATATAACAACCCAACATTCTCCCACTTGTTGTCTTGTTTGTTGAAATAGGATATTCCTAAACTTTCACTCACATAACCAGGGAAGCAATTCCCATAGCTTCTCTGCACCAAGAGAACTTCATAGCACTCATAGACTTGGTGAAAAAGTATGCTATGTTTTACAATGTGTCTACTTTCTCCAGTAGCACCTTGTTACTTTCCACCATGTCTCCTATGGAATGGTATTGTAAACCAATGTGATTAGTCTTTGAATGATAAGCATGGATATTTTCCAAAAATATTATGCTTTGACTGTCGCAACTTACCTTCATGGCTCTCTACTCAAGCCCGATTCCTGAACATAACCTTTGAAGCCATATTGCTTATTTTCTTCCATGAGTGTCTACCATGTATTCAAATTCTGTTGTTGACAAGGCTACAACCTCATGCCGCTTACTCATCCAACCTTTTTCTCCACTGAATATCTTGAAGACATGTCCATTGGTCGACCTCTGTCAATCCAGATCTCCAGCCCAGTCAACGTTGACAAAGCCATGTAGATCTAATTTACCACTGTCACCTCCATGTTTTCCTTGGTAGAATATAGCATATTCCTTCGTGCCACACAAATACATGAATACTCTCTTGAAAGTTGTCTAGTTCTCCTTTCCAGGCGTCGACATGTACCTTATCAACACTTCCACTTCATGGGCAATGTCCGGTCAAGTGTAGACCATCACATACATTAGACTACCAACCACACTTGCATAGGGAACATGTGTCATGTCCTTTATTTATTCATGTATCTTTGAACATTGTTCAGTAGTAAGCCTTTCTCCCACAGGAATTGGCACCTTCAACGGTTTGCAATCCTGAATGTTGAATCGTTTTAGAATTTCTTCAATATACTTCGTCTGATTCAAATAGATCTTTCTAGTTGCTTGATATCTCTTAATATCCAGTCCCATAATGAATTTAGATGCACCGAGATCCTTCATGTTGAACTTGGAGGATATATGCTTCTTCACCTCCTTTATTGTGTCCATGATGTTTCCAATCAACAACATGTCATCGACATACAAAGTTACATATATGAAACTCCCACCTTCTTCCTTGGAATATATGTAATGATCAAATTTTATTCTCACAAATCCAAAAATAAGGATGTATGTGTCAAACGTTTGGTACCACTGATCCAGGTGGATACTGGTGGCCACCCACCTATTCCAACTTGCTCCTCGTGTCCATTTTTTGTTTAACACATTCTTTTGTACTTCTTTGTAACTGTGGGTTCTACACTTCTGGGGCTATATGAATCCCCACACATCCTCCAAGTGTATATGGGTGGACTCTCTCCTAATACAACTGGCTTATTTTGTATGTTTTCATGTTAGCACATCTTGTTGTACTTCCAGGTCCGTTTTGGGGCCCTAAATGTTGGTTTTTTGTCTCGTCACAGTCAAACTATAGAAGAAGTCAGAGTTTTACAGCGAAATGTGTAGCTCTCTGAAAGACCTTTCCAATGGGATATAACACACCTAAAAAAGAGGTCGTATGAAAAATTTATGACCCTTGGAAGTTGAGGTACCAAATTACACCAACTTACCCATAAGGCCCACATGACTTTTGGTGTTTCACCTTCTAGAGTTAGGTTTTTGGATGTCTATGGTTTTGGAATTCATGAGTAATATCAAAAAGGCCTCTGGAGCCTTATTTTAATGCAGTCTTCTCAGAAAGATGTGTGCATCATCCACATCTCTTCTCAGAGATGGCTACCACCATTCAAGTAAGTGTTTCAGTTATGCAATTTTACAGTTTCAGCCTATTTCATTATTTAATAGAAGATATTATTCACTGGATATTTGTGTTATTCTTCATATCTTTGTGTTTATTGTATTCAGTCTATTAATCATCTCATTCTGATCCTAAATATGGATCAGTGGTATCAGAGCGATCTGCTCTTCATTTATTTCTCTCCGTGCATGTCCCCAACAAGAGCTGGGTACAAGAAGTTGGGACTCGAACCAATCAAGACATTACAACATTGGTCACGCCGAGCCTGAAAACAACCCACGGGGGATGAAAAGAAAGATGATGAAGCAGGAGATCCTATTAAAAATTTTCTCAAGGATTCCCTCATGCAAAAAAGGAACGAAATGATGGACAACTTCGTGTAGATCCTTCGACGACTACCCACATGAGAAGCATATTCATCAAGTGGTCATGCAACCCCCTTCAAGGTACAGGTAAATTTTGATATTCCATTATTTGAAGGAATGATAGAATTGGATGTTGTAGATAAATGGTTGAATCTGCTGGAAGGATATTTTTCGGTCCACAATTTTTCTGATAGGGAAAAGATCACTTTTTCACTCCTCGAGGACATTCCCCATGCTAAAGACTGGTGGGATACTTACTCTAAGAAAAGGTTCATGGAGGAATCTACAAGGTTTTTGGTGGACCCTACATGGGATTCCTTCTAGAACGCCATTAAGGAACAATACTACCCTGTTGGAAGCTACGAGGACCAGTACACCAAATGGACCACCCTACGTCAAGGAAGGGACTAGACAACACCATATTTCACCAATATTTTCCATACCCTATGCACAAAACTGGGTATCAAAGACTTTGAGTGTCATATAGTGATTAAATACCGTAGTTTTTTGCATAGATACATTCAAACAAAAATGGAGTTCCTAGAAATTTCCTCATTAGGCACGACTTATAGATATGATGTCAAGATCGAGAAGAAATTTAGGCAGAAAAGGAGAGAGTTTGGATATGCAAACCTCTCACAGCCGAAGCAGGGAAAAGGCAGACCCAACCCACACAACAAGGTACCAAGTCGAGATGGTCTCCCTAAGGACAATCATTCCAAGATGCAACACAAGAAGGGCAATGAGAAGATGAATATGGACATGGGAAAATGGTGTGAGTGCCATAAAATTCCTTGGGACAACACCAAATAATGTCTCTCCAAGCAGTCCCTTGTGGTTGAACTGAAGGATTTCGAGTCAGAGGTCGATTCTGATTCTGAGTCAAATCCTGAAGGAGGGAAGTGTATTATTGATGTTGAACCCAATGCCACTGTCACTACCACCAAAGTCCGGTGAAGCAAACCAAAAGAACCAGAGGAAGGGGAACGCCTCTTTCACTTGCATATGTGGGTTAAGGGGGCTCCGCTTCACTTCATTCTCGATATCGGTAGTCAGAATAACTTGATTTCAGCAGAGGTCATCAAGCGGCTAGACCTACCAAAGACACCACACCCACATCCCTACACCATCGATTGGCTTCATTAAGGAAGAGATATTCATGTCAACCAACAGTTTCGTCTACCTTATGACATCAATCCTTTCAAAGATGAGGTACTGTGTGATATTTCTCCCCTTGAAGTTTGTGTTGTTATTTTAGGACAACTATATTTTTGGAAGTTCCATGTTGTGTATAAGTCTAGACCACGCAATGTTATTATTACTTTGGGTAGACAATTGTACAGGATCCCAGAGATAGCACCGCCTACTGCTATTTCTTTAATCTCTTCTAAGAAATGTAGTAAGGTCATTTCATAGACCAGGAATTTCTTATTCTTTGTGATCCATGCTTACAGTACGCATAAGGTTTCCACCACATATGTGGCCTCTACACAATGCCTCTCTTTGCAGCAGAAGCAAGTGGACAGGATCGTGGAAGAATACATAGACATATTCTCATCACCTATAGGGGTACTAACACACTGCCAAGTCAAGCATCCAATTGATCTGACCCTCGATGCACCTCTACCTAATGGACCAATCTATCAGTGCTCACTGATGGAGAATGACGAAATCAAGCGTCAGATCCGAGAGCTTCTTCAAAAGGGGCACATCAGACCCAACTCCTCCCCTTGCGAAAGCTCGATTATACTGGTGCAGAATAAGGATGGGACTTGGCGACTCTACGTTGATTACATAACCTTAAACAAACTCACAGTCAGGAGCCACTACCCCATTCCTAGGATTGATGACCTTCTTGACCAACACAATCGGGAAAAGTTATTTAGAAAGATTGACCTGAAATCTGGCTACCACTAGGTTCCCATAGAACCAACTAATGTATGGAAGACAACCTTCAAGTCTAAACAAGGTCTCTATGAATGGCTAGTCATGCCCTTTGGCTTAAAAAATGCACTAGCCACTTTCATGAGGTTGATGGATGATGTATTGAGACCCTTCATCAACTCCTTTTTGGTAGTATATTTGGATGACATCCTCATCTTTAGCAGAACGTGGGAGGAGCACATGCGACATATTCAATAGGTTTTGAGCACTCTGCGGTAGCACAATCTTTATGCCAACTTGGAAAAATTATCTTTTGGAATGAACATGGTACAATAATTGGGCTACATTATTGATGAACATGGGGTACATGCTGATCCAACTAAGATCAAATTCATCTTTGAATGGCCAGCCCCAACCACACTAATCGAGCTTCAGAGATTTTTGGGACTAGCCAACATTTACCGACGGTTCATGTTGCAATTCTCCCATATTACATGGGCCCTTAGCCAGGTGACCAAGGGCGGTGGTAGGGACAATTTCATGTGGGGGAAGGAGAAACAATGAGAATTCGATGATGTGAAGCATCACTTGTTCTTAGCTCCAGTACTCTCCTTGCCTGATATCCAACAACCATTTGATATTGAGACTGATGCATATGACTATGTTGTGGGTGCATTTCTCACTCAGCACGAGCATCTAGTGTCATACCATAGTGAGACATTCTATGATACTGTCAGGAAATACCCCACCTATGACAAGGAAATGCATTTCATTGTACAAGCCTGTCGTAAATGGAAACATTACATTCTAGGGAAAGATATGATCATACACACTGATCACAGGCCTCTACAGTTCATACAGACACAAGGGAAATTGCAGAAAGACCTCCATTAGAAGTGGTCCACCTACCTGCAACATTTCCATCTCAACATAAAGTATAAGACATGTATATCCAATTGTGTCACTGACTGCCACAGTTGTCCTCCTTTGGCTGCACTCACCACTATGCTCCATTCATGTGGACATGAAGCATCTAAGTGGCCCCAAATTTATCAACAAGATCCATAATTTTCCACCACCTATCATCTCTTGGGTACAGGCGCAACTATCATGGATTTTCACATTCAAGACAAAATCTTATGCCACCTAGGATATCTTTGTTTTCCTACAAGTGAGCGTGCAAAGATTATTTGGGAATCCCACTATAGTCGGGTTCTATGACATTTTGGCGTGGAGAAAACTGTGGCCATTCTTCAGAAACATTTTTATTGGCCAAAAATTCAACAAGACGTCAACAAGTATATCATATCTCGCACTGCCTACTCCATTTCCAAGCCATCCATCAAGAAGCAAGGCTTATACACCCCTCTTCCTATTCCCGAGAATCCTGGGAATCCATCTCAATGGATTACATTTCTGGCTTTTCCAAGCAAGGAAATGACTGTGTGTTTGTGGTAATTGATTAGTTTTCGAAGATGTCCATCCTCACAACACGTAAGATGAATGTCACAGTAGCAGATACTGCTAATATCTTCTTCGAATGAGTGTGGGTCCACTTTGGGATACCACATACCATCATGTCCGACTGAGACAACAGGTTCCTCAACACCTTTTGGTCGAGTCTCTAGTCTTTGTTGGAAGCCAAGCTCACAAAATCCACTGCTTTCCACCCCCAAACCGATGGCCAAACAAAGGTCGTCAATTGGATGATTGTGCACATCCTGCACATGTACAATTCTAAGAATCGACATACATGGGATGAGAGTCTCCCATATATCTGACACAGTTACAACAAGGATATCCATAGTTCCACCAACCATAGCCCATTTCAAGTGGGCCTGGGATTCCAACCCTTGGGACCCATTGATGTTTCACTTCCTCTTGCCACCACACAAATAGACTCTTCCCCTGTTCAGTATACGATTGACAAAACCACCAGATTCATTGAGTGGATTCAACACATCTGCCAATAGGTCCAGGAGATTTTTCAGAAATCAAATGCTAAGTACAAGCATCACCATGATCAACACAGGGTACCACACTAGTTTTAGGTTGGCAAAAAAGCTAAGTTGTATTTTCAGAAGGAGCATCTCATCGAGCCCCATCAGAAGCTTCGTCCACTTTGTTATGGGCCTTACACTATCACCAAGGTTGTGGGTAGAGATTATTTTGATCTCAACACTCCACCCTTCCTTGGTCTACATTTAGTATTCAATGTGGACCTCCTTCAACCATATTTTCCCCCATTATTTTACACCTTCGAGATCGTAGAACACCTGACACCAAGAGAGCTCAACCCTAACTACATGGAACAAGAATCCATTGATCAGATAGTGGACACACAGGTCAAGGGAACTCGCCAACAACAGATCCATCTTTATCGAGTTGTCAAGGTAGGGCAACTCCTACACCAAGGCAAGTTGCTCACCCATGTCCAAATCCAACAAAAGTTTCCTCACCTGATGGGGGAACTCAACGCAATGGATACCATTTCTTCCTAAGGGGGGATGATTGATCCAGGTGTATATTGGTGGCCATCCACCTATTACAACTGGCTCCTCATGTCTGCTTGTTTTCAACACGTTCTTTTGTACTACTTTGTAATTGTGGTTTCTACACTTCTAGGGCTATCTGAAGCCCCACACATCCTCCAGGTGGATATAGGTAGCCTCTCACCTAATCCAATTGGTTTATTTTGTATGTTTTCATGTCATCACATCTTTTTGTACTTCCAGGGCCGTTTTGGGGCCCTAAATGTTGTTTTTTTGGATTGCCACTGTCAAACTATAGACGGAGTCAGAGTTTGATGACGAAACATGTATTTCTATGAAAGACCTTTCCAACAAGATATCACGCGCGTAAAACGAAGGTCATCTGAAAAATTTACGACCCTTGGAAGTTGAGGTACCAAATTACACCAACTTACCCTTAGGGCCCACATGACTTTTGGTGTTTCACCTTCTATGGTTAGGTTTTTGGATGTCTAGGGTTTTGGCATTCATGAGTGATATAAAAAAGGCCTCTGGAGCCTCATTGTAATGCATTCTTCTTAGACGGATGCGCATAGCAGCCACACCTCTTCTCAGAGATAGATACCACCATTTGAGCAAGTGTTTCAGTTCTGCAGTTTTACAGTTTTAATTTATTTCATTATTTAATAGAAGATATTGTTCACTGGATATTTTTGTTATTCTCCATATCTCTATCTTTAATGTATTTAGTTTTTTAATCAGTTTGTTCCACTCCTAAATCCGAATCAACCACATCCTTGGATATTGCTTTAGACCATAAAGGGATATTTTGAGTTGGCACACCAACTCTTGCTTTCCCTTTACTACACATCCTTCAGGATGTTTCATGTATATTTATTCTTCTAGGTCCCCATGTGGGAACTTTGTCTTCACATCGATATGTTGAATCTCTAGATCGAATGTTGCAGCCAGAGACATTAGTACTCTAATGGAAGTTAGTTTTATAAGAGGGGAAAAAATATCACTGAAGTTGACTCCCTCGACTTGGGAATATACTTTCGCTACCAGTCGAGCTTTGAACTTATCAACTTTTCCTATGACATTCATCTTCTTCTTGAACACCATCTTTCTAACGATGGGATTTCTTCCACTAGGTAACTTGACTAAATCCCATGTCTCATTATTGTACAAGGATTCCATCTCTTCGACCATGGTATCCTTCCATAGTTTACCCTCTATTGATTCGACTTCCTCACTAACCGATTTGGGATAATCGTCGATGGAAGTTAACACAAATGCATAATGGAAGTCAAGAAGAATATACCTTTCGACTAATTTTCTTTCTCTTTTTGATGTCCTTATCACCAAATTCAATTGTTCCACCTCTTCCTCAGATTCAGTCAACTCATCTAAATCATCTTCTTTGTTCCCTAGTTCAAACTACACCGTATCAAGAATATTCTCAGTCTGAACAAATTCCTCAGGCTCGGACTTACCTCCAACTTCTCTGAATACCACATCTCAAATGTACACTATTCTCCTTGATGTAGGATCCCATAGCTTATATCCTTTCATCCCTTATTTGTATCCAATGAAAATACATTTGATTGCCTTCGTTTCCAGCTTGCTCCTCTTTTCCTCAGAAACATGCACAAATGCATCATAGCCAAATAGTTTGATATGTTCCAACAAAGGATTCTTACTATACCATACCTCATTTGGAGTCGTGTCGGATAGAGCCAACGAAGGAGACATATTCACCAGATATCTTGCAATTTCAACTACCTCTGCTCAGAATTCTTGTGCAATCCTAACACCACTGAGCATGATCCTTTCCTTATCCATCAACATTCTATTCATTCTCTTAGAATTTCCATTTTTATGTGGGGTATACAGTGTGGTATTTTGGCATGTTATTCAACACTGCTTATAGAACTGATCAAATTATTTTCCATAGAATTCACCACCATTGTCAGTTCTCAGCACTTTAATCCTATTCTCTGTCTTGTTTTCCACAAGAGATTTAAACTCCTTAAATATCTCAAAAACCTCTAATTTCTTCCTCATGAAATATATCCATGTCTTCCAGGAAAAATTATCTATGGAGGAGACATAATGCATGGATCCACCAAGTGAAGGAATTCTAACCGGACCGAACACATCACTATGCACCAGTTCTAGAATCCCATTTTCCCTTGTCACTCCATATGGGAACCTCACCCAATTTAATTTCTCATTCACAAAAGTCGACTTCTAAACCACATTCAGGAAAACCTACTACCATATCTTTGCTTTTCATAACTCAAAGTCCCTTTTCTCCAATGTGTCCCATCCTCTCATGCCATAGCCTGGTCATTTCGATTTCATCATGTCTTGTCGAGTCAAATTGAACCGACTTAGCTCGAATCGAGTCATGTTGTGCCGACATAGATTCGAGTAGAGTCATAGTCGAGTCGATTTTAGAAGAAACGATGTTGTTGCATCCATTCGAGTCGAAATTCCCTAATATCTTGTACAGGGTACTAATCTGAACTCCTTTCATTAAGACCATTGCACCTCTGATCATATTGCATGAATCCTTCTGAAACAGATTATTCACACCTTCATCACTCATCTTGATAACATATATTATGTTTCTTTCCAAGCTAGAAATGTGTAGCATACTTGGAAGGGTTCTTTTCCTCCCATCCTGTAGTGTCAGTCGAACTCTTCCCCGTCCAAAAATTCTAGTTTTCGAGTCATCCCCCAAGAACGGACCACCCCCATCATATCATTCATATTCAAATAATCACTCTTTATGTGGTGTCATATGATAGGATGATCCTTATTCTATCAACCAAACATCTTGATCCAAGTCTGGACTACTCGATGCCAGATACACATAACCTCCCGTGTATGAGGTCATCATTCTCTCATTCAAATGGTTCTCGTCGGATCCATCATTGAATTTTTTTTCCTTCGAATTACAATCCTTTTTATAATTCCCAACTTTACCACATTTCCAATATATTTGCATCGACTGAACCATGGATTTAGATCTACCCTTCAACTTAGACTTTCTATCAGAGAATCTACCTTTATCTCTGTCTAACGGTCAAACTCTCACTACTAGAGAATATTTGGTCGATCCTTCCATATTCTTCCATCTCATTTCTTCCGACAACAGAGAAGAAACCACGTCCAATAGCACTAGAGTGGTTTTATTACTCCCAATAGCCATGACTAACCTATCTTAGGAGTCTAGAAAAGAACATAATAGGATGATACACTTTTCCTCATCAGTGATGTTAATATCCATAGACGATAATTGGATTAACACAGTATTAAACGCATTTAAATGCTCAGTCACTGAACTACCATCACTCATCCTAAGAATATATAGTTTCTTTCTGAGAAACAACTTATTTACTAGATATTTCAACTAGTATAATCTTCCCAGATTGTCCTACGTTTTCTTGGTTGAATATTGACCATTCAAATGGTTCTCGTCGGATCCATCATTGAATTTTTTTTCCTTCGAATTACAATCCTTTTTATAATTCCCAACTTTACCGCATTTCCAATATATTTGCATCGACTGAACCATGGATTTAGATCTACCCTTCAACTTAGACTTTCTATCAGAGAATCTACCTTTATCTCTGTCTAACGGTCGAACTCTCACTACTAGAGAATATTTGGTCGATCCTTCCATATTCTTCCATCTCATTTCTTCCGACAACAGAGAAGAAACCACGTCCAATAGCACTAGAGTGGTTTTATTACTCCCAATAGCCATGACTAACCTATCTTAGGAGTCTAGAAAAGAACATAATAGGATGATACACTTTTCCTCATCAGTGATGTTAATATCCATAGACGATAACTGGATTAACACAGTATTAAACGCATTTAAATGCTCAGTCACTGAACTGCCATCACTCATCCTAAGAATATATAGTTTCTTTCTGAGAAACAACTTATTTACTAGATATTTCAACTAGTATAATCTTCCCAGCTTGTCCTATGTTTTCTTGGTTGAATATTGACCTGAGAAATTCAGTAGCACCGAATCTGCAAGACAAAGCCTAATCGTACTTCTTTCTCTTCTTTCAAGTTTATCCCATTCTTCCATCGACATGCCTATCCACTGGGTACCTGGACAGACCATTGTCCATTGTTCTGGATCTACAAGAAGGTCTTCCATTTTAAGATTCCAAAGCTCAAAATTATAATTGTTTGTTTTTTCTATCTCTATTCTGGAACTGCTCGCAATTCTTTACCACGATATTTAACACAATTTATGACTTACGACTCTTATTGTACCTAGGTTTTAGTTTTCAGATTCAAGATTTGCAAATCAAGATCTGATATACTCGCCAAATCATAACACCCCTATGATAACTCACTTTTCAGTGAAGACCTAATCTCTGATACCACATATCAGGAAATGAATGACACTTCTAGACTAATCCTAGCAGAAGAGAATAATAATTTAATCAAGAACACAAATGACACAAGTAATCACACAATGCATCGATATTTTACCCTTGAAATCCTTAAATAGGAAAACCAACATTCCTTTGAGAGTTTTTCTATCTTGTTATCTTATTCAATCAGAATAATTGGTTAAATGTATAACCTTGGTCCACACCTAAGACACAATCAACATCATACCCTCTTGCACAGGAAAGAACAACCCTGTAGCCAATTCAGTTTACATATGAATGACCAAAAACCTACACTTACACATGCATTAACTTGCAAAAGTGTGTTCTACGATTAACTTACAATAACAACCTTTACGGCCTTACAACACTCATATTTATAGGATTTACAATAGGAAAACCCTAAAGATTAGCTCTAAAAAATGGTTACATATCCATGAATATTATTGGCTACAAATCACGCAAATCTAAATATTTTGTTATAGTCAACTCCAAGTTGGGTTTACCAGTAGACTACTAGTCGACCTTCATTCAGTCTCTAGTTGGTCATCTCACGCCCACACTTCGACCTCTTGTTGGTTGAATTGTTGTTGATATCTTCGAATTCGACTTTACCTAGTCGACTTCCTCAACCTTTTACTTGTTGTCGATATACCTTGACTTCGACCTGTTGTCGATCCACCTCGACTTCGACTGGTTGTCGATCCACCTTGACTTTGACTGTCAGTCAATTCACCTTGAACAGATTTTCACTACAAAGAATATAACAACCCAACACTTGTAATATCCACTTCATTCAATAATAATCAGTTGTTGATGTTTTTCTCCCTTATTTGAAATGCTCACTTAGTTTGTAAGTCTCCTCGCATCGTGTGTTGCGTTTGGAAGGATCCCCATTCTTCAACATGCATTGTGTGTATTTGTTCTTAGTTAGATGGGAGGTTTGATTTCCATTTCTCGATTCATTAAGTTATTTTTATTTATCAGTCTTTTGATTTAGATCAGACCATAGATGCAATGCCTTAGAACCAAACATCATTATTGTAATTACATGCATTTGGAAGTATAAAAACACTTGGAATTATTTAGTGAAATATTGTACCCGGATCTAGTCAAATGTAATAAACATTAATGGTGAATGGATGGAAGATGGATCTATGTTTCTTGTAATTTTTGAGCTTTCTTTCAGTTGACCATTGTATTTGAATCCAATAAATATTGAAGGAATGATTTGATTTTCTTTATAAGTGATCACATGAAACCTTGGGAAAGATTGTGGTTTGTGCCAGAACGACAATTGAGTAACCCTTGTCTAGGGATTTAACTTTGTGGTGTAGTATGATTTATCAACACTTCTTTGATACTTTAGGAAAGGCTCTAGTCCTGCATATACTTTTCTTTCATATCACAATCCTACGATCCCTTGGGTTGATGATTGAATGTTTGGAATTTATTACATATAAATAACCCTACATTTTTTGTGTTGTTGTCGGGGAGGTGCAAAGGGATTGGATCATTTATAGTTTTTGTTTCTGCGCAGAATTTGTTGCACTAGCATTTAACACTCAGAGGAGGAGAAATGGTAAGATGCAAAGGCTCCATCATCTCTGAAAGGGTTCTATCCCCCCACATTCACTTTAATGAGTTTCTTTGAGCACTTATTGTGTTGGATCAGTGTGCCCTCGTTTGGATTGATACATGGAAAACAAAATATCCTCATGTCAACAAACAACTTGGTGACAGTAGGGTCTCATTGGCATGAGTGGTCCGAATACATGCTCTGCTTTGGAATTTTTCTTGTGTGGTGTGCTATATTTCATCCATTTTCATAAAGTTATTATTTTTTGGTTTGTAAGAATCCCATGTACTGATCCATGTGCAATACAGAGATTAGTGGACTAGCCAGAAGAACGTAAATATTCTCAAGCATTTGTTGAGAAAATGAGGACATACCCCTACAAGGATCTTCTCAAATCCTTTCCCACACTCCAGAGTTAATATTAGGGATGAGCCTACAATTCAGGAAGTCGTGAAGTCCATGACCATATTCCAAAAGAGGAGGATCTAGAAGTTTCTTCTAGTAGTCATTATGAGTATATATAAGAGTCATGGACTAAATAATATGGAGATTAAACACTAGATCCAGAGATCGAAGAATTTTTGGCATGTTTTTAAATGGATCCTTTGTGCATTATGGAGTGTGAAGACCAGTTGTCCAAACAACCTCATGATCCAGCAACTAGATAAATCCAAGGAGACAAATATTACATCAAATCTTGGTTCCAAATGGTCATCAGGCCACACTATCCTTCCATCCTTCAACACTTCTTGGCATCATCTCCACAAGGGAAGTTGGCGTCTCATGTCCAGGAATCCATTGAGGTGTATTTATCATACTTGGATATGAGCATCCTTATAGATCTTTTACGCACATGGCTCCACTAGTACTACTCATACACTTGAAAAATGCTTCCTTTTTTTTCAATTTGGGTAGGATAGTAGATCAATAGATTTCAATAAATATTGCATACATTTGTTGGTTGAGTTTAAACTACAGTGCAACAACATTTTTATTTTTCAAATAAAAAGGGAATATTAACAGTTGAAAAGGAATCTTGAGGGAGATCTTTGTTCTCATAGCAAGATTCTGTTGAGATTTGTTAGATATTTACAAGGCTTTGCACAAGCTAAAATTTACAGATATTTTCCATCCAACAGACATCTCTAGGGGAAACATTAGACTTTTCTAGCAGTAGCATGTTTATCCTCTGGTACCAGAACTACATGGTGGATCAAAACATTTTGTTTTTTTTGTCATCAATTGGATAGGTTTGTAGCAGCTTGAATGCTTTCTTCAATTCCAATATGTAAGTATCAAATCCAGATAACCGAGGTAACATGAGGTAAATATTTTTCTGATTCCTCTAATTTACTGGAAATGAATGGAATTCATTATAAACAACATTTAAGCTTATCATTCTATACCTCATCCTATTATTCTTCCATGTTCCATTATACACCCATTATTACCCATCCCAAATTTGAACTTATCCAACTAATGATTCTGAAAATTCAAATTAGTTAATCCACATCTATGCTCTAACACTTTTGTAGGCTATGTTAAGGAGGGTTTGATAATGGAATTTTCAATTGGGTGTAGCATATTTTGGCCTTGATGTAGAAGGCATGTTTATACAATCTTTCAAGATCAAAGGAAATCGTTTAGTATGCATGGGATCAAGTGTCTTATTCGTTTCGCAGATAATAATGGAAATGCTAGAGAAGTTGACACACAATTGAAACATCATATGGTGCATTTATAGTTTTTTTGGTATATAGTAGCATTATATATATTTCATACCCCCACCCCACTTGCAATTTCAATGACATGGTAGTAGAGTGGGACTATCGTTACTTATCTCTTTGTCAATTTTCAACATGTTAAAGGACATAAACCCAATTAGAGGAACAGTTCCAATCCTTTGAATTTTGGAAAATGGTCCCATCCAAACTGGTGTGCATGTGATGAACCTCTTCCCAAATACCATTTTATCCATGTACATGGTCATTGCATTTATTGAAGCATTGATTTTGTTATTGGCGGTAGTTGAAAATGTTTTGATGTGTTCCTTCCCATGAATACTTATGGACCTACAATGTTGAGCTTTGATTTTTAGAGAAGGTGTATTGTTAATTTGTCAAAGTCTCTAGAAGCTCTCTGCTTTTATATTTCTCAAAAATTGTAGGTACATGTATTGTTATTCAAGCATGTACATAACTGATCAGAATTATGGGAGGGCTAGTAGTAAGAGAAAATATCACTTAAATCTCATTTTAGTTTGGTTGTATTGGCATCCCTCCAAATATGGTTTTTGCAAGACTGACTTGTTACCCAAACTCTCAAAGCATGTTGAGGACACCATAATCAATGAACTTCTATGTTTTTCATATATGTAGCACATGAGAAGATGATTTTATAGCCTCATGATATATTAGATGAATCTTATAAAATTTGGGCTTAACAATGTGATGATTATCTTCAAATTGGAGAAGAAAGAGGCGTGCTCACTATTGTAGATAAAGGATATTTATTTGTAGACTTACAAGTTTGCAACTAGAAAGGAAAATACACTAATACCAATTAGGAATCATGGTTCTAGTCAGGGATGATTTTAAGGATGGAAATTTATTTTAAAATGTAGAAACCTTGGCAAATCTTACTAATGCTTCATATGCCAACTATATATGATTGGCGATATTTTTGTAAAAATATTCAAATTTCTAAGGATTTTTTATATTTTTTATAAAATTTTGGCGATTTTTAAGGTAAAATAATTTTATCCTCTAGAATTTGGGAGAAACATTTTTAAAATAGCGAATCTTGTTTTTGGAAAAACCATGGAAAATTAGCCCATGAGCGAAATTTAGCACCTAAAATCATCCCTGGTTCTAGTGGCTCAAACCAAGGGCCAAGGTCTTTGTCCAACTAAGAATATTATCTTAATTTGTTTAGATATTGATTTTGGTGCTTATGAATTTTATGTTGTCCTGAAGGATTTGGCAGAAGTGATATAATGCAGGAGGCAAAGGAAGGAAAGACAGTGCGGGTATTGTTTTTTATATGTAGTAGAGGATTGTTCTAGATGAATCAAACTCCTCATGCCAAGAAAATATTTGTGTTAAAATTGGGGTTTGGGATAAAAATGGCATGTTTATGTACTCAACCTTAAATTACATAAAGTATTTCCTTCCAAATGGATATTTTTATAAAAAAAGAAAACTTTTCGAGCAGTGTTCAACTTGTTTTTTTGCCACCAGAAAATGTTTACATATGCTCAAACAATAACTTCCACCTCAGTTGGATGGGATTAGGGTTCACCACATTGGTATTTTTCATGGTAACATTGTTAGAAAGAGGATGGTTGTATTTGATCACAAATGTCACTGATTTTCAACTAGCTTTCATAGGCAAATCTTTTCTTCATGAAAGTGTTTGGGCTTCCTTTTATAATACTGGAGACTACAAGATTTTTCCACAGTAGAAAAAACACACCTGTTGCACAAGAAAAAGGTATTACTTGATTGCTCCTATATCATTTTTTTATGTCAACCTTCCCACACTACAATGCTACAAGATGGGTGTGAAGGTTATACGATTCCTGGGTCTCCTTCTGGGGTTTTCAATGGAGCAAAAAGAAAATTTAATAATGGGATAGCACGAGAACATGAAGTTGCATAGTTTTTCGGTATGTGTTATATTCTTTGCACGACTAGCTCTAGTGTCTGCTACGTTGTGTCGGGCGCTCAGGGGGGTTTGAGGGGGGGGGCGTTCTAGGCCCCCCCTTGGGGGGTTGTAGGGGGGAATTATCCCCCCTACATGGGGGTTCAAGGGAAACACCCCAAGAAATATTTTTTTCCTTGGCAAATGTGTCACATATTTGTCTCGATTTTCATGTCCATTGTTGGGCGATTTTTTGGCACATGATTTTTGCCAATGGTTTTCTATTTCTGGTTAAGGAATTAGGTTTGTTGACTACTCGAGGTCATTGGGTTAGGGTTTTGTATGTCATTGGATCCTATATGTATATTGTATTGTAAAAAATGTATCACTATGAAAAATATAGAATATGTTGGTTTTCCCGGTTTGGGTTTCCAGGGGAAAAATATTTGTGTAATGTTTTTATTTTCCATTGTATCTTTTTTGTTCTTTTATTGAAAATATATTTGCAATAAATAATTGTACTAGGTTAAAATATACATGTGGTATCAGATATTTGTTGTCTTTAGGGGGATTCCTTTATGGTCAAGGGTTTGGCTCGAGACTGTGATAAGCCTTGCTACAGTGGGAGATCTGTGGTATTGATTTTTTAGGTAAAAAGAAATGGTGAGCAGTTCGAAAATGGAGATCGAGAAGTTTAATGGGAATTTTTTTGAGTTGTGGAAGCTCAAGATGGAATATTTGTCGGTGTGCAGATATTAGTGGATCGCGGTGGATCCAGGTACTGCACCTATAGGAACTTCAACAGATGGCTAGAAAAAGTTGGATCGGAAGGTGAAGAGCACAATCTGAATGTGTCTCTCAGATTCAATATTATAGAATGTGTTAGAGGAAGCTACAACCAAATATTTATGGGATAATTTGGGGAGGTTGTATCAGTCTAAGTCCCTAGTAAATAAAATTTATTTAAGAAATAAGTTGTCTAACTTGAGGATGAGAGATGGAGACTCGGTTGTAGGGCATTTGAATGCCTTCAATACTATGGTAAGTTAGTTAGTATATGTTGATATTAAAATTTTAGATGAAGATAAGTGTATCAATTTATTGTGCTCTTTACCGGACTCGTGGGATAGTCAGGTTGTGGCTATAGGTAGTAATACAACTACCTTTAAGTTTGATGAAGTGGTATCATCCTTGTTGTTGGAGGAGATGAGAGGAGAGAACATGGAAGGACATAGCACAGACGCATTATTTGCAAGAGGAAAATCCTAGGAAATAAATAGATCTAAGTCCTCAAGTGGGATATCTAAGTCTAAGGGTAGATCTAAATATCGCATAAATTTTGTAAAGGTATGTTGGAGATGTGGATAATAAGGGCACTATAAGAAGCACTGTAGATCCAAAATTGAGAAAAAGAAGGGATCTGAAGAATCTCCTTCTACATAAGAAAATACCTCCAAGGAAGAAGGAGGGGATGTGTACTTGGATTCTTCAAGCACACATGCAGATCATGAGGCATAGTTGGTTGAATTAGGTGCATGCTTTCATATGACTCCCCACAGTGAGTGGTTCTATGAATATGAAAGGTATGATGGAGGTAATGTTTTCTTAGGTGATGACTCGACAACCAGAATCATATATCGAGGGAAATTCAAGTTGAGGATCATATATGGAAGGATTAGAACACTACCTGGTGTTCTTCACATCCTAGGATTGGCTAGAAATTTGATTTATTTAAGAAAAATAGATGATGCAGGGGTAAAACTAATATTTGAAAAGGAAACCTGCAAGATGGTTTGAGGAGAAATGGTGTTGTTGAAGGGAGTTCGGTTTGGAGCTATGTATAAGCTGTAAGGAAGAACTATTAGTGATGGGTGTAATAGTTCCATTGTTCCTGATATTGGAGTTGAAGAAGAAATAACTCTTATAGTTTCTGGAGAAAAGGTTATGTTGTAGCATCAAAGACTATGGAATATCGGAAAAAAGGGTCTTCAACTACTACATGGTAAAGGTATGGTTGAAGGTATGTCTAAATTCTCTCTGGATTTTAATTTCTGTGAACATTGTGTATATGGGAAGCAAAATCAGGTAAGATTCCCCTCTGGTGCAACGAAAGAAGAGGTAATTTTACAGCTAGTTCACAATGATGTGTTTGGACCTGTGTCGGTTCCATCATTGGGAAACTCTATGTACTATGTCTTATTTATAGATGACTTCTCGAGGAATACTTGGATATATTTCCTTAGGAAGAAATATGAATTCTTTGATAGGTTTAAAGAGTTTAAGGCTATTGTTGAGAATCAAGTAGAGAAAAGAATTAAGGTGTTGAGGACAGATAATGGCGGAGAGTTCTGTGGGAATGAATTTGAAGAATTTTGTAAGAAGTGCGGTATAGAAAGGAATAAGACTACTCCATATACACCTCAGTAGAATGGAGTTGTAGAAACGATGAACAAGACGCTGATGGAAAAATCAAGGTGCATGCTCAGTGGTTTCATCTTAGGACAAGAATTATGGGCAGAGGTAGTGGGTATTGCATGTTACCTGGTCAACAGATCACCCTCATAGATGTTGGATGACAAGACTCCACAAGAGGTATGGACTGGTAAGAAACCTTCTCTCACAGATATCAAGGTATTTGGTTGTGAGGCATATGTTCATGTTCCATAGGAAAACATGAGTAAGGTAGATAAGAATGTTGAAAAGTGTATCTTTATTTGGTATAAGATGGTCTCAAAGGTTATAATATTTGGAACCCAGAAACTAAGAAGGTTGTGTATATCCAAAATGTGGTATTTAGAGAAATGAAGGATGTTGTTAAACAGGCTACCAAGTAAGGAAGAAACAAAGAAAATAGAGTTTGATTTAAAGGATGATGGATCAAACTCTATAGAAGAACAAGAATCAGAAGAAGAAGAAGATCCCCATACTCCAGTATTGAGGAGATCAGTTTGAGAAAGAAGGCTACTGGAAAGGTATAATCCATTTGATCTCCATTCAAATTTTTCTTTGTCTATTACTGATGATGATCCTAGAACTGTCAAGGAGGTAGTGGATTCAGATGATGGAAAGCTCCAGAAAAAGGCCATGGATGAAGAAATGGCATCCTTAGATAAGAATGAGTATTGGGAATTAATTTTTTGGCTGGAATAAATCCCATTGGAAGCAAATGGGTATTTAAAAAGAAGCTGAATGTAGAAGGAAAAGTGGATAAATAAAAATCTCGGTTAGTAGCAAAGGGTTATTCCCAAGTTGAGGGAATTGATTTTAGTGATATTTTTTTTCCTGTTTCCAAGTTAACTTCTATAATATTTGTTTTATATGTTGTTGTTGCATTTGATTTTGATATAGAACATATGGATGTGAATACATCATTCCTACAAGGGGATATAGAATAATAAATATATATGAGGCGGCCAGAAGGCTTTGTTGTGAAGGGAAATAAGGAGTTGGTTTGTAAGCAGAAAAGTCCTTGTATGGTTTAAAACAATCACCAAGGATGTGGTATCAAAAAATTGATACTTATATGCTAGGACTTGGCTTCACAAGAAGTAAAGAGGATCACTGTGTGTATTTTAAATTAATTGGTGATCATTTGATTTATTTGGTCTTGTATGTGGATGACATGTTGCTGATAGGAAACAACAAGGAGATTATCCAAGATGTGAAAACTCAGTTGTCCTCTAAATTTGACATGAAGGATTTTGGTGCTTCAAATTTCATTTTGGGCATGGACATTAAAAGAGTTCAGAAAAAGAGGAAAATCTAGTTAAATCAAAGAAAATATTTCAAGACAATATTGCAGAGGTTTAATATGCAGGAATATAAATTGGTCAAGGTCCCTATTCATGTTGGTGTAAAGTTATCTGGGGATCAGTGTCCCGAGACACAGGAAGATGAAGAGGACATGTCTCGTGTTCCATATGAAAGTGAAGTTGGTAGTTTTATGTATGCAATGGTCTATAATAGACTGGACATTGCACATGTAGTGGGCATTTTGAGCAGGTATATGTCAAAACTAGGGAAGGAGCAATGGACAACAGTAAAAACAGTTTTCATGTATTTTCATGGCACTTCTAGCTATGGATTGTGCTATCAAGGAAGACCAGGATTGGACAGAGTGTTTGACATACATGGATTTGTGGATTCAGACTTGGATGGAGATCTGTATCATTAGATATCTACCAACGGGTATGTCTTTAACCTGTTTGGAGGAGAAATAGACTTAAATTCTCTAAGCTCCATGGATTTTGAAAGTCAAAGTCAATTTTTTTTTTTCTAAAGAGAGTGGGTTCTCTTAATTCATTTTATTTGTATTTATATAAGGTTGAATAAATGTGTAAAAGGATCTCGAATCATGAATAATTTAACAACTATAGGTTAATAGAGATTTTAAGCAGAAATCATAGGATCTAGATTTCTTAGATGACTCGATCCAGATTTCATGGATCTAAGAAACCGAATAAAATTTGTATTTAAGTGAAATTGTAAACCTCGAATTGAGGCAGAGGGCAGAGAGAGAGACAGAGGATTGATAGATAAGAAACAAGGGTTAGTTGCGGAGATTCATTGAAGAAATAAAAGATTCTTTTATTTCTATTTTTTTTTTCTAAATATAGAAACCCTAGCATTTGAATTTTCTTGTTGTGTACAATTGGAGGAAAGAAATCGTGTCAAACTGCCTAGAAGAAAATTGTTTTATAGATCTGAAGATGTTTTAAACTCTTGGGTTTAAAATTGGTTACTGTGTATATTCAAAGGAGGAAATTGCATAAATTGCCCAAAAAGAATCGATGTGCATATCTAGGAGACGTCAGTATAAACACGTAAGTGAATAAAAATTATTGCATTCAAATTGAAATTGCATTGAAGTTTATGAATATATAGTCGCAAGTCTATTGATAGTCACTGTGTGAAATTAGCATAAACAATAGGAAAGTTACAACTGATCGATGGTTAATAAACTTCATGGAGAATCAAATTGTTCGAGATTTAATGGAGGTTTAGTTTATGTAAACACATTCAAACACATTTTTTGGTATAAACTTTGGTTGACCATCCCGTAAAGGGATTTTATAAGAACATTCATAAAACTTCAAAAGTCTATTGTTGATGTTATTAAAATTTCTTTTGTTAGAATCTCCAGATTTGGTGACAGTTAATCAAATTTAGAGGACCTGTAATTTTAGTTCATTGACATCCTTGCATTAAGTGGTATCAGAGCATTTGGATCAGTAAATTTCTCTTGTTTATGAAGGGAAAAAATTATTTTTCACCTTTACCTTTGGAAGAAGCAAGAGAGAATCTTCATAATAATAGTTCGAAGACAAAATTATTACCTTTAGAAATGGCATTTATAGTTCCAGTTGGACATGGCAGAGGAGGTCGAAGAGGTAGACCTGTTGCTAATGCAGAAGTGATAGAGGAATTGAGAATTCTACGAGAAGAAATGGTAGCCATGAGAGAAGATGGAAGGAGAGATCCGGAAGCAGGTGATGTCAGTGAAGTTGAACAAGAGGATGAACCAGAAGCATAAGAAATGACAGAGGAGAACATTAGATTGAAATTTTTAAAGGCAGTCATTGGGGCTAGTTCAAAACCTAGAGTAGAGATAGCTGCATACAATGGAGGATTAAATCTAGAAGAATTAGTTGACTGGATCAATTCAATGGACAAGCATTTTGATTTTTTTGAAGTGCCTGAGGATAATAAAGTGAAATTTGTAGTAACTAGACTCAAAGGACATGCTTTACTTTGGTGGGATGGTGTACAATCAGAAAGGAGAAGACTTCATAAACAACCAGTCAAAAGTTGGAGCAGAATGATTGCCAAGTTGAAAGACAAATTTCTACCCATCGATTACCAACTAGCTTTGTATAGGCAGATGCATAACTTGAGACAAAGACTGCTTACTGTCAGCACATATACAGAGGAGTTTTATAAGGTAAACATTAGAGTTGGATACACAGAAGATAATTTTGAGAAGGTAGCCAGATACATGAATGGTCTTAGATTAGACATTCAGGATGAGATGAATTTATTCTCACGTAAATCAGTTGAAGAAGCATACCAATGTGCTTTGAAAGTGGAGGAGAAACTAAATAGGAGAAATAACTCAGGGAAAGGAAAAGGTCAGGCTTACATAGGTAAGGGACCACAGACTGGAAGAGGAAAATTTTCAGTTCAGAAGGAAGAAGCTGAATCATCAAGTCATCCAGAACAACCTCAGAAAAGAAGAGACTTCAGAGGAAGGAGATCTCTTCAAAGAGGTCGAGGAAGAGGCATAAATCATGAGGTTAGATGTTATACATGTGGAAAGGAAGGACATGTGTCATGGGACTATCCAAAGGGAGATGGAAGACAAGGGAATGTTCAGATTACACAAGATGAGAATGAACAAAGAATACCTGATGACCATGTTGAAGTTCTAGAGGCAGGAGAGGCCTTATTGATGAGAAGAACTTTGTTGAAACCAAACAAGAAGATACATGAATCAGCACAGAGGAAGAGTTTGTTCAGGACAATGTGAAAATATCAAGGTAAGTGTTGTAAATTGATTATTGACAATGGCAGTACTGATAATCTAGTCTCTATAGAGATGGTTGAGAAGTTGGGATTGCAGAAAGAAAATCATCCTACACCCTACAGAGTTTCTTGGTTGCAGAAGGGACACCATGTGCTAGTCAATGAGAAATGCAAAGTCGATTTCCAAATTGGGAATTACAAGGATCAAGTTTTATGTGATGTGATACCAATGGATGTGTGTCATGTGTTATTGGGTAGGCCATGGCAGTATGACAAGAATATAATATACAATGGTAGAGAAAACACTGTTTTCTTGGAGAGGGAAGGCAGAAGACATACTCTTGTTCCCCTAAATGATGAAAAGGTAGAGGAACAAACCAGCCCAAAAATATTGATGGTGAAAGAGAAAGAATTTCTAGAACAGTTGCAAGAGGAAGAGGTAAGTTTTTCTATTGTTGGTAAACCTAGAACTGTTATAACCAACACTAGAATAGATGAATTGCCTATTGAAATTCATAAATTACTAGAAGAGTATGTAGACATAGTTGTATATGATTTTCCAGATGAACTACCACCTATTAAAAGTATCAGTCATCATATAGATCTAATTCTTGGAGCGATTTTTCCAAACAAAGCTGCTTACAGAATGACTCCAGCAGAAAATGAAGAGATCGACAGACAAGTGCAGGAATTGTTGAACAAAGGATTGGTCAAAGAAAGTTTAAGCCCTTGTGTTGTACCAACAGTGTTGAGTCCTAAGAAAGGAGGAGAATGGAGGATGTGTACAAATTCCAGAGCCATAAACAAAATCACTATCAGGTATCAATTTCCTTTACCTAGGATGGATGATTTAATGGATTTCTTGAGTGGTGCCCAATATTTTTCTAAAATAGACCTGAAAAGTGGATATCATCAGATAAGAATGAGAGAAGGTGATGAATGGAAAACAACTTTCAAAACTAACACTGGGTTGTATGAATGGTTAGTTATGCCTTTTGGGTTAACTAATGCACCTAATCTTTTTATGAGATTGATGAATGAAGTGCTTAAAGAATTCATAGGAAAGTTTGTCATAGTCTATTTGAATGATATTCTTGTTTTTAGTAAGACAAGAGAAGAACATGTTAGACATTTGAATTTGGTTACGAAGAAATTGCATGAAGAGACGCTCCTGATAAACCTGAAGAAGTGTTTCTTTATGAAGAAAGAATTGATTTATTTAGGGTTTGTAATTTCACAAGAAGGATTGAAAATGGATCCAGAGAAAGTAAAAGCAATTTCAAATTGGCCATCTCCAAGGAATGTTTTTGAGGTAGAAGTTTTCATGGACTGGCAAGTTTTTATAGAAAATTCATAAGAAACTTTAGTGGAATATGTGCTCCAGTCTTAGACACAGTGAAGAAAGAGAAACAACCATTCAAATGGACTGTTGCAGTAGAGAAGGGATTTAAATTGTTGAAGGAAAAGATCATTGAGAAGCTTGTTTTATCTCTCCCAGACTTCAACAAACTGTTTTCTGTTAGATGTGATGCTAGTGGACATGGTATTGGAGGATTATTGAGTCAGGATGATAAACCAGTGGCATATTTCAGTGAGAAACTAAATGAAGCAAAACAAAAGTACTCTACCTGTGATAAAGAATTATATGCAGTAATTCAAGCTCTGAAGAAATGGAGACATTACCTTATGCATGGAGAATTTTCTTTATATTATGACAATCATGCTTTGCAATTCGTAACTAAGCAGGAAAAGTTAAATAAGAAAAATGCTAACTGGGTTGAGTTTATGCAGAATTTTACTTTTGTTTTAAAGCATATCAGTGGAAATTCTAACAAGGTTGCATATGCTTTGAGCAGAAGATGTTTAGTTTTGCAGGAATTCCAAGTAAACGTTCTTGGATTAGAGCATTTGAAAGACATGTATGCAGAAGATGTTGATTTTAAAGAAGCTTATGAAGATTTTCAAAACCAAGTATTTAGAGACAGAAGCCCATGGATAGACTTCATGTTGCAGGAAGGATTATTGTTCAAAGGAAGCAAATTGTGCATTCCTAAATGCTCCATGAGAGAGAATTTTTTGAAGGAGAAGCATAGTGGAGGACTTGCCGGTCATTTTGGAAATGACAAAACATATGATCAATTGAATGATTTTTACTATTGGCCAAGAATGAGAGAAGATGTGCAGAGATTTGTTGGAAGATGTCAAATTTGTCAGCATGCAGAGGGGAGACAGTAGAATGCAGGATTATATCATCCATTACCTATTGCAAAGAAACCTTGGGATGCTGTAAGCATGGATTTTGTTCTAGGATTGACAAGAACATGGAGAGGTAATGATTCCATATTTGTTGTAGTGCATAGATTCTCAAAAATGACACATTTTGTTCCTTGTACTAAAACTAGTGATGCCACTCTCATTGCAAATCTGTTTTTCAAATAAATAGTAAGACTTCATGGTCTTCCTATGAGTATAGTTTCTAACAGAGATACTAAGTTTGTTGGACATTTTTGGAGGACTTTATGGAAGAAATTGGGGACATATATTAACTTTAGTTCAACTTACCATCCTCAGATTGATGGGCAAACTGAATTTACAAACATAAGCTTGGGTAATATTCTAAGAAGTTTGGTTAGTGAACATCCTAATCAGTGGGATTTAGCTTTACCACAAGCTGATTTTTCTTATAATGATTCACCTAATAGAAGCACACGTTTGAGTCCTTTTAAAATTGTTTATGGGACAAATCTCAAAGGAGTGTTTGAGCTCAGAGACTTGGGAATGATGGAGAAAAGAAGTGCAAATGCGGAGGATTTTGCTTTGGACATGCAAAAGTTGCATGAGTAGGTTAAAGAACATTTGCAGGGGAACAATCTTAAGTATAAACAAAGGGAAGATCTAAAGAGAAGAGAAGTGAATTTTGAAGAAGGTGATCTAGTATTAGCATACCTGAAAAAGGAAAGGTTTCCTAGAGGCACTTATAATAAACTGAAACTGAAGAAAATTGGGCCTTGTAAAATCTTGAGGAAATTTTCAGCAAATGCTTATGAAATTGAGCTTCCAGATGATATAGGTATATCACCTATCTTTAACGTTGCAGATTTGTATCCCAACAGAGAAATTGAAGCAAAAACTTCATCAACAAATAGTCTAGGTATTGGACATAAAGTTAAATGGCAGAAACAGATTCCTACTATGCCAAAACTGGAAATGGAGACGATTGTGGACACTAGAGTGTTGAAGAAAACTAGAGGACAGGAGTACTATGAATACCTGATCAAGTGGAAGAATCAACCACTTGAAGATGCTACTTGGGTGACTATTGCACTCATACAGAAAAGTGACAGTACTGTGGAAGAACTCATGAACAAGAGTCCATGAATTTTTTTGACCTGAGGAGTCTGATGCAAGAGCATAGACTTAAATTCTATGAGCTCCATGGCTTTTGAAAGTCAAAGTCAATTTTATTTTTTTTCTAAAGAGAGTGGGTTCTCTTAATTCATTTTATTTGTATTTAGATAAGGTTGAATAAATTTGTAAAAGGATCTTGAATCCTGAATAATGTAACAATTGTAGGTTAATAGAGATTTTAAGCAGAAATCATAGGATCTAGATTTCTTAGATGACTCGATCCAGATTTCATGGATCTAAGAAATCGAATAAAATTTGTATTTAAGTGAAATTGTAAACCTCGAATTGAGGTAGAGGGAAGAGAGAGAGATAGAGGATTGATAGATAAGAAACAAGGGTTAGTTGTAGAGATTCATTGAATAAATAAAAGCTTCTTTTATTTCTATTTTTTTTCTGAATATAGAAACCCTGGCATTTGAATTTTCTTGCTGTGTATGATTGGAGGAAAGAAATCGTGTCAAACTGCCCAGAAGAAAATTGTTTTACAGATCTGAAGATGTTTTAAACTCTTGGGTTTAAAATTGGTTACTATGTATATTCAAAGGAGGAAATTGCATAAATTTCCCAGAAAGAATCGATGTGCATATCCAGGAGACGTCAGTATAAACTCGTGAGTGAATAAAAATTCTTGCATTCAGATTGAAATCGCATTGAGGTTTATGAATATACAAGTCTGTTGATAGTCACTGTGTGAAATTAGCATAAACAATAGGCAAGTTACAACTGATCGATGGTTAATAAACTTCACGGAGAATCAAACTATTCGAGATTTAATGGAGGTTTAGTTTCTGTAAACACATTCAAACACAATTTTTGGTAGAAACTTTGGTTTACCATCCCGTAAAGGGATTTTATAAGAACATTCATAAAACTTCAAAAGTATGTTGTTGATGTTATTAAAAGTTCTTTTGCTAGAATCGCCATATTTGGTGACAGTTAATAAAATTTAGAGGACCTTTAATTTTAGTTCATTGACATCCTTGC
This sequence comes from Picea engelmannii, assembly GCA_009831015.1. Taxonomy (NCBI): domain Eukaryota; kingdom Viridiplantae; phylum Streptophyta; class Pinopsida; order Pinales; family Pinaceae; genus Picea; species Picea engelmannii. The sequence continues at coordinate 681,477 of ML797626.1, forward strand.
ATTAAATCAGTTGGATGACCAAAAGATAGGATGCAGTGGCACTTTCAACTACATAAGTTGAATACATGGTAGCCAATCATGAAAGTAAGGAAGCAATATGGTTAAAAATATTGTGTTCAGGTTTTGGTTTGGTAGAAAAAGTTGTAAGGATATATTGTGACAGTCAGAGTGCAATTTTTCTGGCAAAGAACCCAACTTATCATTCAAAGACAAAACATATTGATATTCAATATCACTTTGTGAGAGACATGGTTCAAGAAAAGAAAGTGTTGTTGATGAAGGTGGACACTTTGAAGAATGTCGCAGATTCATTAACAAAATCTATGAGCAATAAGAAGTTATCTTGGTGTAGAGGATCCATGGGCATTGCTTCCCTAGATTGTTGACTATGTAACCCTGTACCCCCATGTATGCAAAGAAAAAAACAAATGGGAGAATGTTGGGTATGTGTTATATTTTTTGCATGACTAGCTCTAGTGTTTGCTACATTGTGTTGGGCATGTGGGGGGGTTACAGGGGGATATAGACCCCCTATGCGAGGGTTCGGGGGTAGCGCTGCCAATAAATTTTTTTCCTCATGAAACATGTAACATTTTTTCCTCGATTTTTGTGTCCATTGTTGGGTGTTTTTTCAACACATGGCTTTTGTCGAAGCGACAATTTCTGGTTAAGGAATTAGGGATGTTGACTAATACTAGTCATTGGGTTAGGGTTTTGGATGTCATTGGATCCTATATGTACATTGTATTGTAAAAAATGTATCACTATGAAACATATAGAATATGTTATTTTTCCCGATTTGGGTTTCGAGGGGAAAATCTTTGTGTAATGTTTGTATTTTCCATTATATCTTTTCTAATGTTTTACAGAAAATCTGTTTGCAGTAAATAATTGTACAAGGTTCAAATCTACAAGATTTTGATCCTATTCAGCAACATAGCTATTTTTTCCCTTGGGTCAACATTATTGTTGCAACTCCTGGTTGTCGTAGTGGTAGTATTTCCATGGCATTTATGGGTGGCAACTTACTCTAGATGCTTTGGGAGCTTACCATACGTGAGTTCATATTCCTATAGTAACCATGGAATCTGAGTCTGTAGCATCTTTATATAAGGATTATCAACTCACTTCAGTACACAAGATGTTGGGGAGGAACTCTATAACAAAGAATCATGGCCATAGCTGAAGAAGAAGCATCGTTCTTACTCAATTTCACCCAATTTGTGCCAAATCTTGTAATTCATCTTTGAAGTGGATTGGTTATTGCAAATCCGATTGGCAAGAAGGTTTTCAAGTGTATTGTGTAGGGAATTTCAATGTCTGTAAGTTTTGTGATAGGTTTTGAAAGATAACCTTGGCATGTCAATGCTCTTTTCATGGTAAAAGTGCTTTTCTTAAATCTGATATATTATGCATATTCAAAGTGTAGTCGAATCTGCAGGAAATGCACAAAATCACATGTTGGATAGTTGGTAGGATTTGGCAAAAGGTTTCTCTAAGGAAGGATGTCTCGAACATACAAGCAATAAATGAAATACATCGCTTTAGATTTATTTTTTCTATATAACTTCCATGACATTGAGTCCTCCAAGATTTGTAAGAATTTCAAGAATGAATGTTGGGAATTTTTATGGGGTTACAATATATGCTATGTTTAATTAAATGAGCATTGATAATTCATTTGTGAGCAAGGTGGTAGTAGTGGAAGCCACATTTTAAGGTTTTTACGGTGGGCATGAAGTAAACAATCCTCTATGTTATCGATCCACATAGCATTTATGATGACTTGAGTCATTGTTTTGTGGAATTGGAGACACACATTGTAGTTTGATGATTTTGTCAATGGATCATTTCTCTATAATTCCTTCTCGTTTGTTGAGGTTCAAAACTAATTTGGGTCATCATAAAAAATAATATTGTGATTTCTCTTATCCTTCATACCAAGCTTGAAGAAGAATATGCCATGTTTTTGAACCTGGCTAAGACTAAGCTTGCTCTATAGGAAAGGGGACAAGAAATTTTGTAGCAAGAACATGAAGAATGTGAATAGTTGCCTAGAAGGTCAAAGTTTTCCTAGGAGGTAAAACTCAGTTGCAAATCAGAGGAAGAGTTGTATGGATAATGTTCCAACTTGCTTAGAGGCTCTCTCATAGAAATATGAGAGGCAAAACATTTCATGGCCACATAGAAGACAAAATATTATAGAATACAATTTGATTTTGATTCAAAAGATTTGATAACCGTGGTTGTTGGTGATCCATTGGTTTACAAAGGAATGTGGTTGGAACACACACTAGCAATGTAGGATATCTTGTCTCTCATGACAGAGTTTAAGAAAATTTCTCTCCAATTGGGGTTTCCAAGCAGTAGTATCCAACATGTTGGAGTCAACAGGGATATGAATACCATATTGAGTGAAGCTAATTTAGTACTTTATGACTCTTTTTCGGGAGGAACAATCAGCTATATTACTATGATCCATGTACATCCATGTGAGTCAATTTCATCATGGAAATGTTTTCATTATAATCTCATATGGGAAACTTTGTAGAGTTCCTTGGAGAGATTGAATCAACCTAGCAGTACGTACAGTTGGGAAGCTTGGGAGGATTTTGCAGTTAGAAGATTTTTTTTTCCTACTTCATTTGGAATGAGGACATGCCAATCCTCAGGCATGGGGGAGATGTTGGCTCACCAATTTGACATCTTTAACGTCATCAGTTGGTCTCCTTTCACCTTATGCTTACACCCATTTATTATGCCTATTGCCTCATTTACCCACACATATAACGTTAATGTGCCTAAAAAGATTAGCAAAGTAAAATGTTGTTAGCATTCATAGTTTCCTTCATTTTTAATGATTTAGAAAGGATTTAGACTAATCTTGTCGATGAAGGTTTTTCACAGTTTTGTTCTTGTACCTCCAATTGTTCTAGTACCCAAGTTTGTAGGTTTTCATATATGTGTGCACCTAGGTGGAATATGGTCACATGGGTTTTAGGGATCTAACTCCCATCATGGTTTGTGTTCCTTGGTGTCATACCAGTTCTCCCTACCTTGTCAGTCTAACTGTTTCATTTTTTTTCAAGAAGTGCAGAGGTGTATGCGGCCTGTTGTGGGTCAGCACACATACATACATGCCCTACTTTATAGACAGCTCATGCACATACGTAGGTTGCTTAAGCATCAATAGCGTACCTGTGTCAGGAAACTATTTTTAAGAAGGGGAAATCAACCTCTTCCCTGATTGAAGTTTTACCTATCAAGGTTTCTTCATAGAGTTAAGTGCCTCTGTTTTTACAATCGAAGCTTAGGTTAGATTTCAATTTTCTTGTTCTTTTGGAGTTTCTTATATTTCCTAGTTTTTTTAACTTATTTTTAGCTTGAATATTAAGAAAAATGAGTTTCATTTTGAAAACAAATTCCCCCTCATGGCTGGGGGGGGGCATGAATCGTGTATTCATCAGTTTCTTTTAGAATATTTTGTTACTTATGCTTTGATTGTGTTGGCCCTTGACCAAGTTTTGGGAGATTCTTGGTCATATTGACCTATTTTGGGACTTCGACAGCCTATCGAAGGAGGAGCGCAAGATGAAGCAGAGATCAAGGGATCTCGGCCCACTTTTGGGTCCTTTTTGGGTTTTTGGGAATATGTAATGGGAATGGGATGTCGGTCCATGGGTTTACCCATGTTTAGGCCTATTTTGTATGTATAAATAGAAGGCTAGGCAATGTAAGAAGTAGTTGAGTAGTGCATCTATGTAATGTGAATGTATGCTAAGTGCAAGTAGAGTCTGTAAGTGCTTTGTGCATGACTGTAAGAGACTTGCAGAGATAAGTGCATGTCATTGTAACATATTGTGGAAGGCTGAGTGTTGTAATGCAAGGAAGAGGGATCTAGCGAGCTGCGCAGATATTTTGTCATGTGCGGAGTAAGGGTTTTGATGTCTTTGTTCTTGTAACCAATTAACCGAAGACAATAAATAAGAAGAGTTGGTGGATGTAGCCCCAAGGTGGGGGTGAACCACATTAACATGGTGTTGTCTTGCTTTGTGCTTGTCTGGATGTGTTTTTATCTTCTTTTGCTAAGTTCTTAGAGATGATTAGATAGATACACTTATGCTTAGTGCTAATGACGTATAAGAATGTTAGATCTGATCTATATGAATGTGATGAGTTCTTGATCTGCTAGATCTGACCTATCTATTGATGCTAAGTTTGTAAGTATGTTATATCAGTGTGAATTATGTGAAGCATTGTTTTATCAATGAAGTGATTATTGATTGTATATTGAGGAACTGAAGGTGCTAACTGCTTTATTAAGTATTATAATCATAGATCTGTGTCCCAGCTAAGGTTCCAGACACCTGAGTCTTGCAACCACCCCTGCCTCTACCTCGGGTGAGACTTCATCTGCTTCACAGGTGTTTCCTAAAAGGCTGGTAGTTAGGGCTTTGTTGGTTCGTTGTTGTAGCATTGAACCCTGGGTCTGCCCCTGTGGCAACAGATTGGAAGAAAATATATAAAAAAAAACTTAGTTTGTTAGGTCTCTTTCTTTCTTGGCATTTTCTTTGCATTGTTATTTGAAAAATAAAAAGAAATTAGAATAATATTGTTTTTTCTTCTTCTCTTGAAAGCATTTCAAAAGAAAAACAAGAAAGATAATCCTTCTTTGCTAGTATTCTTATAAGTTTCTTTTTCGCAAGAGTCTTAACAACATCAGTTGCACTACCGCACCCTTTTTGAGTAAATCAAGCCTTAAAAAGAATGCTAATTAAAATCAAATAGACTTTATGTTTGTAGGGTCAATCAACTAGTCTAGGCTAGAGCCTTGAATTAGCTTGGAGAGGAAACTCTTCAAGGCTTATAAAAAACCATTGGAGTCAGAGCTAAGGAGTGTAAAAATTCCAGTAAACATGAAAGTTATCTGGGATCCTCCTCTAACAAAGGGGATAAACATGAGGTCACGTGCGGAAAGGTAGTAGAGATAACCCCTCCAAAGCTGGACCAAGCACAGTGGGGAATGCATATTGACGACTTGTCGTGGGATACTGTTGGTTTCATTTTCCTACGGAGCTTCGTGGACCTCAAATCCATTCAGGATCCTCATTTGTCCTCCAAACCACTTGATTTTGATACCCTCGGTAGGTTTCAGGCTTTGTTACCCTGCTCATTGCAGTCCACCTAACTATCGACTGTACCCACCTGGTGACTGTTCGCGAGCTAGAAACTTAGTTTCCTTTATTTTAGGGACTTACGCAGGTGACTGCGGGGGTATACCGCGGTACCTAGGGCAGACATCGGGCCACACTTTGTAGAGTATACCAAGACAGTGATTCTGCATTCGAGTTTAACTTGCACCATTAAGTTTCTCTAGCGTTGGCTGGCATAATTGTTCTTCCTACTAGATAGTGGTTTTGTTGATTTATCTTATAGGAATTTTTCTAGTGTGTGCTCTGTGATCCCTAGTTTTCTATAGTGAGTTAGTCAGTCATTGATTTGGGTCTCTAACCTAAGGTGGTAGACCACCCACTCCGCCAGTTGTGAGGACTTTTCGTTCTTCCGATTAGAAACGTGGAGCCACCTCTTTATAGACGTTATTTTGATAACACTGGTTCCCCAGAGTTAGTGTGTGAGAGTTTTACGAACTTGAACGATCCTGGAAGGGGAGAACCTGTGCATAAGATCTTCATGGCTAGAGTTACTGATGATACCAACCAAGGAACCCCTTCACAAGGGAATTCTTGTGTTTTTCCTTTCTTCAGAAACATTGGTGTCCCTTTGATGGCCACTTTGTACATTCCTGGGTTGAATGTGGGACTACTGGTTTGGTTGGGTACCATTCCAAATGTCCCAAATTCTCTTGATGCTTCTCAGTTAAGCACCTTATGTCATGGGAATCATGTTGATGTTCCTTCGTCAACAAATTCTTCCCCTCCTCCTTCTCTCGTATTTGGTGAAAGTACAATTACTAGTAACCGAAAGTATAAACAAAGTAGAAAGAGGAATAATAGGAAGAAGAGGTCATCAACCTTTGCAAGTCATGTTGAAGACTAGCACCCAGCCTCTGCAAGTCATGATGGGGGCATGAACCTAGTCCCTACAATTCATACTAGAGTTCAATCACCAACTTTTGCGATTCATGTTGGAGATAGGTCATCAACCTATGCAAGTCATGTTGAAGACCAACACCCAACCTCTGTGAGTCATGTTGGGGGAAAGCACACAGCCTATGGAAGTCATGTTGGGGGGAAATGTCCAGTCACTGCTAGTCATAGTGGCAATAGGTCTGTAGCCCCGTGAGTCATGTTATCGACCCATCACCAACCTCTGCAAGTCATGTTGGAGATGTGCAACCAACCACTGCTATTCATGCTGGGGGAATTAATTCTATTGAGAAACCTAGATGGATAGGACGTAAGCCTAAGTTCCCTTGTAATATTTGCAAGGGAGATCTCCTTACTCATTTGTTCCCCGACATTCCAGAGGTAAAATTATTGTGGTCCTTGTCTGTAAGCTCTCTTGATTCTGAGTCTTCTAAAGTTTCCTCACAGTCTATTCAATATTTGGTTGATGAAGTGGTCATGCCTATTCAGTCATCGAATCATACCACTCCTCTTTTGGGGGGTGAAGTGCCTTTAGCCCATGTAGTCTCGTAGCTTATTTATCCATTGGTTAAGAAAGTGGTCACGCCGATGCAGTCTTTGGTTGATCCCACTCTTCTCATGGAGAGTGTTGAGTCTACCAAAGTGGTCACACCGATGCAATATTCGGCTAATCCCACTCTTCTCTTGGGGAGTGATGTGTCTACCAAATATGTTTTTAGCATTTCTAGTTCAGTACTTTCAAAACAAGGGGGAATTCTGCTCACCTCGAGCACACCCCCTCCAAGCCCTAGGATGGTTTCCTTTGATTGGAATGATCATGTTGAGCCTCGTCTTCGTTCTTATGAAAATTTTCAAATAAGGGTTGAAGTTAATTCAAAAAACATTTATCGATGTATTGTGGATGAAGGAGCCTCTACAAGTATTTTACCCTCCTCGGTTTGGAAAGTCTTGGGATCTCCCGAGCTTGTGTCTGCTTCACATGAGTTGTTGGATTTTGAAAGATGTCCTAGTGAATGTTTGGGGGTTATTCCTCAGTTGCCTATATCGTTAGGTGGGAATATTGTCCTTGTTGATGACATAGTGGTGCAAGGCCTGTTAGATTTCAATATGCTTCTTGGGCGTGGTTATGTATATGATATGAATTTTGTGGTGTCTACGCTCTTCTGGGTGATGCATTTCCCTCATAATGGAAGCATTGTCACTATTGACCAGCTAGCATCTGATAATCACCATCCTAATTCAACATTATTTCAGACTACCCCTTTGCATGTTCCTAGTGTTCGTGTAGACTCTACCCCACCATGGGTTAATTATGTGGCATCTTATCCTCGATGTTCAATTGCTTCTAAGCAGGAACCTGTGCAATCATGTTTGCCTTCTCGAGACTTGGTCTCATCAATTGATCCATTGGTTTATACAATGGGGGCATGTGAGCCCTTGCTTCCCCCTCTAGGTCCAAGTGATCTTGAGTCTCCTTCTGAGTCTGATATCGTTGTTTGTAGATCCTCAAGCCCTCGTGCTTGTGATTCTTCACTGATAGACTCCGCCAGTACTTTCCAGAGCCTCCATCATCATATGGAATATGGTCAGTTTACTTAACTCGTTGGGACTGTCGACCCTTGTTTGTGTGATCTCTCAAATTTTGAATTGCCTTTAGATGAGGCTATCCTTGAATCCATGACTACGGTTTCTATACCGTGGGAGGACTTACACTGTGGTTTATGTTTTCTTCCCTTTTGGGAGACATTCCATGTTGACTATCGAAGAGACTCTTGTTTTGATCCTAGCATTGGGCTCTACCTGAACCAGTTTTATACATGAGTTGTAGCCCCCTACGAGTCTTCTTTTAAGCCCTTTTCAGACTCTCTAAACATGAAAATATTGTCGAGCGATCTTGTTGTCCTTCACGCTTGCCAAAATAAAATTCTAAGGCACATCTACCCGGTGGTAGTTTACCCATTTTTCGATCTAGATGGTCAATTGTACAAACAAAGGTATACTCTAGGAACTCCGGTTCGCTAGAAGAGTATTCTCAGGTATAAGTTTAACCCTTTTTCGGGCTTGAGGGACTAAATTTATGAAAAAGGAACCCCCACTGAGTCCATAGTTAAGCTCTTTTTAGACTCCCTAAAATTTAAAATATTCTCGAGTGACCTTGTTCCTTCACATTCGTTAAACTAGCCCAGAAGAACATCCCCTATGGAATCCATAGTTAAGCTCTTTTCAGACTCCTTAAAATTGAAAAGATCACCGAGTGACCTTGTTCTTTCACACTTGTTAAAATTGTTTCAGAAAAACATCTGCTGGCATGATTTTACCCCTTTTTCGGCCTGTAGATTAAGGAGGAAAAAGGGACACCTCGGGAGATTCATCTCGCCGAGAGAGTTCTCCTAAGTAGAATTTATACTTTTTTGGGCTAAGCAGACTAAATCTAGAAAAAAGTTGTGAGTCCATAGTTAATCTCTTTTTAGACTCCTTAAAATTGAAAATATTGTCGAGTGATCTTGTCTTTGTCACACTCATTAAAATGGTTTTGAAGAGATGTATTTTTGGTGCTAGTTTATCCCTTTTTCGAGCCAACTAGACTACCTTCGAAAAATGTACCCCAGTGTAATCTTATTTTACGTTTTTTCAGACTCTCTAAAATGTGAAAAAAACATCGAGCTTACCTTCTCTGGACTCGTGAAAAATACATTGAAGGGGGTTTCATCGTGTCTTGCTAATCACAGTTCCATATCTGCATCTTTGGCCAAATTTTGGCTCCACGTTTCTCTCAACTGAACCTTTGAAGCATGCCTTATACGCAAGATTTGTAGCACTTTTCCTCTGCGACCTGACACCTTGGCCCATGGAGGAATTTTACTCAAGTGTCCTTTTCCTGCACGTCTCCTTGCTATGAGAATTAGTGTGTTCCTTGTGCTTGGAACTAGTATGCTTGTGACACTCATTCCTCCTTTGTAACGTAACATTCTTTTATTATTTTTCAATCTCTTGAAAACATTGAAAAAGACAAAAAAATCAAATATACCCCAAAAAGAGGACGGGAAAAGTATTTTCTTTTTATGGCAGCACAATGAGTCTCCCTTGGAAAAATCAGATCCTTTCATTTTTCGTCAAGCATTGGGATTTAATATGACCTTAGGATTTTTTTCTCGCTACATAGATTTGTGTCCTTCTCCATTTGGTTATCCTTCCAAACACATGGAGAGTTTGTGTTGCCTCCTACATCGTGAACTTATGTCAATGTCATGCTGCCTGAGTCTGATCATCAGTCGTGCTCTTGTCGAAGGGACGTTTTACCCAACCTATGTCGACCTTTCTATAGTTTGTCTCTTATCCTCATGCTCGACCATCCCAAAAGTCCAATCAAGTCCTTGTTCGAAATCAATGAAGTTCTCTACCTAATCACCGAGATCTTCCTGTTTGTTCCCCAACGAGCCATCGAAGACCTCTGGGTAGTGAATTTGTACACTCATATTACACTCCTAACCAAGTTTTGAATATCTTGAAGTTGTTTCTCGAGCTCTGAAGGCCTCATCTCTAGCCATCATGCGTCATTTGGCTTCTTGAAGATAGATACTATACATGTATATCTTTGATTTTGAGATGTAGATCCATTGTGTATTGCTCGCGGATACACTTTATATAGTTATATGACATGGATCTGCAATGTATTTGATTGGAAACCATGATTTATTTCATCTTGAACATGGGTATGCCTGCATCGGTGAGACAATTGTTATTTTTTGCAGATGGCACCTCTCGAACTCTAGTCCTGGGCTCACTCACTTCATACGTTGGTGAATATTTTGTAATGTATTTCGACCATCATATTCTAATCTAAACTCACACATTAGAGGGCATCTGTTATAACCCTAAATTTCACCATACATGCATACCTGGCATTTGGCCCTCTTACTTTCTATTTTTTCCAAGCCATCACTAAGCAACTCTTCTTAAAAACACCATTTTTGAAGATGTACGCGCCCTATACCACTACTTCCCGCGTACACACATTTTTTTTACTACTACATATCGCATACATATGCTAGATACACCATTACAACCCGCGTATACCCACAAAAGTTTCAAAAATTAAAAAGTTGCGAGGAATTCATTGATATTACGGGCTATTGGGTAGTTTTCCAACTGTCCCACTGCCTATAGCCCATCACCCAACTAAATAACCATACTTTTGTCATATAAAAGGAGGTGTTGGGGTCTCAATCCCAAGCCAAGAATAAGAATAGTAAAACTCTTCCCGTTTCACATCCCCTCCTTGCCCCAAGAATATGTAGCCACCTTGTGAGATTTGCATCATAATTTCCCATTCTAGCCCTTTTTCCTCCATCATAAGCCTATGTCATTTCCCTAGAATAAGTGTGAGAGGAGAAAGATACGTGGAAGCGCATTTGGAGCTTGTTGAAGAGGATCCTGAACCAGGTTCATGGAGCAGTCGTCGATCTCATTGTAAGTAAACTTTGTGATATCAATAAAAGAAATACTTTTTCTATCCTGAAATATGATGTGCCAAATATCTATGTTTGATTTATGTTTTATATTTTCATCTAACCCATAATTTATATATGATATGCATGTTTCTAGTTCCCTGTTTGTCTATTTGTGAATATAGGTCATCCTTGGGAGGAGACTTGTCGTCAGCAGAGCAATCGAACGCAAAAGGATTGACACCAGACGTGGAGTTAAAGGTAGAGTTATCAGATCTTTTTAATTTGTATTTCATGCATGAATGTGGGGTATATTCGGGGTAGTTATAAAAAATAGGATACTTTTATACTGTTAGATCTACCTACATGTTGAACCCTAGTGTAGTCCATATGGGGGTTTTCCCGCTATAGAAATCTAGTCCGAGGAGCCATGGAGGATGCTTTACAGGACCTCTTACAGAGATATGGAGTGAAGCAAGAGGATCTGTATGAAAGAGTCGAGACTAAAGGAAATACAACAAGCTATTCAGTTAGTCTGCACAGTACCCATTGTGCCTTCCTTGTAAACAATTAACGAATTGGGGGATGAACCTGCCCAATTAAGAAGACTTGTAGATGTGATAGAGGCTTGACTCTAGAAAGTCCAAGAATAAAAGGATAAGGATACATAAGCCTTAAATAAAGAGAAAGAGGAAGTCTTAGAGAAACTACGCATAGCGCAGTACTGTGTAACCAACTATGAGATAAACAAAAGATGAGTTTTGGGCGATGTTCGAGGAATACAAAGCGAAGATACAGAGAGAAAAGGACCAGCTCCTCACAGAGAAGACTGCGGTCAAAGAAGAAGTGAATAAATGACTTCTCTCTGTGCCAGGATTGGCATGGGAGGAACATGATCCAGTCAAGTTTCAAGTGGTGAAGCTCATTGAGACCATCCAAGAGTTTCAAGAAAGGATAGCAGAGTTGGAAGTCCAAGCAGTACCGAGCATTCTGCAAGAAGTGCGTGACCAGAGAGAAGAAGACGCTAAGAACGCAGTAATAAGGATAAGGGCCCTTTCCTCAAAGTGAAAACAATTGAGCGCTAGAAGTGCACAGACTTATGAACGCCTCACAGAATATCTAAAGCTGAATAAAATGGAAGCCCAGTTATAGGAGGCGTAGCAGCAGGCCTTATCTATGAAGGCGCATATGAAGTTACTCATTAAAGTTGAGAGAATGAAAATATCACAAGAACAACGCACAGTCAAGAAACAAATTACTACCATCCAGGGTAGATTAATGGAAGTCACGCAGAAACTACAACCTATGCTAGATGAATCCTGCAAGGTGTTTGAAGAAATTGAAGGACAAGTCTCGCAACTGGACCAAGTGGTTTCATCGGTCGAACAATGCCTGGAAGGGCCTATTACAGCGCAGACAATACAGGAGCTCGTTGAGCAGGAGGCTTAGGTGAAGAAGTAAGTATAGGCAACTCGAGTGAATCTTGAGGCCTTCGAAGCGACATTTCCCAGATCTGAGTGACTTGGGACGAGTCACAAGTGAGTGTTGGGGGCATGTTGGCCCTCGTCCAAGTTTTGAGGAAACCTTGGTTGGGTTAGGACCACTTTTGGACTTCGACATGTTGGTTGAAGATGGAGTGCCCAAGCAGAGTTGAGATCACGGATCTCACTTGTTTTGTGGACTATGTGGACCCAACAAGGGGTTAATTAGGGTTTTTGTAATGGGTTAATGGATGTCGGCCCATGGGTTTACCCATGTTTAGGCCTTTTGTAAGAAAATGTAAAAGTATAAATAAGTAAGAATGTAATGTAGATAGAGGTTGATAGCTTGGAAGGCTAAGTGAAAGTCATTTTGGGTTTCTTAGTGCAACAGAATGTGTATGTAAGGCTTTGTGCTTGATAGAGAAGTAGGATTTGTGTTGTGACCTAGTTTTGGGAAGGAGGATCTCGCGCTCAGTGCACAGATCTCCTGTCCTCTATGAAGCTTAGCTATGTGTCTTAGTGCACAGGAGTATATGAATGTAAGAGATTCGGAAGAATAATAAAGAAGATGAAGAAGTTGGTGGACATATCCCCACACCGAGGTGAACCACGTATATCTTGTGTCTTTTGATGTTATTTATGTTGTGTTTTTTATATTCTGAATCTACTTAGTGCTTTGCTTATTATGAATGCTAGATAGATATAATGTTTCTTAGTGCTTTACTTGTGCTTTATGAATTCTAGATCTAACTTAGTGCTATGTGATAAATTATTGAAGTTATTAATATTTATTGTTACTGCACCAATCTGTCTTAGGGTTTTGTTCTGTGATGTTAATTAAGCTAATGAGTTAGTGAATATCATATTGTAGTGTTAATAGAATACTCTGCGAAGTGTTGCTATCATAGATTTGTGTCCCATCTTGGTTACATACACCTGATTCATGTAACCCCCCCTCCTCCTACCTCGGGTGAGACTTTGCCTGCTTCGCAGGTGTTGTCGAAAGGGCCAATAGTTAGGGTTTTGTTGGTGCACAGTTGAAGCGTTGAACCCTAGATATGCCCCTGTGCCAACAGTGCTGTAAGAACTAGCTATCATAGATCCCCTTTCTGGATCTTCTTCCACTTGATGTGTCTATCATGCCATGCCTTCTCTTGTGACTTCTATACTTGTTGATGGAAACCTACAATAAAGCGATATTCCTCTAGTATTAATAACTATGATATCCTTTTTTCTACTATGACTAAATTCGTAAGATCTATCATTTCCACAATGTAGAGACTCGATATAATTAATTCCATGGGCATGACTGCTTATTTTTTGAATGCTAACTTAAAGGGTGTTTGTCATGTCAACTTCTTGCCTGTAGTTCTATAAGCCCAGAGTACTGTAGGGATCCTTAAATCCTAGTTATCTCTCCCTACATTTCACACCTTGGTCAATGCATTTTCCAGTATCTTGTTGACGACTTCCACCATTCCATTTTCTTGCAGGTGATATGGAGTTCTCTTTCTATGTTTTATCTGGAACTCCTATGTTAGTGTTGAAAGTTTCTTGTTCAGAAAGTGATTCCCCTGATTTCTCATAAGTATTTTAGGACACCCAAACCTTGTAACTATGTTCTCAAACAAGAATCATGCATCTATCTCCACACTACAATCTATAATGGGTTATTCTTCTTCCCATCTAGTCAAGTAGTTTGTCGTGGTAATTTTGTATCTGGCTCATGTTCTTCTCACTGGTGGGTTAATGGGTCCAACAAAATCCACTTCCCATTTTTCAAATGATTGTAAGGTAACTTGCATATTCAAGGGCATCTCATCCCTTCATGATGGTCTTCCTATTCTCTGAAAAATGTCACAACTCTATCAATATTCCTTCACATCCTTATGGAGTTTGACCATCATATCCATGTGCACAAGATCTTCTGCACTATCACCTTTCCTGCATAGTGTCCTCCTACAATTCCCTCATGTGCCTCTACTAAAATCATGGATCTTTCATGTTCTAGCACACATCGTCGCAACATCCCATTGATGCCTATATTATATAAGTTTCCTATGATCAACTAGTAATAAACTTATCTGACCACTAGTTGTTTCTTCTGGGATACTGTCATATCGGGTGGAGCCACTCATGTGCTTAAGTACTAGACAATTTCTGCAAACTAATCATCTATCATCTTGACTGAAAAAATTGTACATCTGGTATGATATCATCTAGGTGTTATGGAATGTTTCTTTTGTAGATAGATAAAACCTCCCTTGGATTACAGACCCCTAATACCAAGACAAAAAATCACAAGTGGACACTAACATCCCTTCAAACTTAGTTTAACCAATCAAAAATAGAGAGGGATAAAGGGTGTGATGCACATTGTTTCGAAGTTTGTCCTTGATGCTTCAAATTCGAGATTAGTATCCAAAATACCTGGTGCAACTTGATACCTGCAAAGGGTAGAAAAGAGAAATGAATATTCCCTACTCTAGTTGATTAGTCAAAACAAATTCATCTATGAAGATTGAAGCGGCAATAGACAAGCACATGCAAGAATGCGCTAGCTTGAAGGAAATAGGCCAGGTATATTCAAATGAGAACCCAAAGAGAATACTTACAGGACATGATTGATGCAGTTGCATCCTATCCAATCTCTCTTCGTTTATCACTTGCATGAATCTACTAAGATAAAAATGATGATACTCTGACTAATTACCTCGTCAAGATCAAAGGTTTGATACTTGAAATATTCCTTTTTTTTCACCTTGGAAAGCCCTCAATATATAGGCTTAAGAGGCACAACCATCATGAGAAAATGAGGGATATGGTTGAGGATATGGATCCTTAAGTCTTGGATCATATCCTAAAGTGAATCTCGAGCATGAGGGTCAAACATAATTGACCCAATCTGAAGGAGTTGGTCCATAAAATAAGGTGGAGAAGATCCCCCATTTTCCTCAACAAGAATGGCACTCCCCACAGTGAGAGATAGGGTGCCACCCTAGAAATGGTTTTCTCCTAGTATGGTAGAGGGGGTTCCATGGCACACCCCTAGTATGGCTAGGGGGGCGCCATCCTTCATAAATGATAAAAAAATGGGTCGAATTTTCCAAGGAAAAAGTGTGTTTTGACCTATAAATGATGGGTTTCCTCCCCCCACGTGACTTAGGGGTTATGAAAAATTGTTTTAATGGTCTCAAGGGGTGGAAACACCTAACAAAGTGAATGCAACACTTGGGAAGGTTCATATGACACTTTTGATAGTGCATGTGACACTTACCAAGGTCCATACGTTACTTTGCGACACTTAGGGTGTGTAACTCAAGTGTGACATTTCAACATGTAACAGATGACCCCTAAAGTATGAGGTCAGAAGATAAATTGATGGCTGAAACACTTTACAAATTCTTCAATGAAAGGGTGTTGGAGTGGAATAACTTGGCAGAAGTTGCAAACAATCATCAAACAATATTAATATATGTTTCATTTTTTAGGCATGCATACCTATGATCGGAATGCGAGATGACTCAAAGAAAATCCTCCAACCAATACACTACATATCCATGAGAATACTGACTACGGATATGGCCACCTGAGATACAATGTGGATCCATACCTCCATGACATGAATTGATCGCAACCATGAAAAATACACAGTGGAGCTACAAAACAACAAAACATAGCCACAGATCAATACAATGTGGATCTATGACATTATATATATTAGTAAGATTGCCAACATGGTGATTATACTTAAATATTTTACATGCTCAAATGATCTCCATCGCAGCCTAGGAAAATCACATAAAAGACTGAGTGCCCGACCCAAGGTCTTCATCCCGTTCTCGATGCAGTATGAATTTATCCATGTGAATAGATGATTTAATTCCTAACATGGTAGAAACCACTTGATTACCAGTCATTGATGTAAACCATTAATAAGTGCGAGGGAAATCACCAATGATGTCAATGAATCCCAAGATACCCTAGTCTATTTCCCAGATAATGTGTTGAATTCGACAGGAAAATACTCGTCGAAGGAGGGCCTTGATGTATCCCCCATCATCGACATGAAACTGACACAGGAAAGTGACGTAAGATGGTGAACCGAATGAGTATGGACTGACATAGGAAATTGAAATTGGTAGTACTACAGATGGATGGTTTGAAGTGAAACTTCCCTTGAACGTGATGAGGAATGACAAGTTACTTGGAATAATTTGACTCGACGAGTACCAAGAAAATAATGTGACAACAACTAAGAGCACTCTTCAATTGGGACGAAAAAGTATGACAACACATAGAATTGGTATGACTTAGAGACAAGAAGAATACCTAACTATAAGATGAGATGCAAACATGTTCCATGTTCAAGGGTGACAATGATAGCTTCCATAAAAATTTCCAAAAATGTGACCCACTTATTTTAATTCCCC
>ML797626.1:719963-732642 GCA_009831015.1 Picea engelmannii
TCCATCTTCATCTATGCATTCTCATCAAGGATAATACATATTATATTACATCAATCATCAATCAATCAATCCTTTGACATCAATCAATCACTTGACATCAATCAATCAAACCATTGGCATCAATGACAACATGATCCAACAGTATTCAAGCTAGGTTGTGGTAAGAAAAAGGATATGAATCATTCAAAAGAGTGAGATGTTCTAAAGAATATTGAACAGAAACTCAAGACCAAACAAACCTTTGTAGACTCTTCCAATCAATCAGATAATCGGAAAGATCACAATACAAAGACCAATCAAGATGGACCAATATCGCAATGTAGAAGAGGTTTACAAGATCATAAAAGGTAAAAATGAGTGATAAAAATAAAATACTCAATCTAAACAAAGTCAAATATAATAAAGGATCTCTAAGAAAAAATCCCCTCACAATCAAATAGAGAGAGCAATTAGAAAGGGTCCAAAAAATCCAAAACAGGGGGACTAGCACCCCTGTTCTCAAGGATACAGAGCACCAATTAGGGGAGTGGCACCCTGTGAAAGGATTTGGGGAAGCCCCATTTAGATAATTTTCACCCTCTAGCAAGCCTCTAGGGAGTGTCAGTGAGGTAGGTGGTGCCCTGGTGTGAACTACGCGGGAGTTCCACCCTTATAAAACATTCATAAAATTTCTCAAAAAGACTAGAAACTCTGTGATATATT
Source organism: Picea engelmannii (assembly GCA_009831015.1). Classification (NCBI taxonomy): domain Eukaryota; kingdom Viridiplantae; phylum Streptophyta; class Pinopsida; order Pinales; family Pinaceae; genus Picea; species Picea engelmannii. The sequence continues at coordinate 720,666 of ML797626.1, forward strand.
CAATGAATAAGAGGGAAGGGGAATTATACCATAATAAGGCAGAAAACAAGATCTAATGATAGGAAAAATCTTAAGACGATCCAAGGAAAGACTAGTCAAAGTCCCTCCCTAGTGGAGTCACCAATTTCTATTATGTAATGTTTCATCTGCAAACAGATGAAACCTACCTTGGATTATAGACCCATAATACCAAGACATAAAATCATAAGTGGGCACTAACATCCATTTGAACTCAGTTTAACCAATCAAAAAGATAGAGGGAGAAAGGGTTGTTGATATTGAGAGGGGGGTGAATCGGTATCAAGTACAATTTAAAACCTTTTTCAACTTATACTTAAAACATTCAACTATATCCAATGACCAATGAATAATAGTATAAGAGTTACACCAATATACCACAACACACCATGCACAATATATGAGAAATAATCAATAGTTATTGTTCAAGGGAAGTAATGACTTCCAAAGGTAGCTACAGCTTCCAAATGTAAAGGGAGGGAAAAAACTCCAAGAGGAAGATACAATCCTCCAATATAAAGAGAGAGTTGAATTCTCCATCCTTGCCCCTTCCTTCCACCCAAGAATATATGAGAGATAATAAAACTTTGCATTAAATCATCACCATCAACCAATCATTACATAGAACCTGATAATGCTTCCTGAGACTTCTTCAATTTCTGCAATTCTTCAATTCTTGAAGTACTCTGATCTAGTAAATATTACTCAATGTATTCTCTGAAACTCCTCCAATTTTCACTCCTTGAATCCTCCCCAAAAAGAGGTTATAGAAAGAATGGTAGACTTTATTTAATTTTGGTCTATTCAGGAGAGTGAACTTGCACAGAATGCCCCGCACACCATAATTAACATCTGATTCTGAAACTCACACACAAGAAACTAAAGTCTGTACTATTTCTAATTAAATTTGTCCCACTTCATTTGGATTCTCGCTGAAGAAGTTATGAATTTTTTACCCAGAACACCTGTTTATTGACTAGCTTCAGGACTGGTCACAAACCCTATCTTCCACAGAGTGTATCTCCATAATTTTAGCGAATCAAGAGATGAAATGTTTACCAGAGGTACCTTGATATGTATTCTCAATACCATAGTGCTTTCACCATTTTAATCTTTCTAGAAAAAATGTTATAGAAAAAATGGTAAGATGACCTGAAAATAACATACCTTAGAACACATCACCAAAAGACTTCATCCTCCCTTGAAATCCGGCCTTCTTTACTTCTGATTTCCTCTGAAATTCAACTTATATCAAATGAATGTATAATGATGTTTATTTATACCATTTATGTCACTTCCTTTTAACATTAGGGTCGACCTGACACTTTCTTATTTTGTAATTCTTTTCTTTAATTATCTTCAGGGCCATGTACTTCCTTCTTCAATTCACTTTGTCATCTTCAAAAATTCATTTCTCCTCAACCATGAGGATCCACGCGACGTGCCACATACCACCGGAAACAACATGATGTATACTATCCATACATGGGTGTTTTATATACATGTGCATTTTCCTTCATGTCCAAATACCTTCATCAATCTTGCAGTCCAAAACCCATGACTAGGGTTGACATCAATGATAACAACCAATCTTCCAACAAAGGTGTGATGCACCTTTTTTGAATTTTGTCATTACTACTACCAATTCGATCTTGATCTCCAAACTCCCTAGTGCAACTTGATTCCTGCAAAGGGAAGAAAATAGAAATGATTATTCCCTACTCTATTTGATTAGGAAAAACAAATTCATCTACAGATATCAAAGCGACAATAGATAAGCACATGCAAGAATGCACAAGCTTGAAGGAAATAGGCCAATTATATTCAAATGAGAACCCAAAGAGAATACTTACAGACCATGATTGATGCATTTTCAGCCTCTCCAATATATCCTCATTCATCCCTTAGATGAATCTACCAATATCAAAATGATGATACTCTGACTGATTACCTCCTCGGGATCAAAGGTTTAATACCTAAAATCTTCCTTTTTTTTCACCTTGGAAAACCCTCAATATATAGTCTTGAGAGGCACAACCACCATGAGAAAATGAGGGATATGGTTTAGGATATGTCTCATTAATGCTTGTATCATATCCTAAAGTGAATCACATGCATGAGGGTCGAACATAACCAACCCAATCTGAAGGAGTTGGCCCATAAAATAAGGTGGAGGAGATCCCCCTTTTCTTTCAACAAGAATGGTGCTCCCCCCGGTGAGATATAGGGAACCATAATAACAGTGGTTCTCCCCTAGTATGGCAGAGGGGGCTCCATGTAACTCCCCCAATATGGCCAAGTAGGAACCACCCTTCATAAATGCTAAAATAAATGGGTCAAATTTTCCAAGGAAAAAGTGTGTTTTGACCTAGAAATGATGGGTTTCCTCCTCCCACGTGACATAGGGGTCATGAAAAACTATTTTAATGCTTTCAAGGGGTGGAGACACCTAAAAAATTGAATGTGACACTTGGGAAGGTGCATATGACACTTGTGACAGTGCATGCGACATTTGCGGAGGTGCATATGTCACTTTACGACACTTACGACACTTAGGGTGCATAACTGAAGTGTGACATTTTGACGTGTAATGCTAGGTTACATGCATGATCTCCTGTTAAAATCCAAGAAAAATGATTCGATCCTGCATTGAATTTTCCTGGCCTACGATAACTTCAAAATCATACTCCCGGAACAGTAACAACCATCTGCAAATCCTCTCCCTCAATGTTATTTTTTCACTAGATATTTGAGTGCAGAATGGTTTGTATGAATATTGAAGTGGGATCCCAATAGGTAATGTCTGAACTTCTCCAAACCATACACTATTTACAAGTCTTCCATTTCTATCGTTGTGTGATTTTTCTCAGTAGTTGATAACTTCCTACTAGAAAACATGATCGGATGGTTTAACTCGTCGTCCCCAGGATGAGCTAGTACTATGTTGAGTGCTACTAATGATACATCCACATGGACGTGAAAATACTTTTGTCAATATGGGAATACCATAATAGGTGCAGTGACTAACTTCTTTTACAATACATTCGGACCCTTCTGAGATTCTTCATTCACTGAAACTTAGCTTCTTTCTTCATTAACTTCTCCATTGGGGTTGTAATCTGCGCATAGCCTTTAATAAATTTTTGGTAGTAACCTGTATGACCCAATGATGTTTTCAATTGTCGCATTGATTCAGGTGGTGGTAGATTAAAAATTACTCCTATCTTATTCGGATCAACTAATAGACCTTGATTTCATACTACATGGCCTAATAGTATCCCGACTGGTGCACTGAAAATACATTTCTTCAAATTTAACGAAATATGATATTTTCTACACCGATAAATAATCAACCTTCGAGTTTCTATGTGATATTTCAACATGATAAACATAGTCCAATCATCTAGGTATACTTCAAGAAACTAATGAATAAACTCCTTAAATGTTGCGACAACCACTCTTGAAAATATAGTAGGTTCATTATTTAAGCCAAATTATCATTGTGTACAAGTAGATTCCCCATTCCATTACAAATTGCATCTTTTGTCTGTCTTCTAGTGCAATATTTATCTGATGGTAACTTGGAAATTCATCAATGAACAAATAGGCCTCCTTTCCTCCTGCATTTTCCAATACTTCATCTGTAAAGGGGGTCAGTAATGAGTCATGCAAGTAAGCATCATTCAATTTTCTCAAGTCCACACAAATTCTAATACCTCTTTTCTTCTTATCCTGAACCACTATCGGAATTATCCATTCATATTCTACAACAGGATCAATTATGCCCGTTTCTATCATCCTATTAAGTTCTTCTTTCAATTTTTCCTTATACTTTGGATTTAACCTGTAAGGTCTCTGTCTCACTAGTTTAGCATCCGGTTTCAGTGGAATCTTCATCTCTCCTAATTATCCATCTATTCCCTTCATCTATGAAAAGGTGGTTGGAAAAATATCTTGATATTCACACAATAAGTCTGGGATATTTTCCACGGTCTCATCGTTCCAATAATCCCCAATGTATGCAAACTTTGTTTTTTCCTCCCTTCCAATGTTCACTTTGCACACTCTTAAGGGATTCGCATATGCGTCAAATTCAAGTGTTGGACCTACTATGTTGTGTTCCCCTTCAATTTCTGATATGTGTACATTTATCGGGTCTTATTCATCCTTGTCGTCCTCAGTAATGTTATAGAATTCCAATAATTCATGAGTTGTTGCATAATCTCTATGTCCATTATAGGTAGGTACTAATTCTACTTGTCCTTCTTCCATAAAAAAATTCCTCTAATGACTTGTAAGACTGCATCGAATAAAGGTGACTCAGCTTCAAAAGTAAATGTTACCTTAAATTTTTGGATGAGTTCCTCCCATTTCATTGTTTTTCTGCGGACTTCTAGATCTAGGTACCAATTTTGGGGAACTGTCTCCAGCGTATGTATGAACCTATGTGTCCATTCCTTCTTCAACACTCGCTTCCAAGTTGTCATAAATCATGCCACATGGCCTCTCATATTTCTCATGTCTGTATACCTGGGAATGTTATCCTTTGTTCCAAACTTGATTTGCATCATCCTTTTGCAATGTTGCCAATACTCTATCTATTCCTTGTGGGTTTACCACCATCTTGTTGGGGTTGCTCTTAGGGAAACATCTAATCCTAACAAACTTTGTTGTTTAGGTACCTGTAGCTCGAATTCGTTAAAAAAATAACTTACCTGGATCAATTCGTCGAACTTTTTTGTATCACGTACCCCTATTCTGATCCAACACAAAGAGTGATTAATTCCATTGTTCAAGTCCTTCCTCGCATCTGGTTGATACTTCATTACTCGCATTTTAGTCGATACTTCATGCAATCAGTGTTTCCATTGTTCAAGTCCTTCCTTTGAGTCTGATTTGCAAGAGATTATTCTTATCCAACAAAGTGCACCATCTACAATGGGATTGACATAATAATCCATACACGTTGTCATATTATATAAGTTATCAATTTCCTCTCTTCCATCCTCCACATATCTTCTTTCCTCTAGAGGTCCTAATGGTGTAGTGACTTTTAAGCCTCCTCCTTCAAAAATCATTTCTCTCTTATTCAGGTTGATTATCTCTTGATTTTTGAAGTCCCAATATACTCCAAGTAAAGAAGGGTATGGCTAACTATTATCCACAATCTTGATGACTTCAAAGTCAGCAACACTGTGCACTCCATCTATGTTCACAGGTACTCCTACCAATCTCTCGATGAATATTATCTTATACTAGTTAGCCAACCTCAATTGGACATTCGAACATACTAGATTTTGTTTCCCCATCATTTCCCACATCTGTCTTAGGAGAAAATTGACATATGATCCTCTGTCCAAGATAAAATTATCCATGTCATATTCTCTTATCTGTGCACTTAATCTGAACTCTTTGTTTGTCCTCTTCTTGTGAAGGACTTGGTTCACTACTTTATACTTTGTAGGTACTTCTCTATCTTGTGTAAACTAATCAATCATCCTGTGCAATGTATTCAGGGTTGTCCCAACCTGCATCAATTCTAAACATCTTTTTAGAAAATCCTTGAAAGTATTTACCTTCTTGACTTTTCTGTCTAGAATAGTGAGATCATACACCAATGACATATTGTATACGAGTGGTGTATTTTATGTTTCAAGTTATCCAGTATGGTCCTAATATTTCTTTCCTTTCTTGTTTATAATTATCCTTTTCTTCCTATGGGTTGAATGTTGGCATAGTGATGCAGGAGCATCACCCACGTCAAGCGAGCCAGCGCGGAAGCGTGATACAGTTGGACAGAAGCCAGCACAAATTTTGAAAACACTTTGGAATTGTTGCGACAAACTTTAAATGTAATAATTTAATGAGGTGCACTTGTACATTGTAAATGGACCTTGAGCAGATTGCTCTCATCCTTAGTTAGATGAAGGCATTCAATATAGTTAATGCAAGTAGGTAGAATTTTAATTCTAGACTAGACATTTGTAGAGCGCAATAGGGAAACGGGATATAGACACCCTCATTGTGCATTTGTATGGGGGATCACAGGAAGAGCAAGAGTATGCAGAGAGCTGTGTATGAAGAACACCCATGTACAGACATTTGAATTAATAGAAGAAATCTTTGATTCAAATCCATGGTTTGTGTTGTTTTCTGTGTATTGATGTCGATATGCTCATGAATGTTTGTTTCCTGTTACACATTTGCTTTATATTCTATGTATATGATTTCATGTTTGAATTGAAGTCTGAGAGGAAGTGAGAATGAGTTACAATTGTTTCTCTATTTGAGCCAGAGAATTCCTGCAAGGAGTGCAGTTGAAGTGTCCTCAAGGAGTGCGTTGACAGAAGGCTCAAATAGTTAACTTTTGTTCTCATTTGCCCAAGAGTGAAAGTGGGTTACAAGAGTCATGCAAGGAGTGCGCAGGCTAAGTTAAGACTCAGGGTTGTGATTCTGAGCAAGGGTATTAAAGACTGCTTCTGCAAGAGTGCGCAGAGTCGAAAGGCTTCAACACTTAGACGTGGTTGAAGGTTGCCGCAAGGAGTGCGTGCAAGAGTTTCCTGAGAGACTTGAAGTCGTGGCAAAGCTCAGGAGGGATAGGCCTTCAAATTAGCTGAAGTACAGCGCAGAGGAGTCGTGCCTTGAAGGTTGGCAAGAAGCGTCGCAAAAATTGTGCGTAGGTGAACGAGTTCCGTGGAGGGGAACACTTAGTCGTTTCGCAGGTTTCATCAGGAGAGACGGATGGTCGATATTCTTCGAGGAGAATCAACGAATCACCATGAGCCGTTAGATCTTACAGAGCTACAGGGGAGATACTGTAGGTATTCCCATAGTGTTCAAAACTAAGGAGCGGCAGATTCGTCAATCAGGGCCACGGGGACCATTGGATCTACACGTATATCATGGATCGGGGTCTCATGGATCGAAACTCCAAATTCTTGCAACGGAAACCACGATATCGCAATACGCGATATTCTGACGGGTGAGTAAATAGTGTGGGCCACAGCTGGGTCAGTGAGTGGAGGACAGGTGGCACAAGCCATTGGGGTTTCGTGGCGAGAAGTCTCGATACAATAGCATCCAGATTCACAATTCCGCAAACCCCAAAATATCGATAGGAGTGACGGAAAGTGGAAGGGCCGACTCGCACACGTGCATCGGGGTTTCGGCACATCAGGTATCGAGAGTCGGTAAACCAAAGTGTTCGATATCGCGAGTAGCGAAATTGCGATAGAGAAGAAGTCCCGACGGAGAGGCGAGACCGTTGAAAAGTCAAAGTCGTGAGCTCATCGGAGGTTCGGCATATCGGGACTCGGGAGTCTGAGAACCAAGTGCTTGGTATCGTGAGTAGCGAAGTTGCGATAGGAGGAAGTCGAGATAGGAGGAGGGTGAGGTCAGCACTAACTTATATCGTCGTTCGGGGATTCGTAGGACCAACACTCGACCCCTAACCTTTGGATTCACGAATTCGCGAGTTCCAATTTCCCAATAAGTAAAGAGAGGGGGGGGGGAATCATGAGAAGAGATCTGTGGGTGCAGATTTCCCGATAGGGAAATAGAAGAACCTTGGTGTTCTTCGGGCCGAGGTAGGAGAATAGCCTGTGAGTGGATGTGCCCAAGGGTGCGGCTACATCACATAGGCTCAGCTACTTTTCTTATCCATTGTTATACTCCCTTTCCTTTGTCTTTTGCATCTGGTCCAGTTCTTGTCCCATCACATGTAACAACTGCTACTTTTGTTTGAGTGTCACATTCTTCAGTGGATATCATATGTAGGTTCTAGTTCTAGTTTTGATTTTGTGTCTGATGTTGGTTTTGATTCCCTCTCGCCTTCCATTTTTCTATCAATTGAGGACAGTCTTATTCTACATGATCCTAGGCCCTGCAATATGTACATGTCATGGAAGGATTTGAGAAATATCTTTCTAAATGTTTCGGTTGATTGCAATTGTAACAAATTATCGGTCCTCTACCTCCTCGACCAAATCCTCCATGTCATCCACCTCTATCAAAACCTCTAGGGCCTCCCTGATTAAATCCTCTTGGAGTGTTATACTGTGGGATTCCTCCTTCTACTGCAAAATTTTCCTCTTGAATTATGTACGCATCTGAAGTGAATTATCTCATCAATTAGAATGTGTGGAAGTCTTTCTCATTGTGTCCCACGACTTGCAAAAGTTACAGAACAAATTTCTCGGGGTGCTCTTATATTTCTATAGTAGGGGACAAGTAGTCGAATGATGTCCCCATGTCTTACATACCTCGTAGTACTCTACTTATCCTACCAACAAATTTGGTGCTCCTGTGGCCATATACTACGTGAAGGATGGACACTCTTCCTTTCTATGGACTTTTGTCTTACATGTTATACAACAAACATGTTCGCACTTCTCCTTTTCCTTCATTATCTCTAGTAATTGAATTCTCAATGTAGCCAACTATGACTATACCTGCGTCATACATGCACTGCTTTCTCCTATAGGAGATGATTCTAGTTTCATCGTGATTTTCAATGATTTTGGCTGCAACGTAACCTTCTACTGAGTTAACGAAAAGTGGATGTGTAGTACTGATCATACAATAAAATATTACCTATGATGTTCATCTGGGATATGAAATGTAAATCTACCCATCACATATTTAAATCTTTGATCAAACTCCCAAACTGACTCGGTTCATACTTTCTTAATATCCTTTAACTCTATAATATATTGTTATTCATAATTTGGATTTCTAAATTCCTTTAATAGCGCTTTCCTTATCTCATCCAAAGTTCTCAATTGTTCGACTGGTGTAGTAGTCTAGTACTTCATAAACCATAACAATGCGTGATTTATTAAAGTTGTTGCTAACTATGTGATTTTTGTTGCTTCATCTTGGACGTTCTTTGTAGTCCATATAGTCTCACATACAACATATGTTGTTATGGGTCCTCTGACCCAACTCCATGGAATTCAGGCATCCTAAAAGTATTATCCACCCCTTCCATTTTTTTCTGCGCAGTATTTATCTTCGGTGACGTTAGATGATTCTGACTAGATAAGGTACTCTTATTTCTTTGACTAACTACAATCACTCTTTACTCCGTTCAGGTTCCTGCTTCAATTCTTAAAGACACACAAGGGGACATGGGTTCAACACACATTTTCATATGATATGGACTTCCTTCTTCTATTGGGTAGTACTAAGGATCTCTCTCTTTCCTTTTCCTCTCTCCATACGGTGTGATCTCAAGTTCTGCGCAAGGTTCACTACCCTTGAATTATCTATGTTTCTCTCCTTCTCCAACCACAATCTCCTTCTTGTTGTATCTAAACCTTTTCCCACGGTGTATTACACCAATATCTCCATATGAGATAGTACCTTCCCTCGACATCTTCAGTCCATCCACTCATCCTTCCCACTCTCAGACCTTCCTCCAGTCATCCCCAAGTTCCCCTATGTGAAAAAAGGTTCTTATTTATCAGAATCCATCGTCATGACATTCTTCTCACACAGTAACATCTTTATACAAGTAGATAATGCATTCAAATATCTTCTGTGCGGACCTTTCAAAAACTCCCTCTCCACGATGTTGTAAGACTAGGTACAATCTACTGCAAATTCTATAATATAACCCCCTAGTATATTGTTCAACCAGAAATATATTGTGCAAGAAACTTTATTACTTACTGTATTAAGTTGTCAGATCAGTTCAGGACTCCATTTTCTTGGGGATTCACCTTTGTATCTCCTAACATTTTCGACTATCCTTCCTAACCATTTAGTCAAAATAATTAGAAATTCACCAAAGAAAATTTCATGCAGATCTATGAAAACATACCTTTGTAACCATTATTCATTACTCAAACTAGGATTTCTATTTTGTTCTCTGGAAAAGCTTCACTGCTTTCTTTCCAACAATTCTTAAATTTCTTCTCTATTTGGCCTCCAAAACATTCCCCTCAATTACAGTTCTCAGTCCTGACAACAAAACCATTTGTTGGCACGCAGGGGGCAGACCCGTGGTTAATCATTCAAATTCCAACAAAACCATTAGACACCGGTCCTTTTGGCATCACCTGTAGAGCATGTGAAGTCTCACCCGAGGTATCTAGAGGGGTTGCAAGAACCAAGGTTCTGCAGTGATAAGGGGAAGTGAGGTATCATTCATACCCTTTAATTACATGCATAGTTCTCATATTTAACACTTACCTTGTCATAAAATATAATCTATGCTCAACATTACAACATAATATATGATCCATTCATTCAGCATAAACCAGAAAACAACATAAACACCATAACACACAGATTTGTGTGGTTCACCCAACTTGGCCTATGTCCACAACGGTTGGATTATTGTATTATTCATTAATAACTTTCTTACAGCTATGCATTGTGCTACAAAATATTCAATAGTAATATAATCCCAAACCTTCCTAGTCTTTTTAATGCAATGTGATTTCACTGCTTAGCCATACTACATATATCATCCTTTGTTCAACTCCCTTACCCAAAAGGCAATTGAAACTTACATCCACTATCACATTCTCACTCTCTCATGCATGCCTCTCTATTTCCTTTCTTACATATTTATATATACTAATAGGGATAATCATGTTACAAAAGTGGACAAAGTGTCCTCAAAAACCTGTTACAAAAGTGGAAAAAATTCCCCCAAACCCTATGGTTTATAACCGTTTTCCTCCTTCTACACACTTCTTCTTCGCGCATCCTTTGCATCTTCTCTGTCATGAATTTTGGTCCATATTCTAACTTTCTTTTACCCTTTGACCTCATTTTGGCACAGATCCCAAAAATTATCCAAAATGCCTCTCCAACAATACCTCACCATCTGATGCAACAATAGTAGTTCCTTCATTATTGTTGATGTTGGCTACCTTTTGCTCCATTTTCTCCATTTTTTATATCCTACAATATTTCATGACATGGCCAGGTTTTCCACAATGATAGCAAGTTATTATTCCATGCTTATACTTTGACCTTCCTCTAAAGATGGATCACCTTGATTTATTTCTAAATGGTTTCCTTCCACGGTCACCAAAGGTTAATGCCTTCATATTTGACATTTCCTCTCCCATAGATTTCCTGCACATCTCTTCTTTTAATAAATGTAGTGACCATATAAATTTAACATCCATTAATTCCATAAACTGTAACAGTAATATCTACTTGATTTCAGTAACTCAGTAATTTCTTATAAATTCAACACATACGCATATAAATTGATCAACGAATAATAAAATTCATAACAGAATAAACAAATACGTAATTTAAAATACCTGGGTCTGATGCTAACCCTCTGTTTTCCGGTTGTCTTGTTGACCTTCCTGTTGCTGCCTTGCCTAGCTTGAATCCACGGACCAACTCTGCCCAAAACCGAGTATCCACCCTGCCAACTAGGACAACTACCTAGCTCTAGGATACCATATGGATATCTTGGCCCCCGTGCCCAAAACCCCTAGCAAACCAGTGCCCCCTCTACTAATCCTTCCCGACCACAGAACTCCCACTCTCCTTTGTGCCCATCCAAGAGAAAACCCCCTCCACAATAAAATCCCCCATAGAATGATAATCCCTTGCTTCGTAACCAACCCCGCTCATATCCTCCTTCACCGCCCTTTCTCCTCATTTATTTCCTTATCCCCGCATTCATCCCCTTATCCACATAGTTAATGCCCCTTATCCAATTTATTAATGTTCCCTACATGTTTATTAATGCCCCTTATCCCTTCCGTATACGTAACCCTTTTTTTTAACAATATAATTTATTAACTCTTTTAAATTTATTACCCTGTTCATTCAATGTGATGGGTAATTAATTTAATTAATTAATTAATTAAAATTATAACAATTAATTAATTAATAAATATTTAATTAGTATCATTATACCAATCTTGTTTAATTAATACCATGTTAAGACAATTAATCCCCTAATTAATTTTTACTTAATAAT
>ML797626.1:755455-769159 GCA_009831015.1 Picea engelmannii
ACCTAGATGATGTAAAGCGCCTTTCAAATTTTTGGTCATTTGTATAGTTTTTGACCCTTTTGCAATGTTGTGGAATTAATCCTGTGCCATGAATGACTCCAGTCCTGTTTTGACGATGTGGAGTTCTTGTTGCCGTGTGCGGACGAAATTTCAGTGATAACAACAATCACCAATGAAACTATCCTTGGAAGCTTATATATATATATATATATATATATATATATATATTCTGGACCGTTGTATATTTCTCGAACAAAGTATATTTCAATTTCCGTTTGCTTATTTCGTTTATTTCTAGGTTGAATCTAACTTTTCAAGTTTATTTTTTTTTGGATATTGACTTTAGGCTCTAACTCGGCCAATTTTACGCATTTCAATCTTCAACCCTGTAATTTTGTTTGTAAAACTATTTTACATGAAACAGAGGAGCTTTACTGTTAAATAAACTCATGGATTTCACTTGTTTTACTTTGGTAAAAAAAATTTTACATTTTCAATATGTATTTCTTTTATATTTATATTTGTGTTAAAAATTTTGTGTTTGGTTTGCAGGTTAGGCGGAGCTGGAGTTGGAGCTGGGAACTTGGCCCTTAAGGCTCCAGATTGTGAACGAGGTGCTCTGATACCATGTGTAGTGACCATATAAATTTAACATCCATTAATTCCATAAACCGTAACAGTAATATCTACTTGATTTCAGTAACTCAGTAATTTCTTATAAATTCAGCACATATGCATATAAATTGATCAATGAATAATAAAATTCATAAAAGAATAAACAAATACATAATTTAAAATACCTGGGTCTGATGCTAACCCTTCGTTTTCTGGTTGTCTTGTTGACCTTCCTGCTGCTGCCTTGCCCAGCTTGAATCCACGGACCAACTCTGCCCAAAACCGAGTATCCACCCTGCCAACTAGGACAACTACCTAGCTCCAAGATACCATATGGATATCCTGGCCCCCGTGCCCAAAACCCCTAGCAAATCAGTGCCCCCTGCACTAATCCTTCCCGACCACAGAACTCCCACTCTCCTCTATGCCCATCCAAGAGAAAACCCCCTCCACAATAAAATCCCCCGTAGAATGATAATCCCTTGCTTCGTAACCTCCCCCGCTCATATCCTCCTTCACCGCCCTTTCTCCTCATTTATTTCCTTATCCCCGCATTCATTCCCTTATCCACATAGTTAATGCCCCTTATCCAATTTATTAATGTTCCCTACCTGTTTATTAATGCCCCTTATCTATTCCGTATACGTAACCCTTTTTTTTTAACAATATAATTTATTAACTCTTTTAAATTTATTACCCTATTCATTCAATGTGATAGGTAATTAATTAAAATTATAACAATTAATTAATTAATAAATATTTAATTAGTATCATTATACCAATCTTGTTTAATTAATACCATGTTAAGACAATTAATCCCCTAATTAATTTTTACTTAATAATCCTTAAACATTTATTCAACTAGGGTTGTTACAATAAACTATTAGAAACCTATTCAAAACTCAATTTACCTTTTGGTGTCACATTACTTATGGTGGTGACCAATTTCTTACAACTATCAAGCATTAATCTTAAGAGTAGGAGGGCTTGGATCTCATCATCAAATACAATCTTCAACAAAGTGAGTTGGTTCAACATTGTATGCAACTCATTTAAATGTTCAACTAATAGGATCCATTCCTTCATTTTGGAGGTTAAACAACCTCTTCATCAAAAATAGTTTTTTGATTGTTATTTCTCATTCATATAAATCATGAATATTTTTTCATAGTGGCTCAATTGTCTTTTCTTGTGAAACATGGAAGTATACTATGTCTACCAAATACTACCGAACAATGGAAATTGTATTTCGATCTAACTTCTCCTAATATTCATTGGTCATCGATGAGGGTTTATTTGATTTTCCCTCAATTGGAAATTGTAGATCTTTTAGGATCAATATTTCTTCCATTTTTTACTTCCATATGGTGAATTTTATCCATGTAATCTTTTCAATGTTTATCATTGAATCCATTGCAACCACATGTAAATGAACCTTGCACACACCGAATCTCCAACAAAAAATTCACTCTGATACCAGTTGTTAGAAATTAAACAACAGACATCAATAAACTTAAACATATCTCATGATAAAAACACTAAACATAATAAAAATGGAACAAATAAAAAAGAACAAAACATCATTAATTTTACATGGAAAACCCAACAATGTATTGGGAAAAAATACGGGGAAAGGATCAACATATTTATTTATTAGAAAAATACATACATAGGATCAACATATTTTATTTATTAGCAAAATATATACATCAATATTCAACTTGAGTCTTGTTCTCTTCTTTGTACATGAGCAAGAGTACATATATATAGGCTCTCATAGAAGAAGATAGACAAATACCATGGGAACAATACCATGGGCTACCAGAAAACCATGGGCCCAAAACCACCACTATAGACTAAAGTCATTTGAATCATTTTGATTCAAGATTAACATAACAATCCAGAAGTATTAAGAAGTCATAAAAAGTATTATATTTTATTTTATTTGGTCTCACATACAATAGAACTAGGAACCATAATTAGCTCTTTAATCATAGACTCTTCTTGATTTTATATATGGTTATGTGTATTTATTTAGTATTTTTCATATTATGTTAGGTGAATTTTGTTTATTCGGCCATACTGAAGCAGGACTGTAGCATTCTATTAATCATTGGCCATTAATTAGTTAGCCTTTGACTAAAAATATTTCCCTACTATACAATCTTGTACATAGGCCAAACGAAATAATTATTTTTTTATAATATTTAAATTTCTTTTATAAAACATGTTATTGGATAACACTTGAAAGTATTACTACCGAGCTCTGACACAATGCAATTAGATAACCTAAGTTTTAATTTAGGCTAACAAGTTTGAATGCATTTTTTTTGGACTTCAAGCCTGCAAACAAAATTTATGGACATAGAAAAAAAATGAAGATAAACAATCACACAACATAGAAGAATAGAAACACATCTCAGTGCAACCAAGAATGAACGGGGGGAAATGGTATTCTTTATTTCTCTGTGGAGAAATGAATACAAGTTTCAAGAAGCTCCTCACAGGATTCTACATTTAACCATGAGAGATCTCAAGTGTTTCCAAGCATCCAGAAATATAAATGCTTGAGAAACATCCAAACAAATGTAATGGAAAAGGTATGTGTTCTCACAACCCAACAATATCTACCTTGACAACAATTTCCTTATACCTTTCCCAAAAAATAAAAATTCACCTTCATGCAATCTAAGAGAATCCAAACACCATTGTAGCTTCTCTAACAGTACGGGTTGTGTGAACATGTCTACACAGTTTTCTCCAATATGGACCACTCCACCTCCACTTAATCAACATAACCACAAACTAAATCGTTGCAACCACTGTAGGTGATACTCATGTTTCTCAAATAATGAAGCACCCATTTCCATTCTCTTTACTTGGTTTTTACATGTGTCCACTGAAAACACCAACTGCATGTGAAATATTTGAGCATTCCCATCAAAAACATCAACCTTCCTACTGTATTTTACATGAGACATATAATCCTTTTCTTCCTTACTACCGGGACAGAAACTTGAAGAAATTTTACAATGGAAAGCTAAAGGGATATTTATCAGTTTCACAAAGTTCATAATGAACCTCATCAGTGACAACCACATATTACCATTGTTTCTCGTCTCTATGTACTTCTATGTCCAAGATTTGTTTTGGTGCTCCTAGATCTGTCATCTAAAACATCGCAGTCAATTGAGCCTTTAATCTGCTAATATCAACCATGCTTTGCTTGCAACAAACATATCATTAATATAAAATCAAGATAAGGAATATGAAATAAACACAATGATCATACTCACTTCTTATAACATGGCTCACCATGAATGAATCAAACATATTGTACTGCTCCCTGGTTACCTTTGACCATACATTGATTCCCTGAGTTTGCAAACAAATTTCCTTTTATGATCCTAAATAGCTTCTCATATCTCTACTATTAATGATTTGTGGATAGTAGGATTTCATAAATTTCATCCCTTAGCTCCATCACCATGACCAACAAAGATATACTTCCTTGACCAATTCTTTCCAAGCCATCCAAGTGAGTCTTCACCTCTCACCTCCACACTAATTTCAATGGAGTATCCTAATCCATTTAAAGGATTCGTTACATACAATCCATGGGCTCTAAAACCACGGGATACCAAAACCATGTGCCCAAAACCATGACTCTTGAACTAACTTCCCCCCATGACCAAAACTAACCAAACTTCCCTCAAAGACAAGGTATCTAGGAATACCACATGCATCCCCCTATCACCTAGGTCACCTATAATTTATCAGTGACATTTCAGGAATGGGGTACGCATGTCGAACCAGATATTAAAGTCATATTCCCATTTACATATAATAATTCCACCTTGAACTTTGCATTCAAGAATTTTACCATTTTTTTGAATCTAAGTAATCCCATCAACACTTCGCTTCCATGCTTTCAGCGAGGGTTAACCACTGAGCCCACTAATTTTTTTGGTCAGATGCAAAACACCACAAATATGTTTCCAAACACTTGTTGACAACTTCGGTTTGTCCATTAGTCTGGGGGCGATAAGTAGTGCATATATTTAATTGTGTACCCTAGAGCCTGAATAGTTCTTGCCAAAAATTGCTAGTGAACGTGGGATCTCTGTCAGATACAATAGAATGAGGCATGCCATGAAGCTTGAAAATATGATCCATGAAAATTTGAGCCACTGTGGATGTTGTGAATGAATGTTGAAGAGCACAAAAATGAGCATATTTGGAAATACGATCAACTACCACCATGATGACTGACTTATTTCTTGATTTAGGTAAGCCCACAATGAAATCCAGAGAAATTTCTCTTCAAATAGTTGGTGGGATCAAAAGGGGTTGTAGTGTGCCCGGAGCTTTGAAATTTTTTCCCTTGTTTCACTAACAGTCATCACATTCAGCTACAAATGTGCGGACATCATGTTTCATACCATCCAAGAAAAAAAAACATTTAACTCGTTCATAGGTTTTGGTAAACCCAAAATTCCCCTCTATGGGTGAAGCATGAAGCTCATAAAGCATCGTGGATTTAATTTGTGACTGAGAGCTTAAATACATAATTCCTTTGTAGTGGAGCTCTTGATTGTGCCAAGAGTATGCTGGAGAAACTAGAGAATTGTCTTGCAATTATTGGATTAGTCGAGAAGTTTTGGGGTCTTGCAGCCATTCCTGGTGAACAACTTGGAGAGAATCTGGTACAATGAAGGAGAGGGAAATAAGGGATCCTTCTTATTCATTCTTTTGGGACTGAGCGTTAGCCACTAGATTTTATTTTCCCTTCTTATAAATTATCTCATAATCATAGTCAAATATCTTGGTCACCCAATGTTTTTGCTCTTGGGATGAAATCCTTTGTTCTAGGAAATAATTGAGGCTCTGGTGGTCTATTTTAATTTGGAAGTGTTTCCCCAATAGATAAGGATTCGAGAGATCCACATCATGTATAATAGCCAAAATTTTCTTTTCATAGATTTATTGGCCAATATTTCACTCTGAGAGTTGTTTTCTAGTCAAAGACAAAGGCATACCTCTTGCTTGAGTACTGCTCCAATTCCTTTCCTGGAGGCATCACATTCCAGGAAATTGTTTTTTGTGAAGTGAGGAAAGGATAGGAAAAGATTTGTGCACATGTCTTCTTTCAATTCTTGGAATGATTGATCAACTGCTAGATTCCAGGTGAAAGCATTATTTTTAAGGAGAGAAGTAAGAGGTGCTACAGTTTTTCCATAATTCTTAACAAAGTTGCTATAATATCATGTTAAACCAAGAAAACCACGTAGGATCTTAAGATTTTTGGGGTGTTTCCAATCCTGCATAGCTTCAATTTTCTTAGGATCCACCCTTACACAATCCTTTCCAATAATATGACCCAAGTACTCCACTTCCGAAGCTCCAAAAGAACATTTAGATTTCTTGAGAAAAAATTGGTGTTGAGAGAGTAGACTGAGAACTTGATCCACATGGATAAGATGTTATGTTAAGGTTTTACTATAGATGATAATATCATCAAAGAAAACTAGGAAAAAATGACGGAGAAAAGGATGGAAATAATGGTTCGTGAGACTTTGAAAAGTGGACGGAGAATTACACAGGCCAAAGGGCATGACCAAGAACTCATAGTGACCCTCATGAGTTTGAAACGTAGTCTTAGGAATTTCTTTCTCTTGCATATGTATCTGGTGTTAGCTAGAACAAAGATCAAGTTTAGTAAAGTAATGAGAACCACCTAATTCATCCAAGAGATCATCAATGATAGGAATGGGAAATTTGTCTTTGATGGTGAGTTTATTGAGGGCGTGAAACTCTGGACACATGCGCCAAGTACCTTCTTTCTTAAGTATCATGACCATAATATAAGAATAGGGGTTGGTACTAGGGTGGATAACACTTGTGGCTAGCAAATCTTGAACAATTTTCTCAGTTTCATTATTTTGGGAAAAGGGATGACGATAAGGGCGAACATTGGGAGGAAGATTGTCGGGGATGAGAGGAATGGAATGATCATGAACACCATGAGAAGGAGGAAGTCCATGGGGGGTGGAAAAAACAACTTGGTGTTTGAAGATGATACATTGGAGGTGAGGATGCACCGAAGGTGTCTCAATTGATTGAATAGAATGGAGTTGGGAATAATGACAGAATGACCTTTTTTTAGGATATTTTCCATTCCAAGTGAATTGATTATCCCAAGTGAATCTGCAGTGATTCCTTGGAACTTATATTGTTGTCCCTCCTGTTGGAATTACATGGTTAATTCCTTAAAATCCATGAGGATGGGACCAAGAGTGTGTAACCATTCCACACCAAGAATAATATCACAACCACCCATGTCAATAGAAAACATATGATATTTCAAGTTGTACTGCCCAATTTGGAGACACACATTTTCACAACACCCCCCACATTTCATGGAACCTCAAATTGGCAATCATGATTTGAAATTTGTTGATTGCATGGATATAGAAATAGGTTTCTTGGGAAATATGACAATGAATAAAATTACAAGTGTTGTCACTGTCAATTAATATGTTGACCTTTCGATTCTTAATGTAGCCAATGAGATTGAGGGTTTGGGGAGTAGAGAAGCCAGTGAGAGCATTCAATGAAATGACCAGTTCTACTTCAGGTGGGTCAACAGGTGGAGTAATATCAGTTGGATTGGGTAATTCTGGCACAGGGGGGGTCTCGATCTCTTCTTCAAAAGCATCCTCAAAAATGGCCATAAACAACTTTTGTTCCTTACACTTGTGCCCCATAAAACATTTGTCATCACAGTTATAACAAAGGCCCTTGATTTGGCATTCCACCATTTCATCCCGAGTTAATTTTTGGATCTTAAAGGGAGTGGGAGGAGGGGTAGGGTTGGTAGGTCGAGTGCGAGGAATAAAGGAAAGTTTACGGGTCTGAGCAGAGATAATCTGTTGAGCTTCCTTAGCATGTTGAGTATCTTCCAACCAATATTGAGGGTAAGCCATGAGGACCTCGACTCGAATTTCATCTTTGAGGCCACTGATAAAACATTTCTGGAAGAAGGCATCAGACATGCCCTTCGTTATGAAATCCAAGTGTTCAAAGGAAGATATGAATTCTTCCACTTTGTCAGATTGCTTCAACGTAGTCAAACGACCGAGATAGTGGGTGTCAGTGTCAAAGTGCTCATATAGCTATGCCACAAACTATGACCAAGAAACATACCCCTGGTGTGTCTTTCTACAACATTGCCACCATTTACATCATTCTGGATCCAAATAGAGGACACCATAATGAAGTTTGGCCAGATCATCAATAATTCCATGAAAGAAGAAATAATGTTCCATTTGAGTGACCCAACCTGTGGGATTTGATCCATCAAATTTGTTCACTTCAACTCAAGGGAGATGGGGGTCACAAGGGAGGGAGTTGGAATGAAATGCCATATTATGGAAAGAGTTCTCACCTTGAGAGTGGGAATGTTTTTCATGGGAGGGAGATCCATTGGATTGTTTCAACCACTGGGTGAGGGAGGCCAATTCACCCTTAACATCAACCAAGTCTCATGTAACTTTGACCTCAACGGTTTCCAAGCAGGTATTTGTGGAAGAAAGTTCAGAGGTCAGTATTTGGATGTCTTATTTGTTCTCTTTGGATTCATCTTGTAGGTGAAGGAATTATTGGTTGCGAGTGTTGGTCATGGGTGAATGAAGGGTATGTAGGAGGGGAAGTGGGTCCACGATTAAAAAAAATTGAAAATGATATATATGAGTGTGTTCAGTGTGAAAAGAGGAATGTGATGAGATAGGTTTCAAATAAGGGTGTCAGGAAGGGGTCGAGTCCATGAGAAAAAAAAATTTGAAAATGATAAGTACCAATGCAATCAAGGTGAAGAGAAGAATCTAATGGGATAGGTCTCAAATAATGGGGCGGACAGGACCCAAACTTTTTTTTTTTTACTCCTGTGGAGTTATACTCTGATTTGAATAATACTACAATGGAAGAGTGCCAAAATTCTTAATAGGAAAAAATAAATGTCAAAAGGCCCCAATGTTGAACAGGGGAAATCTTGTTCATTCCCTTTCTATTTTGTTTGTGTCCCAGGGTTAGGTTTTTTCAGGGTTTCTACTAACAAGGGTTTTGCATGTGCTATAGCTTTCTGATATATGTACAGGGTTGAATAGTAGTACTCAACCCAATATCTCAGGGCACCAACTAAGGAGGCTAGAATGTACCCTTAGCCATACTATCCAATTACCCAGGTACTAGAGAGTATATTCCCTAGTGTTGTTCTCGGTGGCACTATAGCATTCAAGCCGCCGATTGGTTTATCTATCGAGGGATTTATGATATCTAGGCCAATCCGTATATAGGTTTTTTCTGATGTGATACCACTTGAAGATGTACCAACATGGGTTACAAGGGTGGCCAACAATGTGTGGTTAAGTATCACTTGTATTTACTGTGTGTATGCTTCCCCAACCACATATTTATGTGTTGAATGACAAATCTTTGTAGCTTAAAGACGTTGGAATATGTCTCTACCCCGAAAAAATGTCTACCCACTATTCCTGCCAAGGAAATTTCTCTAATACCACTTATTAGGTACTAGATCTATTATAATAGCATAAGTAGAAATATAGCAGTGAATAACAATGGATCAACAACAGAAAATAGAAATACTCCAGAGAGTAACAATGGAACAACAAAATAGATGGATCCACAACACCAGAATAATACCTTTATTGATAGGAAACAATGTTCACTTTCCTCTTCGAGCGGGAAACCTCTAGTAGAGAAGAGATCTATTACAATAATTCTCCAGAAAATCTCCTCTCATACCTTCTACTCTTATTTATACTAATTATATCTTCTAAAGAACATTCTAGAGGAAGATCTTTCTAGAAGAGGAATCTTCTATTAAGTCTTCTTACATTGACTTGTTCATATTTAGTAAATAGGCCTTATTAACTAGTATTAGCCTTTATTACATGGAAAATATATTATTCAATATTTTATATATCTATACCAAATCTGCAAATATAATTCAATAATTGCAACAAGAATACATAAAACCATTCACCACAATATTCAACACAAGAAATAGAGAAAACCCTTTAGGTAGGGTAACACCATATATTAATCCTTACGAAAGGATAAAACTCCTGAAGAAATACTTTCTTGTACATCAAAAATATTCTTCACCATGCCAGTTACATTTCTCACATATCCTTTTATAGTATTTTATGTCTCCTAGGAACATTCTAGAGAAGGAATCTTCTAGAAAACTCATTTATTATTTCTAAATACCCATTTATTATGTGTAGCTACCATAGTGGGCCTTATTTAATACTATGGTGGACCTAGTCCACTTTACATTGAATGGCCTCCACTAATAATACATAAAGTCATTCTCATTGGGTACCTCCCATATTACCTCCCTAGGTATAGTACATTCCACCCCCCTTAAGAATGTTTCATCCCCAAAACATGAGAAGATACCATACGATATGACCAACTAATAATTGTATCCAATTGGTACCAATTATGACCATCCATCCATCCTAATGGAAGCTAAACATGATGTCCAACTATTGCATTGCCACCTTGAGCTTGCTCTGCATCATGTCGATGTTTCCATGAGATTGGTTCTCTAGCTTAATGTCTTCCTATAGTGTTGGTAGTCTTCCATTCACCTATTAATTATTTTCTCACCTGGTTCCCTGTTGGTGCATGAGTGTGTTGATTCTCACGCTTTTGTCCGGGTGAATTTTGTGTCTCGATATGATGCGGATAGCGATATACAACAATTGTAGGAATTGGTTCTTTTTTCTTCAAATCTGCAACCCCTTGTGCCTTGGAGTCAATGATCTTCTTATCTTCTTTATTGTTTTTTTCATGTGGCTTTGCTTCATCTCCTTTTGTAGATTCAACCTCCAATTTAGCTTCCGACTCTATAGTAACTTATTTTCTTTCCCCCATAGGCCATTCTTTCTTACTAAGAGACACATCATGCATTGTAATTTTCTTTTTATTGTACCAAATCTTTAGAAACTTCTTTTTCACATTAATATTAATTGTACCAACTGAGTCCATCCAAGGATATCCCAAAACAATATCCACATTTGTCATATATATAGCATAAAAATCAGAGTGCAACGCATATTTATCCATATTGAACTTCAAATCTTTAAAAATTTAAATATTTTTACCCTCAACCTTTGTGCTTTGGATATTCTTTGCAGGAACTTGCAATCTATTAACCAACTGAACATTGATAAAAATTTGTTGGCAACTAAGGTTAATAGAAACAATTACATGTTCTTTATGAATACAACCATGAACCTATAATAAATATTTTCCACATGAACATAAACCCTTGTTTCCCCCTTTATCAGCATGAGACCATTTATCTAAAATAATTTTTTCTAATGTTTCATCAGAAAGTGCCATCATCTTGGCAAGGTCCAATGATTGCCACCATATCCTAGCATCATTGGTGAAACCAAAGGATAACATAAAATTCCATTTTTTCCAAACTGAATTCTCATATTTTATAAATTATCCAATACGAGGGCCATCATATTTCCCCGTTAAATGCATCTTTATATGAAAACCCCAACAATAGAACTAGGATTTGTAAAAATTAATCGCGAGGTTTTTTCTTGAAAAACCCTGAAAATTTGTCGAGTTTAAAATGCTCATAACTTTACTTCCTGGACTCCGTTTCAGATGATGTTTTTTTTTAAATTTGGTATTTGTCCAAGTGGAATCAAAATATCCAATTACTTTCTACAAATTATGAGAAGAAATTCTCATATATGAGCATGAAGTGTGTCGCCCCCATTTTGTTAAAAAACTTCTACAAAAAATAACCAAATATTCTTCCTTTCTTTTCCCAAGGAAAGAACTCTAATACCAAATGTTATATATCTATACCATATCTGAAAATATACTTATGAAATAAATAAATAATAAAAACCAAACCATTCACTAAAACACAAGAAATAGAGAAAACCATTGAGGTAGGGTAACACCATATATTAATCCTTACAAAAGGATAAAAATCCTCAAGAAATACTTGTTTTCACATCAAAAATATCCTTTACCATGTCAATTACATTTCTTACATATCATTTTATAGTATTTTCTATCTCCTAGGAACATTTTAGAGAAGGAATCTTCTATAAAGCCCATTTACTATTTCTAACTACCCATTTATTATGTGTAACTACCATAGTGGGCCTTATTTAATACTATAATGGACCTATTCCACCTTACATTGAATGGCATCCACTAATAATACATAAACCCATTCCCATTGGGCACCTCCCATATTACCTCCCTAGGTATAGTACATACTTGCTACCATCACTGCCAGATCTAACTCTTCCTCCTCCGGCAACTCATCATAACAGTCGATGATCATCTCATTGAAGCATTTTGTCAAACACTTTGTGTGCATCCTCCAAACTACAAAACTTGGTATACATGAGAAATATACCCAAGATTAAACCTTTCTCTAACCACTACCATGGCTTCCAACTCGGCCACCCTGCTGACCTTTCTCCTCGGCATCCAACATACTTTCAAACTCATATGGTTTTTCCTCCTCATGGACAGAGTATCAAACCCTCAATTCCCTTGCAGTGGACTCTCCTTCTCTGTGCGTGAAATATAATATTCCCTTAGCTCTCACATACCTTCACCTAGCCTCATATCTTATACCACTTGTTTGACTTCAAGCTTTCCAACATAATTCATGAACATAGACAAAAATAGAGAAATATAAAACATCACACACATCAGAGACGAATAGATGGGGTAAATGGTAATATTTATTCCTTAGACAAGTAATTGGAAATGGATACAAGTCTCAATAATTTCTTCATGGGATTCTACATTTTACTAGGAGAGATATCAAGCATTTCCAGGCATCCAAAAATCGAAACGCTTGAGAAAACCCCAAACAACTGTAATAGCAATGGTATGTGTTGTCACAACCCAAAATATTTTGCATTCATTATTAGATAACCTAATTTGTAAGTTTGATACATTTTTTTAGATGAGTGTGTGGCTACCCAGTTGCTATCACTATAAAAATTTCCCTATACATGAAACTTATAAAACTTAGACTAAAGAAACTATATATCGATATGTAAAACAATCTAGGTCCTTACTTCTCATACGAGGAAGAGGAAAAGGAAGTTGAGATGAATAAGAGATAAATGAACTCTATTGGATTATCCAATTTCATTATATATCTCAAAGGATTGAAGTAGCAAAAATTTATATTGTAGTTTTCATTTGTCCAAATTTGGGTGAGATTTACTAAACACATTGGTATTAGTTTTCTAGGACATTAATAATGGATTCTAAATTTCTTGACGCATTTCTAATGAAAGGGTTTTCCTGCACATGTCATTTTTTATCATATTCAATTTATTGCATGAAATTACCCATGGATAGGAACAAAGTTGCTTCTATTACCTTTTATCGTGAAAATATTACTTTCCCTATCATTATCTATAAAAGTTAAAGAGATCAAACTATAACAAGTTTCTATTCTTATCATTTTTTTTTATGTGTATATCACTATTATCCTTTTTATTCTATATGCATTTTATCACCATTATATTTTTTATACTACTATGCCTTACCCTTTAGTGATTTTTCTCTCTATATATATCTATACATATGAAGGGAAAGGCTCAATTTCATAATGTGTGCATATGGGTTTTATCTTTTGAAGTGTAAGATGGATATGTTCCAGAATATGTATATGTATAATGATAAGTTTTTAAGAATGATTGGTCTTCATTTTGTACTTCCTCATTTTATTCTAGAAGTTATATAGATTCAAGATTACAGATGGTTATGTAAGTCTCATTTTTTCTTTCATTCCTCCTTTTAAACCTAAAAGGAAACAATTTCATGATATGCTTACACTTTTATGCCATTTCAAAAAAAAGAAATCAAACTTTCTACATTTAATCAAGCACTCAGTTTACAAATATGCACCCACATAATAAGAGTTACAAGGAGTTCTAATTAATAGTTTTGAGCTTATTCAGAGCTAAATACAACAATGCATACAATTATTATTAT
>ML797626.1:769209-780491 GCA_009831015.1 Picea engelmannii
ATATATATATATATATATATATATATATTCTTATTTTAGTAAGTCATAATTATATGTAGCCCCGAGGGTTAGCTCAATTGGTCTAGAGAAAGAAGTGAGTTTTTCATGCTTGTTTTTGGTCACCGATTTGACTCTCTTGATTCCCCCGGGGGCGAGGCCCCGTAGTTAAGGCCGATGGTTTACGTCGTTTACCATCCACGAAATGTGGGTAACTATTCGACGGGTTTTTCGTTCTTTCTTCCACATGAAAAAAATATGTCATAGTTATATGTAGATAAGTTCCTTTCGAATGAACATATCTGATGATTAATGTTTAGAGAAACTATATTATTTGGTCTAGAAAATATTTAAATAATCTCCATTTTTATGGGCATTCACATCCTATACAAAATATATATAATTAGTTGGCATAATGCAACACTTATCAACAAAAATAAAAATTCGACATATCTTCTCAGTACTGGAATATGGAATAAGAAATTGAATTGATTCTACTTCTATAAGAATTGATAGTGTTGACATGTACATTATTTCACCTACAACAATAGTTTTGACAAAATATTTAGCAGGGACATCGCCACTGCAGTGGCACTTGATTCGTTATATAAAACCATAAATTTTGGACTAGGACGTAATCGATAAAACCTCAAATCAATAGTGGCTATCAAGTTAGAATTCACATGGGTTCCATACACCAAATAGTTAATATTCTAATTGATATTTATTAGTGGGGTGAACCTATGCTATTGAGTCAATACATTAAACATATTATCAAAATGAAATTTGGAGCCTAAGTCATGAGGCCTTAATAATTCATGTAAGAATAAGAAGGGAAGCATAAACACACATCACTCATTGCACCGAAAGGCACTTTCTACAACCAAGTATGAGGGATATGTGTAATTCCTTCCATGCCCAACATGGAGTTGACATGTGGCATTTAAAAAAAATATTAGTAACAAAAAGATATTTCAAAGTCATCCATAAATAAAATATTTCAATATCCATATTAAGTAAAATAATTCTATATCAACTTTATAGAGAGAGAGAGACTTAAAGAGAGTGACAATAATTGAAAGTAAAAAACATATTATTCCATTGATAGTTGTTTTCTACTTCCCTACCAGGAGATGTGTCATTCCTTCAATGCTTAAGGCATTTAATTTTTTTATTAATAACAAGTAAGATTTTAATCATCATCATTATATATATATATATATATATATATATATATATATATGGTGACAACCAAGACAAACACCAATTGGTGTATGAGACCCCCTTGTTTTCGGTACAAGGAACCCCCTCTGCGTAGCGATTTGACTGCTAAATTCTACAAAGGTGTACATACCCTACCCTCATTTGGATTTGAACCTATGACCTCCAAGGAGGAAACACATGTTCTTAATCATTATGCCCTCTCAAGAAATTGAAACCAAAAAATTCTTATGGTTAAAACATTTGAATGGTGCCCATTTGAGGGAGATGTGTAATTCCTTCATCTTAAGAATGAGCATAGATATTGTGCTCTAAAAAAATGTTTTCACCTCAATGGATTTGATTCCTCTTGTTGCATGGTAGATCCAAAGTTAAGATGGATCTACACTGGTGTAACAATAAAAAGGGAACATAAACAAATTATGTAGGATGACAAATGTTCTAGAAAAGAGAGATCGATTTCGGTATAGTAAACCTAGATCAGTTTTTGTATAATTAGTCTCCTTTCAAAATCATTTGTTAAGTTGTTTTTCCAAATATTAAAAGAATATAGAAATCTCAAAGCATGAAAACTTATTGGTGAGAAAGGAAGTTGATATTCACAATATAAATCTTATTCCCCATAATTATGTGTGGTGTTCAAAGAAAACAATTAAATAATGAATGTTTATTCCACGTTGTGTCTAGTATTGAAAAATAACTTTATAATAATGAAATTATTATAATTTTAAGGATGTTGGTATGATTTTTTAGTGCCAACTGTTTAGGGTGCTTGGTATGAATGGACATTATAGAGTAGTTTGTCGTTGGGAAGCCCTTCATTTGATTCTAAATAGTAGGGTGAGTTCATAGTTTAATATGATATCATTGTATTGAGTGCTTTTATTTTGAATCCTAACTTTATAAACTTCATCTTAGTGGTAGTGATATTCTAGAATATAAACTATGTTAGAGTTTAGAAATGTTCTCAATGTTTTGAGTGATTAGCTTACACAACATAAAAGATTAATAATAATTTGGAAAGTCCTATTAAGATCAAACCTTATTGTATTTATAAGGTTTCTTTATGATGTATATAAAATAAAAATGAAATCAAAATCTATTTAAAATAATAATATTTTCAATCCCTTTAAAGTTTTATTATAAATAACTAGAACCCCACATACAATAAAAAGGTAACATGTAGTTTGATCCCTAGTTCCAAACATTCACTTATTTTCAACAAGTATTCTTAACATTAATTGATATTCAATCCACTATAAGAAACCTTAAGAGACCCATTAGTTTATTGATATTGGAGGTTTCTTCATTGAAGATATTATATTGATAATGGAAGCCTTCTCTTTGATCTTCTAGATCAAGCCTTAGTACTAATTATACAAAGGATTATCACAATCACACTAGTGCTTTCTCCCTAACCAATACCAATCTAATCAATATCCATAATGGTCTTATCCCATCCATTATTACTCGATTTAGAATGCGTATTTGTATCTGAAGTGGCCACGTAAAAAATCATTCACACATGATACCTTGTCAATGTTTGGAAAGCCAATGCATTTTGGGTGCCAAAATATTGTATAAGGACTTATAGGTTAGACATTTTGGGTGCTACAATTTATATCACTGGTTATTAGTATTAGAAATTATATCAAAGGTTATAAGAGTTATATATTATACGATTGTTAGAAGAGTTATTTTAGCTATAAGCTTTAGGTGATATAGAATTAAATGTTGACATAGAATAGGGTCAAGAATGATATGCACACACAAACCATTAAAATTGAAAAAGGACAAGCATGAAATTATATAAAAGTTTATCCCCAATCACAAGTTGGTTCAACAAGCTTATGCTATGTGTTTTTTTTCAACATTTATGAAAATCCAAAATATACACAATGCATATGTCCCATCAAGAATAAACAATTAAATATGAAAAATGAAAGTGTTTTAGAAATATGTAAGAGTTTTGGCAAATATGCAAGATGCAAGCATTTGTCAATTGGGTCTAGCCCGTGTGGTTGTGGGATGGAGTTTTATCTTGCACACACATCTATTTTAGTTAGAATATTTATTGGAATATTTATTTCAAATCGTTTAATATAAAAATATCACACATGTTTTTTGTAACACATGAATTCTTTTAATATAAAAGAAACACGTAAGCATGCATGTGTTTCTCCACCCATCAAATAAATGGTTAAAATCCATCACCTTCTCCTCATTTTTTCACTTCATTACTCCTCCACCATTAGTTTCTCACTACTAAGATAAAAAAAATCCCACAATTTGGGTGCACAAATTACTTGGTGGTTTTTTGTCATTTAATAAGTTGGTGAATTAAAGGTAGGTGGTGCATTCAGCTAATTTTTTTTTTTTTAATTTTGATTAATTTTTTGCAAATTTCCCAGATATTCTATCTCCATTTCCATTTCCTCTATATCCATTTTCCTTTCCTCTATCTCCATTTACTCTATCATCAATTTCTCTTTCCTATGTCTCCATTTACCTTTCCCTACTAGAGAAGAATCATTAAGCACAAATAAATAATCACCACTAACACAACATCCCTATGAGGATTTCTTTGAATTCCATCAAAAAGATAATCATAGATTTCATTTTCCTCTATAAATGCCTTCTCTACACTAACACTCACACCACTACATGCCCCCACTTCACTCAATATTGCACTACCTTTCTTAGAAACTTCACTAACTATGAAACAAACTCCAAACTATCAACTTGATGAACATCAAAACCCAAACCCACATCATCAAAGAAGAATTCCAAGCCCTTCAATAACCCTCTTCTGTGATTTATTGAAAACTACATAAACACATATGTTATTATTGCCATTATTAACTAAGGAGCATGAGATTAAGTAACTTATTTGACAAGAATAGCATAGCTAGTATGTTTATCTTATCCATTAACCAGTTTGTTTATATTATCCATTAACCAGTAGTGATCATTTATATGATCCATAAAAAAGTATTATAAAAGATATGCATTCAACCATATATCTTATTAGTCCTTGCCCTTCCAGGCTGAGGGACTATTAGTAATTGGTTTATCAATCCTTGCATGTAAATCAAAGAAACCTAACAGCTTTAACCAAAGTTTTAGATTATAACACTTTTTTCCACCAATTAAATACTTAAAGACATTTTTTTTTACCAATAGGAAAATTTGAGGTCTTATTTGGCCTCAATTAGATGCACGTCAATGGAAAACTTAGATTAAAACACATCTTCACTTATCGATTTTTTTCAAAGTGAAGTAATTCTAGAAATACCTCTACAATTACTTCACCTAACATTAAATGTTTTCTTGTTTATACTTTTCATAATTCTGTGAGGTTGATCACGGACAAGGACAATGTGGTTGTTGATTTAATTGCAATGTGGTTGTAAGTTTAATTGGAATGTGGTTGTAAGTAAGATGGACATGAGTATAACATTCAATCCTCTATTATCTGCTATAAAGACTGTTTATTTCTTGTTGTATCCACTATAAATATTGTTTCGTTCATGTTGTTTCGTTCATATTGTGCTTTCAACATTCATGTTGTGCTTTCAACGTTCGTGTTGTGATTTCCACTCCAGATGATTGACCTCTCTTTTCAACTCAGTTCTTGATGTTTTTGACGCATGTTCAGTTGCCTTTGTAACTATTCCACTGCCTTTCCAACTCAAAGTTTGGTCTGAGCTATGCCTCTCAGTTCCCTCCTAGTTCTGTTGCATTTCTAACTATTCCACTACCTTTCTGACTCACTCTGTGTGGTATGAGATACGCCTCTTAGATAAAAAAACCGCACAAAACTGCACATGTTTATTTCCTTTCTAACTCTTCCACTGTCTTTCCAACTCACTCAGTGTGGTATGAGCTACTCCTCTTAGACAAAAACTGCACAGAACTGCACAGGTCGCTTGCCTTTATAACTCTTTCACTTCCTTTCCAACTCACTCAGTGTGGTATGAGCTACGCCTCTCAGATAGAAACCATACCTAATTGCACATGCCTCTCATAATTTTTGTTTAAGGTATGAATTCGTTCATTTTATACCCATTCTATCTTATTTTACCAGATTTGTATCAAATTTACATGATGAACAATTTGTTAGATCCCATGAGCTAGAAACTTTGGGTTTCTTGCAATGTCTTTGTAGAAATTTTTAAAGATATTTCTTTGCAGAAATTTTTAAAACTATATATTTTAGGAACTGAAACACAAAATTGGTGAGTTATGGATATTTTTACAACTCTTCAAATTCACATAAATTTATGAAATTTGAATTTGCCTATGTATTTTTCTTTTAGGAATATTCTAGATTGAATTGGAGTTTAGTTGTAATAATCTTGTTGGGCAGATCCATTCACCTCTAATAATCTAGCTAGTTGGGCCTAGAAATATGGACTGGCCTTGTTTCTAACTATTAGACATACTTAATACGTATCTAATACACTGGACTTTCCTCTCATTCCCTTATGAAATTCAGTTGAGTAACTTTTCCATATATATGAACCAGACATTTTGATGCAGGAGCATCGCCAACATCAAGCGAGCGTGGGACAAACGCCAACGCATTTTGGCACATGATGAATTGTTTGAAATGTTTTGAAGTTTGATACGCCAAACATAAATGAAACAATTAAGAAAGGGCGTACTTGTAGATTGTAATCAGACCTTGAGTGTCCCGCTCTCGTCTGAAGGACTAAGAGGCATTTATGCTAGTAAATGTAAGTAGGTAGCTTTGAATTCTTAGATTAGACAGTTTTAGGAGATGGAGGGAAAACGGATATAGACACCCTCACTGGTATCATTGTAACATTAGCAGCATAATCAATCAAGAGAGCATAGAGAAGAAGAAGCAGGAAGCTGTGTAGAAGAACCCGTGTACAGAAGTTCTGAGATTAATATATGAAGCTTGATTCAAACTCATGGTGTTCAAATACTTTTTGTGTATGCATGATTGAATGTTATGCTCATGATTTTTTTACTCTTTTTGTTATACATTTGCTTTGATGTGTGAATGTATGATTTCATGTTAAATGTATGAAATCTGAAGAGGGGGGGAGTAAAGAATAAGTTTCAATTGTTTCTCTATCTGAGCAAGAGTTTTCCTGCAAGGAGTGCAGTGAAATTGTCCGCAAGGTGTGCATTGACATAAGTCAGAGTTCGTCTCTGCAAGCTCAGGAGGGATAACATTGTTCTCATTCTCGCAGAAGTGCAAGTTAAGCACAGGAGTCGTGCAAGGAGTGTGCAGGCCGAGTGAAGTCTCAGAGTTACAACCCGAGCGAAATTGTTGAAAGATTGTTGTCGCAGGGAGTGCGCAGAGTCGAAGAAGTTCAAATACTTGGAAGTATTTGAAGAAGTGTCGCAAGGAGTGCGTGCAAAAATTTTCCCCAAATAACTTGAGGATTTTTCAATCAAGCTTAGGAGGGATAGGATCTTTGAAGCTGTCAAAGAAAAGCTCGGGAGGTTTAGTACCTTGAAGCATTCAAAGGGGAGGCATTGCAAAGTTACTTGCAGACAGATAAGTTCCAGTGAAGGAATACCGTGTTCGCCTCGCAAGAGTCGTCAAGAAGGCATTGGACGGTCGGAATTCTCTGTGGAGAATTCACGAAGTCTCGAGAGTCGTCAGATCGTGCAGAGGAGTAGGGGAGTTACAGTTTAAAACCTTTGCATCAAGAGTCACGAGGTTGCAAAAGGCGAAACCGTAAAAGAATTTGAACCATCCGTTAGAAGGAGGACACGTGTCGCGAGATCACCCATATCGGGGATTCAGACATCGGAGGTCAGAAAGGGAAGTCCTTCAACTTCACGAGTGGTGAGATTGCGAGAGAATCACAGCCGTCCATCGGAGGAGGACAGGTGGCAGAGATCAAGGGATCTCGCGAACTCGAAGGTTCGCAAAGTGAGAGCCCAAAGATTGGGTGCTCCAAGTCGCGAGTGGTGAGATCGCGAGGAGCTAGGACAGCCGTAGGATCAGATCCAACAGGGGTTGTTGGATCACTCACATAATCTCATTTCGGGGTTTCGTGGGTTGAAGAGCCGAAATCTTAACATCAGGATTCGCGAAGTCGTGAAGTCCGAAACTCCAAAAAGGCGAGAAGTTCTGTTGTGGAAACCGCGTTAACGACGTGTCGGAATTTCGGCATATTGGCGGATAGGAAGTTGAGATTTTTGTCCTGAAAGTCCCGAAGTCGCGAGTTGCGATAAGGAGTAGCGAGGATTTAGGGATCTTGGTACTTCGGGTGTCGGGGTACAAAGGAGGTAGCGCTTCGGGACGTGAAGTCGCGAAGGGCCGAAGTTGGGCATAAGAGACACGTGGCAGAACCACAAGGTGGGCCCGAGAAATAGACAGGCGGACACACGTCACCTATTGGAAGGAGTCAACACTCCGCTGGCTTCTCGCGTCTCGGGGATTCGCGAGATAAGAGCACAAGAGTTCGACATTGAAACTCGCAAAGTGGCGAGTTGCGAAAAGTGCGAAAGGGAGGTCAACCTTCGCTGACTTTCAAGTCTTGGAGGATTGCACAAGGAAGGAACGACAATTCAACCTTTGAACTCACAAAGTCGCGAGTAGCGAGAGGAGCTAGCGTTAAGATTAGCCAGTGGTCACATGTGGAGGGCGCTGACAGAGGGGAGCTATACCCATTTCGTGATCTTGGGTACCACGAGATTGGAAAAGAAGAGTCAGGAGCCTCGACTCACGAACTCGCGAGTTGCGAGTTGCGACAAGCGCCTTTGGAATTGGGCCTTGGTCACAGCGTTGTGGTCACACGGAGAAGGGGAGCTTGCGCCTAGTGTTGTTCGCATAGGGAAGCTACCAAAGAGGACCTATGGATCGATAATTTGTGATTCCAGCAGGGAATCTAAAGAGTCGATTCGGCTCGAGGGAGATAAAGAACGATCCTGTGAGCGGATCTCAGCCCGAGGGCCGATAGGTCTGCGTCAGTTGGTATCAGATTCTGACTCTGTTTGTATACTTCAGATAGGGAAAGCGAGAAATAAATCTCAGCCATGCTGTCGAGAAGAAGAGACATGCAAACACTCGATCCGCCAAAGGAAAGGGAAATGCTAAGAGGAAGGGGTAGGCAGGTGCCAAATCCAGCCATGGAAAGAGAGATGCGTGACATACGCGCCAGACTCGTGGACATGGAGACAGCACAGAGGCACACAGCTGGTGTTGGATATGTCAGTGAATCTGAAAGTGAAGATGAAGCTAGACATGAAGGAGAAGAAGTTACAGCAGAAGATGCAGCAAATGAACGCCTGATTAGGGTTGTTGCAAGAATGGGTGCTAAGGCAAAAATGGATATTCTAGTATATGAAGGAAACCTGGATGTTGAAGAGCTTCTAGACTGGATTAGAGCTATGGACACATATTTTGACTATGAATATGTCGAGGAGGACAAAAAGGTAAAACATGTTGTCACAAGATTGAAAGGACATGCAACATTGTGGTGGGATGAGCTACAAGCTGACAGATGTTGCAAAGGCAAGCAGAAGATCAAGAGTTGCGATAGGATTATCGCAAAGATGAAGGCGAAATTCATTCCCAGGGATTACCAGATTACTTTGTTTCGGAGAATGGAAAATTTGAGACAGAAATTGATGTCAGTGAAGGAGTACACTGAAGAATTCTACAGGCTGAACATCAGGGCAGGGCATCGCGAAAGTGATGATGAAAAAGTTGCCAGGTATATGAATGGTCTGAGACACGACATTCAGGATGAGATGAGCATGATGACCATCCGAACAGTGGAAGATGCTTATCAGATGGCTCTAAAAGCTGAAGAGAAGCTGAGCCGAAAACAAGGTCAAAGAGGTCGAGGCAGAAGTCAAGCCAGAGGCAAATCAGTTGCCCATGATATAAATCAGAAACCCAAGCAAGAGTGGAAGAAACCTCAGACTCAAACTGAGAGAGGTGGAAGCTCACAGAGAGGGTAGCATACCAAACAGAGAGGTCAGTATGCTGATGGAAACATTTTTCCTCATACCAGAGGTAGAGGAAGAGGAAGAGGTGGAGTAGTGAAATGCTTCACATGTGGAAAGGTGGGACATAAATCTTATGAGTGTCCAGACAAAAAGAAAGAAGGTTGTGAAACTCACATTGCTGAAGCACAGAGGCGGAATGTTGAGGCAGAAGATGTTGAAGGTGAAAGATCGTTGATGATGCGAAAAGTTCTCTTAACACCAGAGAAGGAGGTGGAGAGTTCGGTCCAAAGGAACAGACTTTTTCAGACCACTTGCAAGACCAAATACTGGGCATGAAAAGTCATCGTGGACAGTGGTAGCACAGATAATCTCGTTTCTACAGAGATGGTAGAAAAGATGGAGTTGGAGACTATTGAACATCCAAGTCCATACAGAGTTTCATGGCTATAAAAAGGACATCAGGTAAATGTCACTAAACAATGTTTAGTTGAATTTAAAATAGGAGGGTATAAAGATAAAATACTCTGTGATGTTATTCCCATGGATGTTTGTCATCTATTGCTGGGTAGACCGTGGCAATATGACAGAAATGTGATTCATGATGGGAGGAAGAACACATACACCCTAGAGAAGAATCGGAGAACTCACATGTTGCTTCCAATCAAAGATAAAGAGGTGAAACCTGAAGTAAGCAATGTTGTACTTCTCATGAGTGGGAAGGAACTTCTTACAGAGGTTAAGAAGAAGGAGGAACCGCAATTCATTGTGGTCAGGAAGCCTAAAATTGTTTTAACCAGTACAAGGGTAGATGATTTACCGGAAGAGGTTCAGAAACTATTGGAAGAGTTTGCTAACATAGTAGTGGACGAACTACCTCGTTCGTTGCCACCGATCAGAAGTGTGAGTCATCATATTGATCTCATACCTGGAGCTAGTTTACCAAACAAGGCAACGTACAGATTGACGCTGCAGGAGAATGAAGAGGTCAAAAGACAGGTCTAGGATTTAATGGACAAAGTGTTGATTAGAGAAAGCTTGAGTCCATGTGTTGTTCCAACAGTGCTCAGTCCAAAGAAAGATGGAGGCTGGAGGATGTGTATTGACTCGAGAGCGATCAACAAGATAACAATCAGGTACAGATTTTCATTGCCAAGAATGGATGATTTGATGGATTGTTTGAGTGGAGACAAAAAAAATTCGAAGATTGATTTGAAAAGTGGATATCACCAGATTCATATGAGAGAAGGTGATGAATGGAAGACAACCTTCAAGACTAATGAAGGGTTGTATGAATGGCTTGTTATGTCATTTGTCTTAACGAACGTGCCAAGTACTTTCATGAGGTTGATGAATGAAGTCCTGAAGGATTTCAGCAGAAAATTTGTCATTGTGTATCTTGATGACATACTGATTTTCAGTAAAACAGAGGCAGAGCATATGAAACATTTGGCCACAGTAATCAAGAGGCTACAGCAAGAGAAGTTGTTGATAAACATGAAGAAATCCTCATTCATGAAGGCAGAGCTCATTTATTTGGGGTTTGTTATTTCTGCAGACAAATTGAGGATGGATCCAGATAAGGTGGAGGTAATTAAGAATTGGCCATCGCTAAAGAGTATATTTGAGGTGAGAAGTTTTCATGGATTGGCTAGTTTCTACAGGAATTTCATCAAGAATTTCAGTGGAATTAGTGCACCAATGATGGACACAGTGAAGAAAAGACATAAATCTTTTCACTGGACAGAAGAGGCTGAGAAAAGTTTTAATTTGTTGAAGAAGAAAATCATGGAACAAACAATTTTGGTGTTGCCGGATTTCAAAAAGACATTTCAAGTAAAATGTGATGCAAGTGGATTTGCAATAGGGGTAGTCTTGATGTTAATCCCTAATATTGGCTCATTAACCCTTAATTGGGGCATATTAGATTAGTAATGTTATTTTATTTATGTCGGCTTGCTCATTAACCCTTAATTGGGTCATATTAGATTAGTAATGTTATTTTATTTAGGTCGGATTTAGGCCATTAGTTGTAATTATACCTCCTAGTCTCCTATATATACCAAGGAGACATTTTCATTTTGAATCATCTTGTACTTGAACATTTAAGTGGGGTAAAAGGA
>ML797626.1:790923-803257 GCA_009831015.1 Picea engelmannii
AACCATTCGAAAAGGCCCTCCTTGGATTTGAATGCAGTCTTCCACACATCAGAGGGTTCGATTGGTACCTGGTGATACCCAGACTTCAAGTCGATCTTGCTGAAATATTTCGCCCCCTTGAGTTGGTCCAGAAGGTCATCAATCTGTGGGATCGGGTACCTATTACAGACAGTGATCTTGTTCAGTGCCCGATAGTCAATGCAGAGTCTCCAAGTCCCATCCTTCTTCTGCACCAACACGATCGGGCTCCCACAGGGCGATGAACTCGGCCAGATGTGACCTTTCTGCAACATCTCCTAAATCTGCCTCTTGATTTCGTCATTCTCCATAACAGAGCATCGATAGATGGGTCCATTGGGTAGCGACGCACCTGGGGTCAGATCAATGGGGTGCTTGACCTGGCAGTGTAGAGGCATCCCTGTGGGAGAGGTGAAGATGTCCTCGTACTCCTCCACGACCTTATCCATCTGTTGTTTTCGTGCAGCGGGGCCCTGTCTGGAGGTCATGGCCATAGTCTTCCTCTTTCCTTGAGGGCGGATCATCAGGAAAACAAATTTCCTGGTTTTGGAAATGAGCTTACTGCATTGTTTTGCAGTAACCAAAGAGATGGTGGTAGGCGGTGCTATCTCCGGTATCTTGTACAGCTTATTGCCCAAAGTGATAATAACAACACGAGGCCTGGACTCATACACAACATGTCTCTTCCACAAGTACGGTTAGCCTAATAATACATTAGAAACATCAAGAGGAGCAATGTCACATAATACCTCATCCGTGAAGGGCTTGATGTTGTAGGGAAGGCGACATTGTTAACTGACGCGGAGGTCCTGTCCTTGGTGCAACCACCCGATGGTGTATGGTTGTGGGTTTGTTGTGGTTGGAAAGCCCGGCCGCTTCATGACCTCTACCAAGATGAGGTTCTTCTAGCTCCCACTGTCGACTATGAACTGCAACGGCGAACCCTTTACCCACATCTTGGAATGGAAGAGACGCTCTGCCTCCTCTGGATCTTCTGGTTCCTCCTTCTAGATCTTTGTGGTGGCACTGGAAACAGTGGCATTGGGCTCCGCATCGATACTCTGCTTCCCCCTGTCATTCCCCTTGTCAGGTTCTGATTCAGAGTCGGAGAATGCATCCGATTCAGAAGCCTTCAACTCAGCTACCAGTGACTGCTTGGCCCGACACTCACTTGTGTTGTGAGTGGAGATTTTATGGAACTCACACCACTTCCCCGTGTCCTTTTTTGGCTTCGTGGTGTTGTTCTTTGTTTGTGGCTTTGGCAGGTTGTCATGGGCTGCCCCACCTTGGCTTGGTCCTTTGTTTTTCGTTTGGGGGTACCTTTCCCTTGCTTCTGATTTGCAAACCCAAAGTCTTGCCTCTTCTGTTTGAACTTCTGCTCAATCTTGGCAGCATATCGGTATGCCACACCAAGCGAGGAGATGTCGAGGAACTCCATTTCCTCCTGAATGTACTTGTGCAGACAACTGTGGTATTTTAACACCAAATGTTTCTTTGAATCTTTGATACCCAACTTTGTGCGTAGGGTATGAAACAGATTCGTCATCTCATGCACATCTTGGTCCCTTTGTTGCCGCAGCGTAGTCCATTGTATGTATTTGTCCTCATAGCTCCCCACAGGATAATATTGTTCCTTGATGGTGTCTCGGAAAGAATTACAAGTGGGTGCGGCCAAGAACAGAGAGGGTTCTCCCTCGTCTTGTTGCTCCGAGTAGGTTTCCCACCAGTCCTTGACATGGGGGGCATCTTTGAGGAGTGCGAAAATAATCGTTTCTTGGTCGAAAAATTCATGAACCGAAAAATATCCTTCTAACAGATTCAACCATCTATCTACGGCATCTACATCTATTTGGCCCTCAAATATGGGAATGTCAAAGTTTAATTGTACCTTAAAAGGAGTGGTGCCTCCAGAGTGGTTGTTGGATGTCGATGCGCCACCAGTGGGAATCCGTTGAAGAATCTGGGCAAAGTTGTCCATCATCACGTTCCTTTGTTTCTCAAGGGCCTCCTCGAGCAACATTTTGATAGGATCTCCTGCTCCCTCATCTTTCTTTTCTTCCCCCATGGGCAGTCATCGGGGTTTGCAAGGCTGATCTTACAAAGGTTCAACCAGATCGAGCCCCAACTCCTTATACCCCGACCTCGTTGGGGACATACAAAGAAGGATCGAGAATGAGCAGACCGCTCTGATACCACTGATCCGAATTTATGTAGGAACACAATGAAATACAAAAATACACATAAATGCAGAGATGCAGCGGAAATAAGACTTCATTTCATTAATAACAAATGACTGAAATATGCTTACAAACAGAATGGAAATAAACTAGTTAGGGCGTTGGTAGCTTATCTCTAAGAAGAGATGTGGCGGCTACTGGCCTCTGAATTGTGTCACAATGAGGCTCCACGGCCTATTATTATTGAGAAACAATGGAAAACCTTGAACATCCAAAGACCTAACCCTAGGAGATGAAACGCCAAGACTATGGGCCCCGTTTGGGTAAGTTGGTACATCAACTTCCCGTGGACGTAACTTTGGCATACGATCTCTGTTTGACGTGTTCCATACCTCGTTAGAAATATCTATCCGAGGACTACAAATTTTGGGTGAGCAACATCAATCTACAATCCATGTTTCTCCCCGTTTTCCCAAAAAACGTCGTTTAAGGCCTCAAAACGGCTCTGGAAGTTCAGGACCCAAAAAACTACT
This sequence comes from Picea engelmannii, assembly GCA_009831015.1. Taxonomy (NCBI): domain Eukaryota; kingdom Viridiplantae; phylum Streptophyta; class Pinopsida; order Pinales; family Pinaceae; genus Picea; species Picea engelmannii. The sequence goes on from ML797626.1 coordinate 793,652, forward strand.
AAAAATAGTAAACTGTGCAGAAACTGAAAAACTGAAAGAAGCAATGGTGGGGGTCCAAGTGGAATAGGTGGGTGACCACCAATATCCACCTGGATCAAGGACACGTGTCGCGATATCACCCATATCGGGGATTTGAACATCGGAGGTCAGAAAGGGAAGTCCTTCGACTTCACGAGTGGCGAAGTCATGAGAGAATTGCAGTCATCCATTGGAGGAGGACAGGTGGCAGAGGTCAAGGGATCTCGCGAACTCGGAGGTTCGCAAAGTGAGATCCCAAAGATTGGGTGCTCCAAGTCACGAGTGGCGAGATTGCGAGGAGCTAGGATAGCCGTAGGATCTGAGCCAACAGGGGTCGTTGGATCACTCACATAATCTCATTTCAGGGTTTCGTGGGTTGAAGAGCCAAAAGCTTAACATCAGGATTCGCGAAGTCACGAAGTCCGAAACTCCAAAAAGGCAGGAAGTTTCGTTGTGGGAACCACGTTAACGACGTGTCGGAATTTCAGCATATCGACGGATAGGAAGTTGAGATTTTTGTCCCGAAAGTCCCGAAGTCGCGAGTTGCGATAAGGAGTAGCGAGGAGTTCGGGATCTCGGTACTTCGGGTGTCAGGGTACAAAGGAGGTAGCGCTTCGGGAAGCGAAGTCGCGAAGGGCCAAAGTTGGGCATAAGAGACACGTGGCAGAACCACAAGGTGGGCCCGGGAAATAGACAGGCGGACACACGTCACCTATTGGAAGGAGTCAACACTCCACTGACTTCTCACGTCTCGGGGATTCGTGAGATAAGAGCACAAGAGTTCGACATTGAAACTCGCGAAGTGGCGAGTTGCGAAAAGTGCGAAAGGGAGGTCAACCTTCGCTGACTTTCAAGTCTTGGAGGATCGCACAAGGAAGGAACGAGAGTTCAACCTTTGAACTCACGAAGTCACGAGTAGCGAGAGGAGCTAGCGTTAAGCTTAGTCGGTGGTCACGCGTGGAGGGCGCTGACAGAGGGGAGCTATACCCATTTCATGATCTCGAGTATCGCGAGATTGGAAAAGAAGAGTCAGGAGCCTCGACTCACGAACTCGCGAGTTGCGAGTTGCGACAAGCGCCTTTGGAATTGGGCCTTGGTCACAGCTCTGTGGTCGCACGGAGAAGGGGAGCTTGCGCCTAGTGTTGTTCGCACAGGGAAGCTAACAAAAAGGACTCGTGGATCGATAATTTGTGATTCCAGGAGGGAATCTAAAGAGTCGATTCGGCTCGAGGGAGATAAAGAACGATCCTGTGAGCGGATCTCGGCCCGAGGGCCGATAGGTCTGCGTCACATTTTTCACCTTTAATTAGAAAAGCCTAGTTCTTCTGGAAGAAAGAAGCTATTGTATATTTGTTCTCTTCTGCAACACAAAAAATGATATACTAGAACTAATGAAAATACTATTTCCTCATATGCACTACGTGTGCTTGATCTTTCACTATGCGAACGAAATGGCAATGCTAATGAAGCCACTATTGGACTACACCTGGAATTTGATCTGCAGGTTAGTCTGGTTATGGCTTGAAACTGGTGAAATTGCAAAAATAAGATGATCTGATAACTAATCTAGAGAAATGAGAAGAAATACATGGAAAAATTCATAAGGTGGATGAATATTTGGATTTATTACAATAAGCTTCTTACAAGTCGGAAGTCCTATGTTGCAATCCATAGTCGTTGCTCATCTAGGCTTCAAATTTCCAAGATTGTTGTTACAACGCCCAGATGCTTCTCACCCCGGGCTTCGAACTTCCAACACCCAAATGATGCTCACCCGGACTTCAAACTTCCAACATCGTTGTTACAATGACTCCTTGCGTGCAGCGATAGAGAAAATGTATTTCCTTCAACAAATTGACTTCATGGCTTCCATGTGTCCACTTGCAAAATAAACGTGTTGAACTATAAGTAACCTTGGTTCTACAAATATAATGCCATATAAGCGGTGTCTAATAAACTTGAAAATTTTCCAACAATAACATAAGTTAGTACCCAAGAATATTATATAGCATAATTATTTGAATTAGTTGATTTTGAATTAGTTGATTTTAATCATGACATATGAGAATAAGAATAAAAGAAACTTTATAAGATCATAAACTAAACTAGAGATAAATTTACATAAAATGACCACGAACTACTATGATCCTTGGAATTGTCCAAATAATTTTTTTATATGTATATTTACTAACCATTGAAAATAGAACGGATTGAAATTACATTGAAAAAGAGAATTGATTAAAATTATATTTAAAACAATTTGTGTCAATTTATAGCGATTCTATTATTGGAATCAACATATTTGCATTGAGGAGGTGGATACCAATATTTTAATACAAAATGTATAAAATAAAACAAGGGCCAAATGATTTAAATTATATTTTTTGAGATATGTTCAAATAGAGAGATGATTCCATGTAATTAACATCTTCCCGTTCAAGAGGTGGATACCCAAAACACTAATACAAAACATAATTAACCAGGGCCGAAGAATTTGACCAGAAAAGAATAATAAATGAAGTAGATTTAGCAATACAACGTCGTTGGGATCTAGTGTTAGTGAATTTTATGTGCATCCAAACATGCTTAAAATATTCAAGCGTTTCGGGCCAACAATTGTCTATGATTTTTAGTTTGTCCACAATTTTGTTACATGGAAGAGTGCATAAAGTCTCGCACTCCCTATAGTTTACTATTAAACATTCTAAATTGTAGTTCTTCCACAGGAAATACTATTAAACATCAAGATCGATTCATATTTTGGTCTTCTTCGTTTCTATGAGCACAAATAAAATGTCATTATCGAGGTAGAGTATTATCTAATGAAAGATTTTAGTAATGATTAAACTATGTGAGCATCTTTAGAAAAAGAAAAATGTTAGAAGATTTGACAATACCATTCTCACTTTTCTAACAAGCTTGAACTTCGTGTTCCTTATATTGTGTGTTTTTAGTATAAATATTACTATTGTATCCCCTTAAGAAAGATTTAAGTATACTTCCACCAAATAATAATAATATATTCTTATTTACTTGGTGGGATTTGCGATGAACATTTCAATCTTCTTCAAAGGTTTCTACAAATTACTCCTTTTTTAGGCATTTCACATTCATAATATAAGCAATTTGTTGTAATTTGATAATCGATGACACAAACTTTGTTTCTTAAAGAATCCTCTACGGGATTTGTGTTGCACACTTTAGGATTATTCAAAGGCTTTTATAGATTACTCAATATTTTGGAATTTCACGTTCATATTATAAGGAATACCTTTAATGATGCTCTAATTTAATAGCCAATAGGCCAAACTTTTTCTCTTGCAAAATGTCATATATCCTTGTACGATTTATCACAAAGTATTAATTTGTTCATACCTAACTTCTTGTGTTTAGGTAACTTCCCCAATTCACATTTGAGGTTGAAAAAAGTAAACCAAATTCTATCTAAGGATCATGAGTAACATTCATTCTCCATTTCAAGGGCATTGAAGAAATTATTTGTTTTTTTTAAATGTATGTGATTTAGTGCAAGCTTACATTTCTTCTTTAAACTCTGTCCATTTCAAAGATATTGAAGAAATTATTTGTTTTTCTTAAATGTATGTGATTTAGTGCAAGCTTACATTTCTTCTTTAAACTCAATCACAATGATGTTTCTCAATAGCATCCAATTAAATACAGTTGTTTTGTAGCATTTGGTATTGCATGACAATAACATAAGGTTTAAACTAATGGAATTTATTTCAAATGATTTTTTTATATAAAGGTATCTTTTTACAATGAAATATTTTCTAATGATTATTTTTTAATATTTGACTATAGTGGTGATAAAAGGCAGAAGGAAACCCAAACTCCCAAGACAATGCCCTACCACCAATGGACTTGAATGTTGAATATTAAGAGAGAAGGGGAAACTTAGAAATCTGAGTGATATTGTTAAGGGCGGAAACCCAACTTAGAGTTCTCTTGCCCAATTCATACATGTCATTATTTACACAATAACCCAAGCTAATGGGGCATTATACAATATTACATCTTATAGAAATAGGAAACATCAAGAATATATAGAGGATTTGGATCATGAGTGTTGGAAATATTTTTGTCATTGATGTCAAAGACAGGGGGAGCCTAAAGATGTCTAAGATAAAGATTGCAAAATGGAGATTGTTGGAAATATTGTTTTTGGATTTTTTATGCTTAGTTTGGATACCTTGTCTTTGAAGGAATTTTTATTATGAATACCTATATCAAATTGCAGAATAGGTTATATGGTTGGAAAGTTTATTCTGAGATATTTCCAACATTATATGGAATTCCCTCTAACTCCTTAGGAATGAGGAGATATGAATTTTTTTGTCAGACAACCCAGCCAAATTTTTTATGTCAACCCAGCTAGTCTTTGCAGGTTGGCCCTAAAAGTGAACATAGAAACATTATAAATAGAGGATAGATGTGTGCATTTGAAGAGCATCCAAGAAAGAAGATCAAGTATGAGTTGTGCAGAAGATATCTAAGGTGCACAAGAGGGGATAGGGAGTCTTTTTGGGGTCTAAAGGTGTGCAAGAGAAGTTTTCTTGGATTTTTAAGGGTGCGTTATGATGGAATAGGGCCTATGATGCTGCAAAGTGAGTTGTTTTGAGGTTGTGATTTTGCAGTCTAAGATTATTTTTGGGGAATAATTTTATGATTTTCGCTAGGGCATGAAGGCTAGATCTTGTTGATCCACATTCGTGATCAATATTTGCATATACATATTTTTCCTTAAAAATTTTCCTTTTGTTTTCCTTTTCTTTTTGGATATCCTTACTTAGTCTCTTTTTCCTTTTAAAATGCAGGTTGTAAGTCATACTACCATCCAATTCCCATGTTTTCACACCCGCAAACCCATGTATTCATACTTAGTTTCTTTTTCTTTTCTTTCAAATTTTCCAATACTTAGTCATTTTTTGAGTGATGTGGGAGTAGTGATGCAGGAGTACAACATGTACTAGACCCACATTCCTCTAGGTCCACAAACACACAATCACGCTACCCAAAAATTGCACTTCCTACCTCTACGTCCTCCAAAATGCACCTTTTCTTTTACCTTTTCATACTTAGTCGTTTTCTTGAAAAGTGGATGCGAGATGACTTACTATCCCATTTACCTATTTACTATGTCTGCAGACCCACATACCCACCAACCCGCAATCTCGTATTATACAAAATTCATTTCTCACCTTTGTGACCCGCAAAATAACCATCTCCCATACTTAGTTAATTTCCTTACTTCAGGTCTGGGGCATTTTCATTTTCACCTACTCATTCTCATATGCTCCCAGACCCGCATGTTCGTCGATCCGCAGTCCCGCATCCTACATAATGCACCTTCATACATAACCACTTTTCATTCACCACAACATCCCATCACCATTTCCCGTCGCATTTATTTCCCCCGCCACATCATCCGCCACTTAGGAAGACATAATGTCGTTATTAAATTAGTGAAGATGTTGTAAACCTTGTAATAATTTCAAAAATCTTGTCATGTAGGCCGACAACTTTGAAATAATAACAACGATGATTAAACTATTAGAGAAATACATGGTAATTAAAAAAGAACTAACATGCCAAGCTACAAATATCGACAGTAGCACCACCTATTGCCAAAACTAAAAAGAAGAGAAAATAATGGCAAGTAAGAGAAAGGAATTGTATTGTGGAGATACACTAAACACACTTGGGCATGAAGATCAAGATTTTAAGTTGTCGTGAGCATACAAATACTACAAGGCTCTCTCTCTCTCCGGCCAAGAAAAAGATGAACCTAATTTGGACTTCAAGCATATCCCTCGTTGGGTGTGTTCCAGAGGAAATAGGTTTCAGAGAGATTGTTCGATGGTGTGTAGATAAATTCAATTCAAAGAAGAGAATAGTCGAGCTCCAAGGACGACAACCTATATCTTCAACTCCTTCAGTGTTTACTAGAATTTTGTGGCTTCTCAGTCCCACAATGTGATTCAAAGGAAATGAGGTAATGAATTTCTCTAACAACACAAAGGAGGAGGAGAACTCCTTGATAATTGTTTAGTCGACCCTAGAAATAACACTAGATTTTCAAAGATTGAGGTAAGTTCCTTGAAATACCCATACATGGAATTTGTCTGGTTATTTGCTCGTATCATTGGATTGGAGTCCATAGCTTTTGTACCAAGAAATATCATCTATCATTTTCATTTTTTCTTTGCATGAGAATGAAATCATAGATTGGGATCACATTATTTCTAGTGAAATCTTGTTTCAATTAAGTAATTTGAAAAAGGCCCCAAAAATTTATATGACATCCTACCTTATTTTCGCCACAACCTAATTTCATGTGTTTAAAGACTTGTCGAGGGCAAGGAGAATTGATTTTAATATGGAAACAGTCTTCGCCTGGTATTCAACTTTATCGAGACATAAATATCAGTACAATTTTTACCCGGTTCACAATAATTTCATTTCAGAGTTTAAAAAGTTAGTTTTTGTCCTGAATACATCGATATTATCGTTTGAAGCCTCCACCTTTCTTGTGGGGAAAGGATTTTCAAGAATAATGAAGATTTCAGTATTATCGGGTTATTTGGACGTGAATAAAAACATTTCCTCGTCCCATTTTATGTATCAAACATACATTTTGTTGTGGAATTATGCAAGCAATATAAGTCCTAGGCTCACTTCTTCAACGAGAAGAGAAAGAAGTAGTTTATCTTGTTACCTTGGAAATTTGGAGAAATCGTTGTAAAACACATTTCCCATCTAGCTAGGCCTACAAGAAGTTGAAATTATTGAGGGTTTTGACCCAAATTTTATGTTTACTGCACATATGGTTTCAATTGGTTATTCTTCTTATTTTACCAAAATTGTGCAATTCAAAGAAGGAGGTGGAGATAATTTGAATCTCCCTAAAGTTTCAGTCGAATAGGTTTTTAATGACATGGAGGAATTAATCAGTACCAATGAAGGATATCGACAACATGACAGAGAAGTAGCGGATATAAATCCCAATTCACCAACTGTTTCCCAAAAAAGTACCTTGGTAAGAAAAAAACATAGGAGAAGTGGTATGGAGATGAGAAAAAAAATCGGTTGGAAGTTCAGACAATGGTGGTGATAAGGACCCACCAAAGAAAATTCTTGAAAAATCTCGTGTTGTTTATAATTCTTCAAAAAGAAAAAGGGATGCATAGAAAATAGGGTTAGGCATACATGAAACCCAAGAAAGCTCAAGAGTTATGGATGTAGACGAGCTTATCAAAGAATCCAATTGGTCTGAACAATGACTGATGGAAACCTGAGAAATCATTCAAGCCCTAGTCACTCAGGAACTAGAGATAATTGAAGAAGAGTATGTAACATTGCACCACGTGGCCTACAATCAAGCGTCCAAAAAATTGTTAATTGAAAAGGTTAATACCAAAAATAAAAGTCGTATGAGAAATGGAAATCAACAATTGATTTTGATGGGGTTGCACCATCAAAAATTGTAGAATTCCATGAAGTAATTGGAGAAGCCCTGAAACAATATTTGGAAGTATTGAAAGGAAAATTTGGAATTAAAACAAAAAATTAAAGAATTAGAGGCAACTTTACTTCGAGGACCTTTGTTTCCATAACTTTTAAACACAATTCAATCAACACTTTCTTTAGAAGATATCTCAAAAAGTGGTAACAAATGTAAAGGTTCATCAAATTTATTCCAAGCAATAAGAAAATATGTTGGCGATGGGATAAAAAAAATAATAGATCTAATTCAATAAATTTGGGAACTTGCACGAAATTCCACTAACTTTGCACAAAGAATTACAAATTTCAAGGAATATCTTTAGAAAGATATGGAGAATGATGAAGGTTTCTACAAGGATGTTGTGGGTACATTCTTTGCCAAAGTTTCAAGTTTGAGAGATATCCACAAAAGAGAGAATAACCTTCCTTCAAATATCTGGATGAAACAAATAAATGCATGTTGGTTAAAGAGGATACAAATCTTGAGAGAAATGATAAGTGATCTAGATTCTTTGAAAAAAAAAAGAGGTGACTTATTCTTTAATTTGGTTGATGTCAAGAAAGAACTTGATGGCCTGAACCTATTAATGGATACAATACTTTCATCAAAAGAATTTTTTTTGTACAAACTTAATTTTTTAAAAGTTTCATGGTAAAACGAGTTCATCGAAACAATAGAATTCTTCGAAGAAGAATTCGAAAGGTGGCAAGTCAGATACATCAACAGAAATGAGGAGGTAGATGACATGTTGCACCAATCAGCCATGGACTTGAGAGAGATGAAGATTGAATTTTTCGAGATAAATACAAGACATGAGATCATGGTGGCCCCCATGAGGGAATACATTGAAGAATGGTTAAGAAAATGCTTAATCAAAATCACCGAGCCAAAACAACAAGAAACAATTGCAACAGTTATGCCACCTCAACCACAACAAGCATCTACAAAAGAGGCACCTCTAAGCAAGTAAGGAGTTCAAAATAACTTTCCATCACAGTGAGTCAAGAAACAACCCTACTCATCTTCTTGTTATCATTCTTCTACAATAATTTGTCAAATTTCCTTCTATTTCCCAATAATCTATGAAAACCGGGCTGATCTTTTATGGTTTTTCTTCTGTCTTCTAGGTCTTTTCATTTTGTGGTCCGTGGGAGCCCCATCCTAGTCCTTTTTGAAGGACAAATGCATAACTTTATTTTCCATAAATTTACCTTGTATTTTTAAAAAGACACATTTATTGTTTTAAGCCTCCTAGAGAACTATTTTGGGATATTGCATTACTTTAACCTCAAAGAATTTGGTTTCAAGCTTGAGATTCAAAATGTGTATCTATCATAAAATTTTTTGTGCTTAATGAAATGATCATTTAAATTTATATACCATATGCAGTCCATAATTTCTTGTCTCCTTTCCTTGGATATTGCATTCTGTCTTGATGAATGTTGTGATGGAAATGTCATCATGTTTGTCTTTATACTCTATTGGTTTATGAATTCTATAATATATTGTGAATAGTTTCATTTTATAAGATACCTGGTCCCATCTCAGGTATTCTTTGAATGTGAATATTTATTTTAAATAAGTTTGGTCCTTCTCAAGCATTTTTTATATTTCTGCATGCAATCTTAAAATAGAGGAGTACCACCTTTTAAAAAATTCATGGGTATTTTATCCTCATGAGGTTGACTTAAAGACCGTAAAACGGTATTTTATATCAACAAATCTGACTAAGATTTGAAGTTGTGTTTGGGATATGAAGCAAGGAGAGGCACTAGAACATGAAAGTTAAGAGTATGTTGTTGTTGTGAAATGCATGAAGCATGAATCATGCAAGTGATCTCAAAATTACTTTGTATATGAAGATCTTAGATTGGTGTCTATACAGATCTTACTGAGTTGGTGCTCAGCTGAGAAGATTGGTGTCTCTAGTAGGTTGGTGCCTACACAATATCTTATTGATTTGGTGCTCATCTGAGGATATTGATGTCTCATGTAGGTTGGTGCCTACAACATTTGTAGCAATATATTGGTTCCTACAGACATTTATAAAGATAAGTTTTATG
>ML797627.1:0-25603 GCA_009831015.1 Picea engelmannii
ATTGGCTATCTATAATAAGGAAGTATTTGTTGGGTTTTCTCCCCCATGAGGGTTTCCCAAGATAAATGATGTGTCTCTTGTGATTGTGTATTTCTCAGTGATCCTATATTATGCTATTGTTATCTAGTGGAATGCAAAGAACTCTAATAATAACTTAAACCTTAACATGGTATCAGAGCTAAGCTGAAGAGAACATCTTTCACAAGAGAAAGTGAAAAACGACATTGTTGTCGTACATGCAAATTAGGGTTTTTTATTGAAGGAGTATTTCAGCCCCAAAACCATCTAGAAAAGTGTGTCCTTCCTCAAGGATCACTTTGGCATCCTCAGCGCAACTTTTCAGTGGCTAGATCTCCCGGAAAGTGAAACCCTAGTTTTCACAAAGTACCAAAAAACTAGAAAACCAAAGTACCAGAAGTATCGGAGTACCAGAAGTACCAAAAAACTAGAAGCACCAGTCCAGAAATCTGTTGGTCAAGTTTGAGGGGGTAAAAGTTGGATTTTCAGAAATCTGACTGCACCAGCTTACTCGCCTCAGTTGAGCGCATCTATCCCCTGGATTAGAATTTCAAAATTTGAAGTTTGAAAAATTAGGGTTTCCTCATAAAACCCTAAGTTGCAGTTGCAATTGCAGTCTCAGAACCAATTGCAGTATCAATTGCAGTTGCAATATCAGTTGCAACTGCAATCGTAGTACCAGTTGCAGTCACCCTTGAATTTCTTAAGAGTTGGTGATCATTATCGCTGCTACCAGATGGTGCCTCTACCTACAAATGTCGTCAGAGGTATGTACTCACACATGTTTAAACGATTAAGATTTAAAGGGTATTTGTAGGAGAAGGGATCTCTTGCCATAGATCCAAAAGGATCTCAATATCCAACACATTCAGAGGAATGATGCAACCCATGTGTGATTATTTTGATATGCATCTATTTGTTATGACATTATTTTGATCAGTGTTGCATGTTGTATCTATGACCATCATTCTAACCTTTGATCAAATTTTGAGTCAAGGTATTAGATGGATTAAAAGTTGAGATCATAGAGTTTATCCTATAACTCAACCTTCTGCCAAGATAGCGTATTGTCTCGGTACATAAGACAGGTTGAAGAAAGCACTCGTCATCTTGAGTGAAGGAGACTTGGAAGAAAAGCAAGCACTCATTCTTGAGGACAAGGCTCCAGGTCCCAGGAGAAACCTCGTGTGTTAGTTCTAGGCTGCCATGAAGGAATGTTTGATCACAACACTATAAGAGTGTTGACCTCATTTCGTATCGTATCTCCTACTTTTGATCTTTGCTTTTGACAAGCCACGAGTGATAGCTCTAAAGGAGCTACTGTGATGATTACTCGTGTTATTGCTTTATCTACTATTATCAAAAGGATATTATTATTGTTGTTGTTTTGTTGACCTTGTTCCAGGTCATAGGTAATAACCCTGAGGAAGCTATAGTGAAGGTTGCAGAAGGCAACATATTAAATGAGACATGAAGCAGACTATGTACATGACCATATACACTCATGTACCGGAGAAGATGAAGAAGAAGTTATCTCTTGAGATTCATAATATATCATATGAAGATTGAATGAAAGGAGCTGAAGGCTCCAAAAATGACCAAACACTAGAACGTGAAGCAAAACTCGACTTGGTATTCAACACCAAGTTTACCCTGTAAGAGATGATGAAGTCATTATAGACTCAGAAGAAATCGAGAGTAAGCCTGATCTCAGAAAGTATCAGATGAAGAGTCAACTTCCATGACTGGGAGACAGATGTCGTGAGAAGACTAGATCATAGCTTCATAAACTTCTAGGAGATATGAAATCTCCTAGGAAGATTCCCTTGTTTCAGTGACAAAGAAGGAAGCCAGTCAGAAAGACTAGGATATAGATTCTTCCGTGAGAAGAGAAGTCTGTGTGGACTTCCAATATTGATCTATATAGATCAAACATGTTGCAAATGTACAAAGCATGATGTATGTCCAGAGGATTCTCCCAACAAAAGGGAGAAGACTATGACGAGATGCTTATTGAAGAAGTAGTTCTAGTATTTATGAAGACAACCAGACCAACCACGATTCATACATAGTATGAGATGTAGGGGGAGCAATCCCCATATTTAAAACTGAGTGGCAATTGGTGCAGTACACTAGTTGGGTCATGGAGACATGACTACAATGAAAGATAGAGTTACCTCCATGAAAGAAGAAGAGCTATCTTCAATATCAGTTATTGAGCCACTCTCAGTTTCAGATGAAACGGTTATCGTGATAGAATAAGAGGAGTTACTCTCATATTTTAGCAGCCACAATGAGAATGAAGCAGTCATTCTTAGCCTCAAAGCAGCTACAGGTGCAGAGTCCCAGATTCCAAAAGAAACAGTTGAAGAGAGAGTAGAGGACATACTCCCAGACAGTGAGATAGATAGTGCCTTTACATAAAGCGCATAGAGCGAGCACATAATTGTGCAGATTGAGTTGCAACTGAGCAATTGTACAAGATTGGTACAATGTGATGAGAAAAATTGATTTGAAGATTGAAGATAGAAAGACTCGTTTCTGGCAGTTGAAGAAGGATATGTACGTGTTGAAGCAAGCTCCTAGAGCTTAATATGGCAGAATTGACAGTTTCCTGATGAGGTTTACCAAGAGTAAAACTAATTCTAACCTCTACTTCAAGGTTATGAATGATGAGCCGGTGATATTGCTATTGTATGTGGATGACTTATTCTTAACTAGAGAAGAAAAGCTCATCACCAAGAGTAAGAAGAAGTTCGTTGCAGAATTTGAGATGAAAGACCTTAGCCTAATGCATTATTTCTTACGTCTTGAGGTATGGCAGAGCCCAGAGAGAATCTTCCTTAACCAAAGGAAGTATGCAGTCGAAATCCTGAAGAAATTTGACATATTGGAGTGCAAGTCCATGAATACACCCATGGAAGCGAAGCTAAAGCTACTGGTCGACACTTCGTCATAATTGATTGATACCACACTGTATAGACAAATCATTGGATCATTGATGTACCTAACGAACACCAGACTAGATATATGTTTTGTCATGAACACTTTGAGTCAGTTTCTGGTAGAACCCAGACCTGTTCACCTAGTTGTTGCAAAACATGTGATGAGGTACCTTAAAGGTACATTAGATTGTGGTCTCAGTTATGATGGAGATCATGATTCCACATTGAGTGGGTACACTAATTCAGATTGGGTTGGAAGTGTCTCTGACAAGAAGAGCACTTCAGGATGTTGTTTCAGTTTGGGATCAGCCATGATCTCATGGCAGAGTAGGAAGCAATCTAACATTGCTCTCAGTACAACGGAAGCATAATACACTGTTGCGTGTTCTGTCGTGTTGCACTGTGGAGTTGTGTTAACTGCACACTGTGTATAATATGGATAGTTGATTTTCACACTCAGGGGCACCCATAAAAGTTTTAAGCATGTTTATTATTGCAATCGATCACTTGTCGAAACCAACATGTTGTTGATGACAATCATGTTGGATAGGTGGCCCACCTTTTAAGTCGCGTTGAATTGGTTTTCTTTTACAGATGTAGAACTACATTGCCTGAGCAATTTACTCCTGCATAGCTGGTATTTAAATGGTGGTTGTTGGTTGTATGATTAATTGTCATTTCATGCATTGCAATTTGGTATTGATTATTTGGGTTACTGCATATAGATTCAACGAAAGTCATTTGCATTAAAATGAGGGGCCCGATTGCAGTAATAATGACTTTATTGTTAATTTGAAAACATGACTTTTGGGTATTACTGTGGATTGAGGAAATGCATGGGCAGTGGTTGATTTTGGTAGTTTACAGAATGGAAATGAGTATTGTTCAAAAATTGTTATTAAATGCAAATATGTGGATGCTTGTTGTTTTGTGATGGCATTGTGTTGGATATTTGAGTATTGGACAGTAAACTAGTTAAATACACAGTAATTGTTATTCAGTCGTGATGATTATTGATTGGTGCATCTATCCTTACCACATAATGTTTTATGGATCACTTGATTAGTCTCATGAACAATAATCGTTATCCTCCCCTCTCATTATCTCATTTTCATCTTATTACAAACCCTTCACATCTCCCATATTCATTTTTCACCCCCTGTTCTAAGATTGATTACAATCAATGGAAATTATGTGTTAGATTGGATGAAAGTGACAGAGTCTTGTGTGGATTGCAGTGAGATTTTATTGGTTTGCTTACAGGTGATTGTTGTTATCATTGAGCAGTGACCATATCTTCTCCCCTTTCATTATATCATATTTTCGCTAATTACAAACCCCTCATGTATCCCTGGACTCTTTTCACCCCCCTGCTCGTTGATTAACAGTAAAAAATTTTGTATGGATTGGATTGCATGAGCCTGATACATTCTGAGCCAAATCTATTTCATATTTTTAAGATTTGTCATGCATGGTTATTTAAAAAGTCTACTTGCTAATCGATTACACATGCAGGATGAGTTTTTTCAGTCGAGGAAGCCATGGCGGAGGAAACAGAGGTAGAGGTAATTGGAGCTGAGGCCCAAGAAAGCCTAGGTTCACTATACATTTTGACGTTGATTCATAAGAACTTGGCCAATTGTTTCATGCTGGATTCTTTAATTGGATTGGGCAGGGAATATTCCAACCTAAGCCTGAGAGGCCTCCTTTCCAAGCCCTGTAGGCACCCAGTATCCATGTACCTCCTCGTGTCTCATTATAGCCTGAGGTCCCTGAAAATGATGGGCGTCGAGAGATTGTCCACCCGACAATCTCCCAACACCGTCGCTTGCCCAACTTGTCTTTGCCTGCTCCTCCACCTTTGAACCCCATTGTCCAAGATGCCCCTAACCAATCGCCAGTGCAATCCTCCCATGCCAGCAAGAGATTGAAGAATGAAACCCGCCATGCACTTGATAAAGGAAAATCCGTTGTTGCCCCTTCCTCACCCTCCAATGAATCTAACAAATCTGTGTCTTTCTGGATGCATTTGAGGGACAATTGTTCCCACATTATCAACGAGATTAAGCCTAAAGGCTCTGCACAGCCTAAAGCAAATTCAGGAAAATCAAGAGGTGACAGCAGGAACCAAGGAAAAGTTGCATCACAGATTGGGAAATATGGCTTTTGAGTTTTATGTTATCTATTGTTTTATGACAGTTGACTTCATGGATCTTTGGACAACATGTTTTATTTTGGATATATGAATATTATTTTTTAAGATAATTTCAAATTTCACGAGCTAAAATTGCCAAAAGTAAATATGTTGATGGGAGACACAAGGAGGTGTGTTTGCTTAACTAATGGTTATGTTATGATTGATATGATTATTATGAACTAAAGGGAGTCACAAGGGGTCCCACCTACTAGTTATTATTTATTTACGACCCTTATTATGATTATTACCTTTCCCCCTAACTAAAGTTAGCTGAGTCTTTTAATCAACTTAACTAATGTGTTGGTTTAACTACTTTAACCAATTCTAACTTGTTAAAAGAAAATAGGAAGGGAGGAGCAAAGGGGATAGAAGCACAAAGCATGCTAAGGTTTGCTCTTTGAGTTTATGTTGAGATAGTTCAGTTTTCATTCATTCATATATTCATCACAGCCTAATTCTGTTTTGTGATAGCAGGGTCTTATTGTAGACAACAATATTCAGGGTTGTATCAAATCATTCAGACACTTGTTCTTCATAGGTGTTGATCTATCTTTGATAGTCTGTGTAGACTTGTCTGTTTGTGAATTAACTTTCATGACTGATAAAGGCTATTGTGTAGAGTCGAGTGGGCAACAATCTGTGGCAAGTTGATCCATCTTTTAGAGTTCAATTTTGGTTTTCTGTCAGAGGTCCTTTTGTATGTTCCATCGAGGATTTCTAAGTTTGACTTTTGTCCAAGATTTATGTATGAGATTTTGTAAAGACAATGACTCTTTGGTGAATTGGAATGAAATAAAGGATTGCTTTATGTCTCATCTATCTTGATTATCATCTTGGTGTCTTTACTTTAGTTCTTACATTTATTTCACCAACTGATATATTCAGAAAATTACATTAAAAGTGAATTTCCAGCGAGCTTTTTGATGATAAAAGACTAGCCTAAGCACTCGTAATTACTACTTGTGAGTTAGGATGTTATTTTTGTTGGCTATAAACATAGGGTGATATTCCCGTCTACTTTGCTTTAGCCAAGTAAAGTCTAAAAATGCTTGAGTAAGATCAGTTCATATCTTTTCCTCAACATTTATTTGGCGACCATACTGGGGATATCTTCGATATCTCTCCGGTTAATTTTTATACTCGATTTTCATTGATACATCTTTCTTTTTCTGTTATTGATTCTTTGATTGTTTTGCTATTCATGATTGGTATGTTGTAAGGCAGCCCAATTTTTAGCTCGGTCTCTAAGACCAGACCAACATTGCTTTGAACTTGTTTCATACTATTTTAGACATTGTTAGGACCCGTGTTGAGCTTAACCGTTCTTGGGTAGCAATTGAACGATATATTAGTGTTCAAGAACAATTGGAAGCTAGATGTAGGCAGCCTAGAATTCAGCAGTAACCTTTTGTTTCTTCAGTTTTGGCCTTTCTTTCATGTCCTTAGATTCTCGTGCTTCTAGAAGAAGAAGAGGCTTGTCACTTGAAATCCAACCTATTGCTGAAATAGGAAGGAGAAACGTTGTGTTATCTGCCCAACAAAGTGCTCTAAGGAGAACTTTATCTAATTCATCAAGCTCGTCTTTCTTTCCCTCATATATCATCTACAAGATGACATCTAGTGGTGGCTCTAGTGGCACTGGAAGTGCTCCATCTTCCCAATCTTCATCGTCATCAATGATTGGTAGCTTGTATAACCACCATATCCCTATCCAATCTACTACTAACCCTGCCAAAGTCATTAAAATGTATGGTCTTTTTCAGTTCGAAGAAGATGCCACAACCACACCATGGCATGTGTCCTCTCCTCTTAACTTAGCACCTGCTACTCGCCCACTTCCGAAGTTTAAAGAGCATTTGCCTAAGTTTTCAGGGAATAACACTGTCAGTACCAATGAACACCTAGTGGCATTTTCTAATGCTTGTCACAGTATAGGGGCCAACGACAATGATACTTGTATGCACCTATTTGTCAATTCCTTGGAAGGAAAGGTTGCAGCCGACTTCTTTGACCTTCCTCCTAAGATTTTGTCTACTTGGGAGGAATTAATCTACTAGTTCAAATTAACTTATGGGCAACCTAAAAGCCCAACCGAGAAGTTAAGGGAATACAATAATGTTACCTACAAGGAAGGTGAGACCATCAAGTTTTTCAATTTGCATTTCACCAAGTTGTACAATCAAATCCCCGAACTTATCCGCCCACAGAACCAAGTTGCATTCATGCATTGCCTTCTTCCTACCGTCATAGGCTTGAGGAAAAATCCATTGATAATCTCGGTTCCGCTCTACATACCTGTTCAGAGTATGAAGAATAGCTCGAGAGAAATGGTCTTCCCCAGGGGGAATCAGTTAAACAAACATACATGTCCTCTCTCTTGCAGCTAGTACAAGACATGAACAATCATATGATAGCTTTTAAGCGAAAGGGTATTGTCTCCCCTTTCACCCCTGGAGCTTCATCCTCTTCTGCACCACCTTTTATAAATCCGGTTGAAAACAACTTTCAGCCTAAGGCTATCCTGCCTCGAAGTTGGTGTAACTTTTGCGAGGATCACCACGAAGAAACCACATGTGAGGTAAAGAAGAGTGCCATATATAAGATCTTTGGTAAAAGACCAGAAGCTATTATCATTGTCCTAGACTTTGCAGAGCCAGAGGGTGTCATGGTTATCAATACTAGAAACAAAGCCTATGCTCCCAAGGGAAAATTTGATCCTCCCCACAGTTCTTCTAGCCCGAGCTCGTCCTCAACCATTGCCACGTCCCAGGTTCCTAAAAATTCTGAGAGTCCAAGAATCACTCCCACTCCTCCCTCTTCTAAATACAATATATTGAATCAATTGGCCAACATCAAAGCAAATGCAACCCTCCTAGACATGGTTGTCATCCCTGAACAATAGATGCATCTAAAACAATTCATGGAAGGAAAAGCTTCCGTTGTAGCCAATCTTTCTGATCCGAAAAGATCTTTTAATGACTGTGGTTGAGTTATTAAGCATGTGTTTATTAACCATTCAAGAAACTTAATGAAAGAGGATGAAGATGAGAGAATATATCACAACCATAAAACAATATACAGATCTGAATTGAAGCAATAAGAACAACAAACCATAACAAGAGAAGTGATAATGGAGTTCGACACAAAATTGCCTACGTCTCCAGGCCTTTGTCTCAGTGGGGGAGGCTTCTTTATTTTTGTTCAAAGCTTAATAACTACATTTTAGCAGTGCCATAAGGCTGCAAGACTGATCTGGTCATGTTCTTCCAGATCTCTAGAACCCAGCAGAAGAAACAACACGCAAAACGGATGACAGGAGCTCCCAGAAATGGCCCACAAGCATCTGCTCCTCAATAGCTTCCCTGCATAAAAATGGCTTTGGCTTGGCTTTACTTCAGCATAACTCTGCTCTGACTGTCTTCCATGGCTTCAATAGGCCTGAATTTTATAGATCTGAAGTTTGTTATCCTTCCCCAACTTCCTCCCAAAATATGGCTCAAAAAGAGCCCTATATCTCCCAATAATGGCCAAAATCTCCATTAACGGGCTTAAAAACAATAAAAAAATCCAAAACCATATAAAAAGCACACTTTATGTTTAAATTTGGGCTTTAGCACCCTTGACTAGAGCGCCCCCCCTTATTATGGTCATATTATAACTATATATGGCCAAGCGCTAGCCCTAAACTTGCGCTAGCTACTGGTTTTGGGGCGAAAAGTATGTGACCTTGGTCCAACCAAGAAATCCCATGCGCCCTTGTAGGGATAAGCCCCTAGTTATACGGTGGAGAGTGTTGTAAACTCGGGCTCGGGTGGTTAAAAGCAAGGCACCCGCACCCTATCCATTGTGATCACAAGTAAACAAAGAAACCGTGGGTTGTGGCTTAGCCCCAACCCCTTTCCGCCTTCCACATATTACATACACTTTATTAAAAATAAAGTGCCTTACATTGAATAACAACCATTATGGCGCGTTGGCAATTGGGGCCTTTGTGAAAGCGCTTAGCTCGTTTGGGAGAGGTTGCCAGTTTGATTCATGCTACTCCACAATTATTTTTGCAATGAACCTAATGTCCAACCAATGGGTGCCCCCATGTCTGGTCCATGTGGCACCCCACCATTTGTTGTCCTTCGATGCCACGTGTCAAAATCTATTGTTGCTTGTCACTGTCCAGTCACCCTATTGCCATGCTGACACATGTCACTATGATGATGTCAGCTTAGTGATGTCATGCTGATGTCAGCATTGACTTTTTGCCAGTTTGACTGTTGACTTTTTAGTTGTTTGGGAAAGCGGTCAGAATGCGATAACTTTCGCATACAGCGTCCGTTTGAGAAAGTAAATATATGGTCAGAATCAGCACGACGAGCCGATCACAATGGAATTAGTTTTGACTGATTTTGAGAACTTTAATTTTTGAGCCTTTTTTAGCCCTATCAAGCTCCTGGATCCGATTCTAGATCACTTTCCGAAGAGGTAGATGAAGATGATTCTTCTGTAAATAAAGTAGGTGTACATAACTTTAGATACCCTGTAAAAAAAACCCTTTTTATATTTCTGTAAAGATCATGGATAAGATTGCCCATTGTTGCCTCATTGATGGTGGTTCATGCCCAAGTGTCATGTCGAAGATTATTACGGAAGAGCTAGGCTTGTCATGTACAAACAAAAATGCCAGAAGCATGCTCTCCTATAATAGTCTACAACAAAAAACCATAGGCAAAATTAAAGATGTAACCTTGGTTTTATGCGCTCATCCTGAGATAAGGACAACCCTCAACGTTCGGGTGATTGATATGTCTGTGAGCAATTATTCAATTATCTTAGGGAGAGATTGGCAAGCCCTAACAAGTGGATACCTCTCACTCGACGGGACACATTTATCCGTTCCTCGGAATGGTAAGAACATTATAGTCCTTAGAGAAGGAAGAATTCCACCCTACATAGAGAATGTTCTGCAATCTAGTATAAACTGTATCGAAGAAGACGTAGGAGTATATTCCATCTTTGTTGAAGAGGATAATATTCCTTTAGAAAGAATTTATTCAGATGATGAATTATAGCATATGCACTTTGATGGTTCACACTCTAACGAAGGTAACAAGGTTGGTATTATCTTGGTTTCCCCTGCATGAAAGATTCATAATCTATCATACAGGTTGGAGTTTGCTTGTTCAAACACTACCGCTGAATTCGAAGCTTTGTTGTTAGGCATCGAGAATGCCCTTAATCTTGGTTGCAGTCACCTTTTAGTTTTCGGAAATTTTGAGCTAGTTGTGAATCCGATACGTAAGACATGCTCTCCTAGCGACAAGTTGATGGAACAATACTCCCAAACTATTTGGGCACTTGTCTTGAACCTTCTATCTTTCAACATCACTCTTGTTAAGAAGGAGTTGAATTCAATAACTGATCGGTTAGTTGTCTTTGCAGCCTCTCCTACTCATCAACTCTTGCCTCACTGGCCTAATTGCGCTTTCCAATCTCTGCATCGTCCATACATTTCTGGAAATGAAGGATTCTGGAAGGCCCTCCCTGATGATGAGAGCATTTGTACTATCATCCAAGATGAACCTCTTAAGCTCGAGGAAATTATATCCATGGAGAAAAATAGGATTCATGAGGGCTTGACTCCTCTTGAGAGTTCATTTTCATTGAGTGTTGGAAGCAATAAAGAAAAAGAAAGGGAAGAGGAGTTACAACAGAAGGTGGTTAAAACCATCTCCATGAATATTAGGACACCCGGATCTTCAACGAACGTTAAAATCAATGTCCGAGATTCTGATAAAGAAGAGAGGAGGTCTGTCGAGTTACTTGGTGGACTTCGAAATGTTTTTTCTTGGTTTAATGTGGATCTTTGTGGTTTTGATCCAGGTCTTGTTCAACATACTATAAAACCAGCTAAGCAAAAACAAGGACTTGTTAACTCTAAACTGGAGGCAATCTTTCGAAGGGAGTTGAGAGATTTCTTAAGCACTGAAATGTTTTTTTTTTTTAACAGAAACTAGATAAAATATATATTAAAAAGCCACGAGGAAACGCAGGCAGAGAGTAAAGTCTTGGTTACAAAAATTGCAGAGATCAAAATGCTCCCACCTGTGTTCTCCAAGAAGGAAATGAAGAACATGGGTGGCGCTAACTAGAACACTAAAGCCTGTTTGTGTATTGATGGTAAACATCTTGCAGAAAGTACCTAATAAAAGCACAAAAAAACATTGCATATATTTACATTCTGTTCTGGCCTGGTGCAGTGTGGTCTGCCTCTGCTGGAGGCCGCAGGTTGAGATCCAATTGAAGGCGCGGTCCTGGAGAGGAGGCCTCGTCTGAGAGGGAAGTGTTCGTGACGGGTGACACAGGGCCAGACGCAAATTTGAACTCCTCTATCTGTTGCCTAAGCGCTTCACATTCGTCTCTGTTTCTCTGTTGCTCACTCCTATGCTGAATGGTGATATCTGTAATTGAGAGAACCTATGTGGAGAGGGCCCTGAGCTGTAATTGTAGTGTTTGGACAGTGTTTACCAACTCTTCATGCTCCTCCACTGAGATAGTTCCTGGTATTTTCCTGTTCATCTTGGCTGTGTTCCCTGCTTTCCCCCAATTGTAGAAACCACCAGTGCTCTTACGAGGAGGAGTCTCTGCGTTGTTCTTCACAGGAATGTGCTTGCTTCTCCAATGAACCGCTCCTACTGTGATATTTTCGCTCCTCTTCATTTGATTCACGAAACTTATCCATCTTCCCACAATTTTCCATATGCTCGAGCCATGATTGCTTCTGCTGCTAGGATCCTTCACCTCGCTTGGAATTAATGGCCTGTACATATTGGACGTCACCCTGCACCTGAATTCCTCACTCCAGAATTCTCTCCCACACTTAGGAGATGGCCAAGGTACATCGAAGAGACTTCCCAAGCCTGTGGAGGGAAAGAAAGGGGGCTGAAGGTCGCAGACTAAGGAGGAGCGTGTGGCGAAGAACCGAGATAAATGAAAGTGGGGGCATGTAGAGGGGACGAGTGTATGTAGGGGGCGTGTGGAGAGGACCGGTGGAGGTGGCGTCCCGATGCTGAGGTGTGAGGTGTGAGTTGGGATGGGTGGGTATCTCACTAAGGTCGTAAGGATGAGCTGTCCAATTTCTAACTGGCACCGTGGCCCACTCTGTTTGTTGAGTGTACTAGGGAGCATTTTGTCGAGTGCTTAGTGTCATGGAATTGGCATGTTTTGAGAAATTATGTTAACAACTAACGTGCCTTGCTCGAGATCAATTTCCTGGTTTGCTTGGGCGTCTGCTAGTTGATTGTTTCTTCTGAGGACGTGAAAGAATTGCATATTGGGGAAGAGCTTGAGCATTGTCGCAATTCTTTGTAGGATGACTCTTAAGTGCAAATTTGGGGGGTGGGATCCATTGCGAGCATACCCTATGATTATCTTGGAGTCCCCGATCACTGAAATAGAGTGTATGTTTCTGCTTTTGGTGAGATGGAGCCCTTGGTACAGAGCATAAGCTTCAGCTTGATTATTTGTGGCTATGCCCAGGTTCCAATGATAGGATAGCACTTGATTTCCTCGTGGGCAGATGATCACCCCTCCCGCTCCTACCACCCTAGGGTTTCCTTTTGAGGCTCTGTCGAAATAGAGTATGTGACTATGGTGCTTATTGCGCTAGCAAAGGTAATCAGTCTCTTCATGAAGCTGCCAGTTGGATCTAGAGGGAAGAGGGAGAGGAGAAGTTGGGGAAGGGGGGAAGAAGAAAGAGTTGATCCATTCTGATTCGGGTGTTGAGATGGGGGTGGGAGGAAAGGCTTTGGATTTTGAAGAGAAGAATTCTGCCAGGAGGCCTACAACTTTTTTGGCTACCAGCTCTGGGGGGGTGCGAACATTTGAGAAGGTGATTCGGTTCTTGTCTAGCCATAATTTACAACAAATGAACTTGGGTAGGGCTTTGAACAGGGCTTTGAAGAGGGGGTTTTTGGAGGTGCCCTGATATCTGGAGACCAAATCTGAAAAGAGATCTTCGGGTTGGACCAACCATCTGATTCTTGCATGGAGGTTTTTGGAGGGTTGTTTTCCACACCGTGATAGCGAATGGACAAAGAAGGAAGATATGCTAAGAAGTTTCCGAAGCCTTACCACAAAGTTCACATATATAGGGCCCATACATATTTCTTTTCAGTAGATTTTCGCTTGTTAGCAGTTTACCGTGGGCTAGGATCCAACAAAAGGAATTCACTTTGGGTGGACTATCATTGGACCAAAGATATTTCCAGATTTTATCCTTTGGGAGGCTGGCCATTTGAGAGAGAAGTTGTGTGTATCCTTGCATGACCGAGTAATTTCCATTTCCCCACCCTCTCTGATCTTTTGAGGTGATGTGGATGGGGGCACAACCTTTTAACAAAGTTTGTAATTGACTCGCTGCTTCTTGAAGATTGTTAGGAATGTTTGTCAAGTTCCATCCTATCCAGTCCCCAGTATCCATGTTCTAGGAGGAAATGTCCGTGATGCGCTTTTTTCCTTGCCTGTCTAGCCAATTGATGAATGGACGCAGATTCATATGATGCCAAAGAGGTTGCTTACCCATGATACTATCAGCTCCTATGAGAATCTTTCGTCCATTTCTCGGTATCCAGGTGAGCCGACTTTGAATGAGAGGGATGGAGGCAGAGAGAAGCTTTCCAACTGGGGATCCTCTATTTAAAGAGTGACGCTGATCTAGACACCTTAGCCTGTCCCCTATTAGATATATTTTTTTTAGCACTTGTTTCCACCAGTCGTTCCTTCCCGAAAGAAGACTCCAGAGAATTTTTTCCCCCATTGCTATGTTGGTAAGCACTGAGTCCTTAATGCTCAGACCTCCATTTTCCTTGGGTTGCTTGACTATGTCCCAATTTATTAGGTGGAATTTTTTCTTATATGTTTTTCCTTCTTTCCAAAGAAAACGTCTTAGAAGCCTGGTAATTGAAGATTTGACATTTTGAGGAGCAAGCAGAGAGGAGAATTGGAAGATGGGGAGGGCTGAGAGAACATATTTTATTAACACTGTATGACCTGCCAGGTTAAGCCAAAAGGCTCCCCAATGCTCCAGTTTATTTTTGATTTTTTCTAGAATGTGAGTCCAGGCTGAGTTTGGGAGAGAATTGAGACATATTGGGATGCCAAGATATCTGAAAGTTTGCCATTTTTCAACTAGCGGAAAGCGGAAGACATTTGCTATTAGACGAGTTGTTCTTGAATGGGTGTTCTAGACGTAGACATTGGAATTGACGTTGTTTATGAGGGCTCCCGAAGCTTGTGTGAAGTTTCCTAGTGCAATTTTGAATCCCTTGGCCATAACAATGGAGGCTCCTCCAACGAGGAGAGTGTCATCAACAAATTGAGAGTGATTTATTCGTTTCACTCCTCGGGCTATTTTGATTCCTGGTATGACTTTTGCGATTCGGTCCTTTTCCAGTTGTCTGCTCATAGTTTCAGCCATGATTATATAAAGGAGGGGGGAGAGAGGGTAGCCTTGCCTCAATCCTCTGGTGCTTTTGAAAAATATTGTTGGGCGTCCATTGACCAAAAGGGATATCCACAGAGAGGTTATACAGGATGAGATCCAAGCCATGAAGCCAAGGCTAAATCCACATTTCTTCATAACTGCTAT
This sequence comes from Picea engelmannii, assembly GCA_009831015.1. NCBI lineage: Eukaryota > Viridiplantae > Streptophyta > Pinopsida > Pinales > Pinaceae > Picea > Picea engelmannii. The sequence goes on from ML797627.1 coordinate 14,801, forward strand.
CAGAAAGGAATGCCTTACCCTGTCGAAAGCATTGGCCATATCAATTTTAACAATCATACCTTGATCTCCCCGTTCCCTGCTAGAATGAATTGCTTCTTGCACCAATATAATGTTATCTATCATTTGTCTTTTTTCCACAAAGCCACTTTGGTTTGGGGAGATGAGTTTGTGGAGAAGAGGTTTGATTCTATTGGCTATGATTTTAGTTATGAGCTTATAAAATACATTACAAAGGGAGATGGGTCTAAATTTGGAGAAGGAGGAAGGGTTCAAATTCTTTGGTATGAGAGCCAAAAAGGTGGAGTTTGTGTTACCCCCAATCTTAGCGGATTTCTGAACATATTGTATCATCCTTAGGAGATCTCTTTTTATAATATGCCAACATTTTTTATAAAAATGCGCACTAAAACCATCTGGCTCTGGAGCTTTGTCTAGATGAAGCTAGAACAAAGCCTCATGGAGCTCTTTTTTTGTGACTTCCTGATTGATCTTGTCGTTGTCGTCCTGACTGACCACATTCGAGATGTTTAGTAGAAGATTTTCTTGAACGTTGATATCTGTATTGCCGTCTTTTGTTAATAATGTTTCGAAGTGAAGTTTGGCTTCTGCTTGAATTTGATGGAGGTCATCCATTTTTCTGCCGTCAGCTTTTGTTATTTCCTTCACTTTGTTCCTCCAGATTCTAGCTTTAGCTTGTCTCTGGAAGAATTTTGTATTTCTGTCCCCTGAAGTAAGCCAAAGGCTTTTGGATTTAAGTCTCCAAGTTTCCTCTTCCTTATGAAGGATTTTTTGATATTCCATGAAGTTTTGCTGCTCTTTGAGGAGAAGTGGATGTGTGATGGGTCCCTCTTCTAGGTCCTTTCTATTTTCTTCCATTTCCTTAATTATCTTGTCTTTTGCTTCTTGCTCTTTTTCTTTATTCCTCGTCACCCAATTTTTTAGGGCCGTCTTTACTCTTTTTAGTTTCTGCTCCCAAATGTAATTAGGAGAGCCTTGAATCCAACAGTTCCAGGCATCTGAGATGATGTCAAAAAAACCTGTCTCTAGAATCCAAAGGGGGTTGAAGCAAAAGGGGATGGGACTAGGATTGTTAGGAGGGGAAAGGGTGAGGGTGATAGGCCTGTGGTCGGAGCCAATCCAGGGTAGGATGTGGGAGCAAGGGAGAAAGGCATCTTCAAGGAAGGAGTTGCTTAGGAGAAAACGATCTAAACGAGCAATGATATGCCCCGGCCTGAGTCTTCTGTTTGACCAAGTGAAGCGACCGTTGGAGGGCTTTATATCAAGAAGGTGATAAGTGGAAATAAGGTCCTCGAGATACTCTCAAGATGGGTCCTGGACAATTGACCCCCCATTTTTTTCTTTATGATGAAGAGTGGTGTTGAAGTCTCCAGCTATTATTAGATCTTTGGGGTCAAGAGAATCTTTGATATTTTGGAGGGAGGATGAACACTCCATTTTTTCCTGGTATATAGCAGGTATATAAACATTGATGAAGGTCAGAGTCTTACCTATTGGTAGATGCAGTAGTGAAGTTTTAATCGAGTGTGTCGTGGATTGCCTGGATTGCAGAGCAAAGAAATTGGGATTCCAGAGGGTCCAGACTCCCCCTGAGGCTCCTCTTGCGCTGACTGTTGCGCCTTTGCATGTTCGCCAGATGTAACAACTCTCGTGAAGGATATCAATATCCTTCCTTTTTGTCTCCTGGAGCATGAGGACTTGCGGATTTTCTACTTTTATAAGATCATGTATTAGCGAGAACTTGTGTTGACTCCCTAATCCTCTGCAATTCCAGGAGATCATTTTTATCATTGATTATTTTTAGGGTTTCCCCCTTTATGGGGGTTGGATCCGCTTTGCTTCCTGGTTTGCCTTGTTTCCTTTTTGGCAATCTGATCCAAGGTTGTTTGTTTCCCTAGTTCAATTTCCTTCCTGGCCGAAGCTTCTCTTTTATGCAGGTTTGTCTTTCTACCCACTTTTTTAACAGGTGAGTCAAGTGAATCAGACTTTGAGTTTTCCTCCGAGCTTTGATCTAGAATGTCCTCCACAGGACAAGAGGCTTGAGGGGAGGGAGAGGGTTGAGCAGAAGGAGGAATTGGGGACTTAGGGGGTTGGATTAAGGGGGGGAAGGGAGCAGGGGAGGCAGGTTCTCTCTAGGCGGATCTTGAGTCAGGATCTGGCTGGATGGCGCAGGTTCAGGCGTGATATTAGGCTGGGGAGGCGTATGGATGGCTCTAGTATTTGTGCCATGTCTCTGCTGCTTTTTCTTTCTGGGTTGCTGCCAATGTTCGACTTCTTCAGTCGGAATTTCAGGGGGAGATTTAGGGCAATGCTTCGCAAAATGACCATACTCATGACATATTTTGCACTTGAAGGGAAGTTGTTCGTAATCAACTTGGTGGAGGTAATTCCACTTATCCAGGGTGAGATTGATAGCTTAAGGGAGACCTTTTTCTAGATCTACTTCTACATAGATGCGCGCACAGGCTTGAAGGCCATATTTTGGTTCTGCCCTATCTATGAACTTCCCGAGGGTGTTTCCTATAGATCGGATAGCTTCAGTATTCCAGCAGTGCAGTGGGAGGAAGGGGAGGCAAACCCAGACAGGGACAACATTGAGGATGTCATTTTCAGGGTTAAAATCAGGAGTCCAGCTATTGAGATACATACCTCTAGAGCCCATGAAATACGGTCCGCTTTTGAAGATGAGATCTCTGTTTGCTTTGTTTTCGAAAAGGAACGCGAAGAAGCCTCTTCCACAGAGGAAATGCGAGAGGTTACCTTTCAGATGTGGTTTCCAGTTTTTGTCTAACCAGATCGCCATTGCTCTCGGGGATGGCCAGATGCCCGTGAATTTACCTATGAGTGTTTGTTCAACAAATTTTAAGGCGAGGGATTTGGAGGTTCCTTGGATCTGTATCGAGGGGATCTCCTCCAATTTTTTTACAAACTTTGGCGGGGTTTGTTTGTTCATCTTGGGAAGCAAGGCAATGAGAGAGGCAAAGGCTGCCACATCTCTGGAAGAGTCGGAGGGAGAGGGATCGGGGGGCCCCTAAGCCTCTCCAGGAGAAGGGGGGGCATGCGTGCAGGGGAAGGGAGGTCAGGTCAAGGGCCTGCTCAAAACCGCAGCGCCAAAAACTGTTCAAGTTTTTTAAGGATTGAAATGTTTTTAGTCCACCTTGAATGGGTTTCCAATTGGGAACCTTCTTCGAACATCACTGATAATATTAGAACCTGCATTAGTCTTCGAAATTTCAGGCAAGCAATTATGAGAATCCCTTTCCCTCCTCTCAGTATGGAAATGTGTCTGCAATAGGTTGTAGAGTCACAGTTGGAGACCTACTTGACAATTTGTTTGGTTGCAATAAAATCAAGGTAGAAGAGGCAATTATTCACAAAACAACTTTTATTACTAATTGCGATACTATGTCTTACGAGTGCCTGCCTTCTGGCTTATTTGATGCAAGTACTGCCTTTAAAAGGCCTATACACACAACTTTCAATGAATTTATCAGTCTTCATGCTTATCTTGATGATTTAATCGTATGCGCCAAAGGGCTAATAATTACACCATAATTTCAAGTGTTGGGTCATTTCCAGATTACTCAGAAATTTTAAAGGAATTACAGAGACAATGGTTTTCCTACAACACTAACAGTCCTCACTTGAAATATTGCGAGGAGCTAACATGAAAAGTTATAATGTTGTCTGGATTTTGCTGTATACTAATAGCTTAGCTATGCTTTCTGTTTTGTGCTTCTTTTCTTGCTTCTCAATACTTTGATCTCTGCTTTCCAAGTTAATTTTTTCTTTTCCCTACTACACTTCATTTCCATCTTTTATTGCTGTTGTTTTAATTTATGCTTTTTATTTCTGTTGCGGTTTTTGTCTTTATCATCTTTTAGCATTTGGTCAAGATAAAATGTTGGATCAATCCTGCCACAGTGACACTCCTACAAAGCATTGTTAGTCGATAACAATCGAGCTTACACAACTGTTATGATGTCTCCTCTGAAGGGCCCTTGAAATTGTTACATATTTCCACTACTGTCTTACAAGGAATTGGTTATTTCCCGCTTCTTCTTGCCATTTCTTCATCCATTGAGATCTTAAGAGCAAGCTTGTAAGTCTTTCTCTTTGAAGGTTAAGAGCAGATCCCAGTTGATTAATTATGCATATAGTGGTAAAGGCCCCTCATACTTAACATTTCTCACAAGCTATTCTCGAATTCCCAGTCATTTTTCCATTAAATCCGCTCACTTCCCCATGTTGCATAATTATTTTGGTTGTGTCTTCTAAAATTACTGCTCTTGGTCTATGAAACCATAAGTTCTGAGTTCTAAATCTGTTAAAAACAAATTTCCCTATGGAGTCGCCGGTTTGTTGACGATTGAAAACGTCAACGAAGTTTCACCCACAAAGTGTTGCTAAAGCCTATTATTATAAAAACTAAATAATACTAGTAAGTGGGACCCCCTTGAATTATTGGAGAGCAGATTTGTTCATTTTGATGTTAAGATAATGTGTGACACGACTCACATGGTCGATGAAGATCTTATGGTTATTGGTTATAAATTGAGCTGATGAAAAGTTGATTCCTTATGTGACTACAGCCTATGTTATTCATTAATGTCATTGATGTCTATTCTTATTGCACCTGCATAACAAACATGTTAGTAGATTACATGAAGGGCAGTTTTGAGGAAGGCAAAGTATTACAACGAGCGCAAAAAGGGACCTAGTTCTGCAATACTACATGCATGAAAATACTTGTTGATTGTTGATTAAACCCTAGCTAACAAGAAAATGGCTATGAAATTGTGTTGAATTACATTTTTCATATGCATATGGTTGAAATGTTGGTGGTGCATTTGGCAAGGTGATAATGCAATGGTTATGCATTGGTTAATGGAATTGGTAGCTGATATACATATGGTATGAACGTCAGTGGCTCATGGAAGTTAATAGCTATGCGATTTTAATTGAGTTATATAGTCTTTGTGCATGGTGATTAGGCTATGGGCAGATTGATCATGCTATCCGTGATAATTATGTACATGATTTCTTGGATTGTATAGTTGACATACAATATGGTCCAGTTAGAAATTGAATATATGATGTAGATGGCGCGATTAGCAAGAAATTGATGTAGATTCCAACGTGGATTTTAAATTAATGGTTTTAATGAAGGGCTTGTTGGCATGTACTGATGAGTTAATGTAATGTGGGTGGAGGCGATGTGCATTTACTGTGCGTCACCTTTACCCTTCCCGTTGGCCTCCACTCTAGTCAGGCTATTGTTTGATCTTGTTGTTGTGTTGTGCTCTGGAATTTTAGCAGGGTGAAACCGCTCGACCACCTCTCGTCTTAAGGATTTCGATTAACAGGTATGTCCTTTTTTTTTTCCATTCTTGACTTCACTTTGGTTATGAAATGATTACTGGCTCAAGTGTATGGGTTTGTGTTTTTTCTAAGTGTTGCAACTGTGTGAAATTTTGGTTCTTGAATGAAAAATGGATGGTTCGTCCTATAATATTTTTGAGTTTGTAGAGGTTATCAATCTTCCTTGTGATAACTCTCTGTTGCTACCACTGGTTCAGTTGGAGGGTTAAATATTCTTCATGCACTGTCATTATATCCAGTCTCTGGCCTTCCTGAGTTTAATGGTTGAAGGTATTCTGCGTCATGATATCGTGTTTCACTTCGGCATTTGATTTCCACCACTAAGAGTCATGAATTGATTGTTTTGTTCTTAACTCGACCCTGTCTCCTCCTCAGTACTGTGGTAGTTGGACGAAGAACACGAGGGTTATACCTTGCGTGCATTGATTAAACTGCCCGGCTGAATAAGAGCCTCGTCTTCTTTTGCCCCCCCTGCCATGTATTGTCACCTGTCCACAAATGACTCACATCTCTCTCTGTATGTATACCTCTGGCTTCGAAGTTTCACTATTGCGAGAGGTTGGCTCTATTCCTCCTGTGATGGCTACCGAGCAAAACCCTTAACCCTCTGGTCTGGAGTTTCATAGGAAGACTCTCGGGCCTGTCAAGTTGCTACGGATTATTGTGGTTAATTACTTTGAATGCAGAATGACCAATGGTCGTATGGAAATCATGTTGGTATGGCATTTAGTTACTGCCTCTTTGATGATAGCGATAAACCTTACAGTGCCAATTACACTTCTAAAGTTCACAGTCACCCTCCTCGTGTCAAATACCTTAGTATTATTAGTGAAGAAGGCTTCTGCCCTATTTCGATTTGATACGAGGGTACGTGTCGTTGCTACAACTTGTTTTATTGATTATTTTGTTTTACAATAGTGGCGAATTGTGGTTTGATATACAGTCACTGGTGTTTGCACTTATGATGATTTGGATGATGGCTGCCATTGGTTGCGAATGCTTGGTGTTGTTCACACATGTCGCATTCTGTGTATGGTGTTTTGCAAAGTAAATAATGGGCATAGTAACTATGGTTTTCTTTGGGGTCGAATGATTACTGAATTGGATAACTATGTAAAGTATATCCCCTGCATCTTTATGCTTGTTGGTTGTATAGACCTGAGTGTGCACGACATAGTCGATCACGAGTGACTAAATCCAAGCAATCTTATAGCTTAGCACGATATGTTGAGTTATTTATCGTGGTTGTGTGTTTGTTGTGTCAAGAAGAAATGTTGCACCGTGGAGTTGTGTTAGCTGCACACTGTGTATAATATGGATAGTTGATTTTCACACTCAGGGGCACCCACAAAATTTTTAAGCATTTTTATTATTACAATCGATCACTTTTTGAAACCAGCATGTTGTTGACGATAGCTATGTTTGATAGGTGGCCCAGCTTTTAAGTCGCGTTGAATTGGTTTTCTTTTACAGTGGTAGAACTACATTGCTTGGGCAATTTACTCCTGCATAGCTGGTATCTAAATGGTGGTTGTTGGTTGTATGATTAATTTTCATTTCAAGCGTTGGAATTTGGTATTGATTATTTCGGTTAATGAATGATGTGTTATGGATGGATTTGCATGTATCTTGTGTCAATTTTGGAGCCAACTTTTGATTCATGTAACCAGAGTGTCATGTATGGTTTATTAAGAGCTTCATTACTGACAAATTGTTGCTACAGGATGAACTTTTTCAGTAGAGGCAACAATGGTCGAAATGACAGAGGCAGGAGAAATTGGAATCAAGGCCGTAGGAGGCCTAGATTTTCTATCCATTTTGATGTTGACTCGCAAGAATTGAACCAATTGTTCCAAGTTGGGTTCTTTAATTGGGTTGGCCATGGGATAATGCACCCTTGACCATAAATACCACCTTTCCAGCCTCCTCGGAATATTCTCGGCATTCTCGTTCCTCCACATGTGTCTTTGCAGCACGAAGTCCCCGCAAATGATGGTTGGCAAGAAATTGTCCACCAACCTGTCTCTCACCATCGTGGTTGGCCCACTATGTCATTCCCTTTACCACCACATGTCAATCCCAATGTTCAAATTGCCCGTGTTGTTTCTCCAGTTCAGTCTTCACACGCCAGTAAGAGATTGAAAATTGATATTCCCCAACCTGTGCAAGACAAAGGGAAAGCAATTTCCTTCCCTTCTTCTCCCTCCACTGATTCCTCTAAATCTATGTCTTCACGCCTTCATTTAAAGGACAACTACTCCCATGTGGTTAGCGAGATACAACCCCAAGGGTCTAATCAACCACGACCTACTTCAAAAAAGTCTAAGGGAATCAATAGTGAAAAAATGAAAATTGCCTCACAAAGTGGCAAATATGGTTTTTAATTATGTTTTATGTGATTCAGTTGACGAGGAAAGTGTTTAATAATTTTCAACATATTTTGGACAACAAACCCTATTTTTGATATTTTGTGGATAATGTGGATATATATTCTTTTTGGATATGATATAAATTATTGTTGATATATAAATATCCAGCTTAAAAGATATTCAATGGAGTTACAAGGTTGGCATATGGTCAAAATGATTATCTTTTGTGTGTTATATTTCATGATTTAAAAAAAATAAATGACGGGAGTCACAAGGGGTCCCACCTACTTAATTATTATTAATTAAGACCCTTAACTATATTATTATTATTTATTTCTCATAAACTAATTAGTTAAGTTAAATCAACTTAACTAAAGAAAGTAGTTGAACTACTTCAACTTATTGGGAAAGAATAAAAGCTTAATGAGAAGAAGAGACAAAAAGGAGAATATAAGGAGAAAACAAGACTAAGGTTTTCTCTTTAGTTACATGAGATAGTTTCGGTTTTCATTCATTTCTAAGTTTATTCGAAAGCCTAATTCTCTTGTTGACAACAAGGTTCAAGACTGAACCACACTTTTCAGACGCTTGTTTTAGAGGTGTTGATTCATCCTTGATAGTCTGTGTATTATTGTTTGTTTTTGAATTAATTTTCATGGCTGATAAAGGATATCTTGCAGAGTCAAAATGGCAGCAGTTTGTGGCAAGTTGATCCAGATTATTAATTTCATTTTTACTTCACTGTTGGAGTCTTTTTGTATGGTGTTCATCGGAGATCTCTAAATTAGACTTTGGTCCATACCCTCGCAAGAGTTTTGTAAAGAGAAAAACACTTTTGGTATCTCAGAATGAAATAAAATCAGATTGTTATTTTGTCTCATACAAGTGTTTTTGTGACTTGGTTACTTTTTCGCTTTTGATCTCCTTGTTTACTTTATCATAAAATCTATGTACATTCCAGTAGCTTTTACAAATTTTATTTTATATTACAACATATTTAAATTATAAAATCACCCTCAGTGCTTGTAATTAATACTTGCGGATTGAGTGAATATTTTGAAGCTATAAACCCCGGGTGACATTCCCAACTATCTTGCCCTAGCCAGGCAAGATCTGAAAATGATTGAGTAAGGTAATCCATACCTTTTTCCTCAACACATGGCAAAAGGGTATAGTATAAATCACATGGCATCCAAGGGCCATGTATCCTTACAAAGACCCATGTACCTCCTTCATGCACTAACCCACAACCCCCCCAAGGCTTAATAAACATTGATTAATTAGTGATACACATAATTTTCGTCATCCCTATGACCGTTAATGATGTAAACCTGTCTATAGTCTTCAGAGGGGTCAGTGGCCTGAGTTCCTGAATAAAGAAGGGAGAAGAACTTTTCCCGAGAAAAGAAGTTGCATTTTCCTTTATGAAAAACCCTATTAAAGATGATTTTCGCATGTTGCACTGTGGCTAGGGTGCGAGAATGCTTGATTCTCGTAGGCTGCACCATAGCTGGGTTGCGATAGGTTCATAGTTTGCTCTATAAGCAGGGTGCGAGAATGCTCATACATGGGAAAAACGAGCATCTTCTCGATGCTTTTAGAGGGAGAAACTTCCATGGTGAGGTGGAATTTGAATGGTTTGGATCTTACTCGCTTTCATGATTTGGTGGGATCATCCTAACCTCCTCACCTTATCCTCTTCAGCTTATAAAAGGAGAGGAGCTCTCATGGAGAAAGTTGGCTTGGATGAGATTAGCTTTTTGGATTAGCTTGGATTGGATTGAGCTTTGGAGATTGTTAGCTTGGCTAAATGAGCCACTTTGTCAAGATAGATTGTGAATATTATCAGATCGATGCTCTCAGAATTCTTGGAGTGGAAGTGTGTGGGGAACGAAGGACAGTTGAAAGGGACCTTACGACATCAAGGCCATGGTTGTAATATCGCTTTCACATTTGATATGATACAATAATATGATTCTTTCCTATAAAGCTTGTTGTGTTTTATTGTGTGATTCCTTGATCACATACATAGGTTTATATTGAGTTTATGCTATTACTATCACTTTGGTTGGTTGCGTTCTTTTGCAGGTTCATCATTGTATGAGTGTTGGAAAGGAGCTAGGATGGCGATGGCGAGAGGAAGTGACGTTTAAACGAGATGTCACCTATCCCTCTTTAGTTAGTAAATTCAATATCTAAAACTTAAGGAAAGCGTCATGTTCTGGTATGTTTTGTTCTAGATCTAGGTGGATCTAGGGAGATCAATTAGTGTCTGCACCTACCGATTTATCCAATAACAAAATTGGCGACTCCACTAGGGAACATATTGTTTCCTAGTTATTCTAGTTTTCCCTTGCTTTGATTCCTTGTTTTATGGTTTCTGAGTCTGTGGAAGATCCATCTAGACTCTCTGGATCTGAAAGTTCACTTAGACTCTTTTGTCCTTTTCCAAATTCTCTTTGATTTCAAGAAGTCTCGCACTGTATTGGTCTACAGCCTGCGAAAACCTCTCAGTTTCGCACCCTACTGTGTAAACCAGTGCGACATGTTCACACCCTACCTGTGTCCAGCCCGTGAACTCCACTGATTTTCGCACTCACCCTATAGCTAGGCTGCGAACCCATTTGAAATTTTTGTTTGGAATTAGGCTTTCCTATCTTTTGATGCCCAGTTTTTCTTTGATCAACTGGATTTAACTTTTGGAGCCTATATTGATCTGTTTACAGTCTGCTTGACATTCTTTGAATTGCTTTTAGCCATCTTTGCTTTGTTTGGTTTTGAAGGATTAGTCTCTTGCTTTGAGTGTCTTTCAATTACAAAGTGTGTGTTTTCTTTAGATTGTTTAGGGAAAGATCATATTTCTTCTGAATAATTCGCTTTAAAAGAAAAAATTTAGTTTGGGTTTATTTGTTTTAAGAAAGTTCATTATTGCTTTTAGTGAAATTTTTGAAACAAAAAGATTTAATTTCTTGCTTTATATTAGATTGGGGGCATCCTTGCATTTGAAGTAGCGAAATTGCATGATTCTTGGCAT
>ML797627.1:25653-54807 GCA_009831015.1 Picea engelmannii
TTTTAAGAAAGTTCATTATTGCTTTTAGTGAAATTTTTGAAACAAAAAGATTTAATTTCTTGCTTTATATTAGATTGGGGGCATCCTTGCATTTGAAGTAGCGAAATTGCATGATTCTTGGCATTTTTTGGTCTTAAATTCTGGAAATTTTTCCGGACCATGAATCATACATTGGTGTACAATCTCTTTTTCTCATTTCTTGAGAATCTTTATATTGATGAGTTTAATAAATTTTGGGACATCATGCATATGGGAATGATAAATGTTTTCTCCTTCTCGTAGCATAGCTTTCATCGAAATGAAAAGATTGCATCTTCATCTCTTTGCATAATTTTCGAGTCGGTCAAAACACCATATTGTCCACGCCATTTTCCTCTTGAGTAACAACAACCATAAAATAAAGCGCTTATAAAAATTGATTAGACATTTTTATATTTTCTGGTAGAAAACTTACATTAGATTAGTCATAGGGCTTTGGAATAGGTGTGAAAGATAACTTTCCAAAGTTGCAAACAAACATAGTATCTTGTGATAGGGAGAGTTAAATCCACTTACTTCATTTTGTCCTGGGAAGCCCTTCTAACACAAGGGTCAATCACGAGGTCGCATTGAGACTGACAGAGTTACTCACCCTGCTTTGTCAGTCTTGGTGTAGAGATTGCGTGTATTATGGGGGTCGCTTGAAGGTATACCCACAATGATGAGTGGAAGCCTTTCAAGTTGATTTCGAGCTAGATACCCTGCCCTTGCACGTGGATTAGACTGTCCACTGTTTCCCCAGGCATCACTGTAGTGATTGGTAACCTTAGTGACCTATCTCTTTAGGGTCTTTACACAAGGTGACTGTGGAGGGGAAAGTCTTCACGGTACCTGGAATGTCAAACTCGCTCGGGCTCCTTGGAGGGTATACCCACGATTATGTGTGGGAGCTTGCACCAGGGTGTAAGTCCGTTAAGTAGGCTGTCAACGTAATTTTTCCACCCACTCTATCTCAGCCCCTTCTTAATTTGTTCCCGCGACGTTGGATTTCATCACCAACTAGTGCGTTCATTGTGAGAAGGTTTTGTTTTCTTGCTTGCTTACTAGATTTTTAGCGTGTGTTGTTTGTTTCCCCTAGAGGACTCTAGATTGGATATTTATTTAATGGCATCAGTTCCCAGAATGACCAATGAAGGAACCCCTGCTCCAGGGGAACCTTTTGTTTTTCCTTCTTATGAAAATATTGGTCCTCCTCACATCACTACTTTGAGCCTTCCAGGTCTCACTATTGGATTGTCGGTGTGGTTGTTTTCCACTCAGGTAATCCCGAATGTGGTTAGTGCTTCAGTCACAAGCACTTCCCCCCAAGAGCATAAACCTCATGTTGATCCTTCACCTTCTTCACCAGTAAGTTCTTCTTCGCCTTCTTTGCTTGCAAGGTCACCTTCCATTTTATCTTCTTCGTCGAGTGAAAGTTCTGAAGCTGGTAACTTGGTGGATAAGAAGAAGAAGAAACAAAAGAATAATAAGAAGAAAAATAAGCAAGGATCCAAACTTCCAACCACTGTCAAACATGTTGGAAAACAACCAGTTACTGTTAATCATGATGGGAGTGTTGATGATGTCAAGATCACCCAAACAACCCGTATGCCCAAGTACCCTTGCAGGCTATACCCACAATGATGAGTGGAAGCCTTTCAAGTTGATTTCGGGCTAGATACCCTGCCCTTGCGCGTGGATTAGACTGTCGACTGTTTCCCCAAGCATCATTGTAGTGATTGGTAACCTTAGTGGCCTATCTCTTTAGGGTCTTTACACAAGGTGACTGTGGAGGGGAAAGTCTTCACGGTACCTGGAATCGACGTTGGCCAAACTCGTTCGAGCTCCTTGGAGGGTATACCCACGATTATGTGTGGGAGCTTGCACCAGGGTGTAAGTCTGTTAAGTAGGTTGTCAACGTAACTTTTCCACCTACTCTATCTCAACCCCTTCTTACTTTGTTCCCGCGACGTTGGATTTCATCACCAACTAGTGCTTTCATTGTGAGAAGGTTTTGTTTGCTTGCTTGCTTACTAGATTTTTAGCATGTGTTCCTGTAGTTGATGGAATGATCACTCCGGAACCGTCGTTGGTCAATCCGATTGATCATGTTGTCAATATGGTCACGTCCTTAATTGAACCATTTGACAAAGTGGTTGATCCGATACCATCCTCGGTCAATCCCGCTCTCCCCTCAGAGAGTGAAACTAAAGCGGTCGATCTGATCCCATCCTCGGTCGATCCCACTCCCCCGTTAGAGAGTTTCACTCAAGTGGTCGATCCGTTTCCACCTGTCGACCCCATTCTCCCCTTGGAGAATGCAACCCAAGTGGTCAATCTGATCTCATCATCGGTCGATCCTACTCTCCCGCTAGAGAGTAAACCCGATACTGCCCATGTTTTTCTCGTTGATACAGACTCTGCCGTGTTGGGGGGTATTCCTCCTTCTCCCATGAAACCCCCTCCAAGTAATGAGGCCATCCTTTTTAATTGGGGTCTGCTAGCTGGACCTCGTCTTCCCTCTCACATTCCTTTCTAGATTATAGTGCAAGTTTTTGGTCGGGACGTTCCTCAAACGTTGATAGATGAAGGTGCGTCTGTTAGCATTTTGTCCTCTTTTGCTTGACAAGCTTTGGGTTGTCCTCAACTTGCCCCGGTTATGTAGAATTTGTTATCTTTTAACAGAAGAACTAGTCAACCTTTAGGGACCCTTCCTCAGTTTCCTGTAACTTTGGGAGGGAAAACTGTCTTTATTGATGTCATGGTCGTCCAAGACCCCTTGGATTTTGCTTTACTCCTTGGGCGAGATTATGTCTATGCCATGAAAGCTATTGTGTCTACTCTTTTTCATGTGATATCTTTCCCTCACGATGGACGAGTTGTGACTGTTGATCAACTTTCATTCGTTGACCTCGCCTAGATTGCCTCTCTGAATGGTTCTTATATGCAGACGATATCACCCCCGCCACAGGTCAATTATGTGGCATTGTCGTCCATGGATTCAATTTCTGATGACTTAGATCCAGTAGTTGACATGGTGATCTCTTCGATAGGGTTGGTAGAGATTGATCTCTTTACTCCTGTCGCGACCCTCGACATGGTGTCCTTCCAGAGTGTGTTTCTTCCTTCCAGTGAAGACCTCTTGGAAGCCATGACTGAGTTTTTTCCCTTGACATGGTGTTCTTCCGGAGCATTGTCCTCTTGGAATCCATGATCAAGAAGAGAGTCGAGGATAGTTTTTACGTCTCTAAGGCAACCTCATTAAAAAACGAAACAGAGGTCTATGAGCATGATTTTCTGATTTCAAGCTCGTTAAAAAATGAAACCAGACTTGAGCATAGTTTCCTCTGGTTCAAGATTGTGTAAAAATGAAACCAGGTTCAAGCATAGTTTTGTTTAGTTTTTAAGCTTGTGTAAAAATAAAATCTATCCCAAGCATAGTTTTGTTTTGTTTTAAAGCTTGTGTAGAAATGAAAACAATCCCTAGCTTAGTCTTTGTTCTTTCTCATGTTCGTAAATACATGAGAATAAGTTACCGAGCTTAGTCTTTGTTCTTTCTCATGCTCGAAAATACGTGAGAATGCAACTGAGTATACTTTTATCACTTTTTTGGACTCGTAAAGGTTATACGAAAAAGGAACCCACTGGAGTTCCCTTTAAGCTCTTTTCAGACTCTCTAAACATGAAAAGATTGTCGAGCGACCTTGTTCTTTTCACGCTCGTTAAAGTATTTGAAGGAAACATCTGTTGAGTGATAGTTTATCTCGTTTTTTGGTCGCAACAAGCTACTTTATGAAAAAGGAACTGGGAGAGTTTTCTTTAAGTGTTTTTCAGACTCTCAAAACATGAAAAACCCCCGAGTTTTCTATCTTTGGACTCGTTAAACAAACATCGAAAGGCCCTTATGGGACTGAACCAATCCTTCTTAGGGTTCGTAAAATTTACTCCGAGGGACTCGTCCGAAGGATGAGATTACATCGACAAGCATATGTTATCCTCCTCAAACTTGTGTAAAAATAAATATGTACTCGCTAGAAATGGTGGGGGAAAAATTGGGAAAGAAATGTGTTTAAACCTGTATTCCATGGAAGAGTCACTTTTGAACATGACACCCTTTCACTCTCTTTGTGTCTAGGTTGGAAAATCCGCTTGTCTCTTGATCATACTCCTTATAAGATTACAAATTGGTCTATGATCCTTGTTGTTGAGTCAGTGTTTCCAAGACAATTTTCGTGTCGTCAATATGTTCAAAAAATAAGTTCAACCCAGAAATCCTTCTATTGTGTCGGCCATTTCTGCAGTCCTTAAGCCTTCTATTGCGTCGGCCATCCCCGAGTCAGTCTTGAATCACTTGTTACTCTGATCTACATTAAATCTTGTTACTTGTTTCGTGTCATTGATGGGGGATACATTAAGGCCCTCCTGTGACGAGTCTTTTCCTGTCGACTTCAACTCATTATCTAGGAATTAGATTTAGAAACCAATTGGTACCTTGGAACTTGCATGCCTCAATGATAGGTTTCCTCGCTTTCGACAGTGGGTTTTCATTATTGACCCCTGATCGGAAGATTCCACCGAATGTTCGAATTCAGCGCATTAGTTCACATTCATTGGATTGTACTAGTGTACCTTGGGAGTCATTGACATTAATGGTGATTTCCATCGCACTTGTTAACAATATACACTAATGACCGGTAATCAAGTGGTTTCTACCATGTTCGACTTCGACACATGTATTCACATGGTTAGATTCGTACTATAGAGTGGTGGAGATGAAGACCCTGGATCTTTTCTAATAGATTCAGGCTGCGTTGGAGTATATTCAGTTTGTATTGTTGCATAGATCCACATTGTATGTCTCGTGGCTATGTTCAAATTTGAGTCTTTAACACATAGACCCACAGTGTATTTTTGGTGGCTATGTTCATATTTGAGTCATAATGGCATGGATCCACAATGTATGTTTGGTGGCCATGGCCTGTCTTACTTGACATGGATCTTCGCATGTCGGCAATTATGCTTTGAGTCATTTGTATTCTAAGTATGGGAATGCCTACCTCAGTGATGATATATTATTTTACTGTATTTCTTTGTTTGTTGGCAGGTTTTCGACTGACTGTTCCTTGTTCCCTACACACACTCGACAAAGTATTTCATCTATCACTCTGTTCTAACTTCATACTTTGGGGGGCTCTCTGTTACACATTATTTTCATCATCCCTATGACCGTTAATGATGTAAACCTATATGTAGTCTTTAGAGGGGTCAGTGGTCTAAGTTCCTGAATACAGAAGGGAGAAGAACTTTTCCTGAGAAAAGAAGTTGCATTTTCCTTTATGAAAAACCCTATTAAAGATGATTTTCGCATGCTGCACTATGGATAGGGTGCGAGAATGCCTAATTCCCGTAGGCTGCACCATAGCTAGGTTGTGAGAGGTTCACAAGTTTCTCTATAAGCAGAGTGCAAGAATGCTCATACATGGGAAAAACGAGCATCTTCTCGATGCTTCTAGAAGGAGAAACTTCCATGGTAAGGTGGCATCTGAATGGTTTGGATCTTACTTGCTTTCATGATTTGGTGGGATCATCCTAACCTCCTCACCTTCTAAAAGGAGAGGATCTCTTATGGAGAAAGTTGGCTTGGATGAGATTAGATTTTTGGATTAGCTTGGATTGGATTGAGCTTTGGAGATTGTTAGCTTGGCTAGATGAGCCACTTTGTCAAGATAGATTGTGAATATTATCAGATCGATGCTCTCAGAATTCTTGGAGTGGAAGTGTGTGGGGAATGAAGGACAATTGGAAGGGACCTTACGCCATCAAGGCCATGGTTGTAATCTCTCTTTCACATTTGATATGATACATTAATATGATTCTTTCCTATAAAGCTTGTTGTGTTTTATTGTATGATTCATTGATCACATACATAGGTTTATATTGAGTTTATGCTATTACTATCACTTTGGTTGGTTGTGTTCTTTTGCAGGTTCATCATTGTATGAGCAGTGGAATGGAGCTAGGATGGCGATGGTGAGAGGAAGCGGCGTTTAAACAGTATGTCACCTATCCCTCTTTAGTTAGTAAATTCAATATCTAAAACTTAAGGAAAGCGTCATGTTCTGGTATGTTTTGTTCTAGATCTAGGTGAATCTAGTGAGATCAGTTAGTGTCTGCACCTACCGATTTATCCAATAACAATTAGTAATCCAGGGACACAATTAAAGTTGCAAGGACTTTGGGTTAAATCACTTACTAATGCCTTTTTCCTTAGCTTACTTAAGCCCCCTTGTCTTTCCCCTCTAGTGGAGTCATAGCCCCCCATTCTTTTGTCCTTCTCTTCCACAGTCAGTGATGTATTTTTTTACTATATTTTTTTTTTATAAGCTATAATTTTTTATTACTTTGTATTCTAAGAAAAAAAAATAATACAATTGTGTTGTCCCAAAGCTTAGGCTACCAATAGAGGAAACCATCCCAAGCCTAGTACGAGTCAAAATAAAGTACTACCCTCTTGGGGATAAAAACAAAACTAAGAGTTTTTCACTATATGCCCATACATATAACCTAATATTAACATAAAAGCATAAATGGAATCTGTTACCAAGAAAAAAGATCAACATTGATCATTTGGACTGGCTTGAATCCAAGTTGCCTAACAAATTGTCCCCAGTGTGCTGCTGAAAAGGTGTAGGCCATTCCGGTGTGAAGAATGGACGATTGGTTCTCTCTTGGGCACATTGGTGCTCCTGAGGGGTGGATAAAATGTCAAGCAACAAATTAACCTTTTGATATAGTATCTCCGTCTGATGTCGATGGTTCGTCTATTCACTCTGGATCTCAAAAATTAGTTTCAAGTGGTCCTTTGTCAGCCTAATGGTATCTGTCACTACCTTTGAATTTGTGTCCACTGCATCATGCAAAGAAGGCATAGGTGGGGCAGTTTATGGGGTCATTATCGAAAGGATAGGGACACATTCTCCTTCCTTTGCTATAGGATTTCTCTATATTGGAGGATCCAAAACCTCTTTGTCAACTTCAAGCTCTAGCTCGTGTTTGAGCTCATACTACTCAACCATGCATCCTCACACCATGCCTTCATACTAAATGTTCGTTGAAGCCTACCTATCATTAAGGGGAGTGGAAATACTATGAGAATCAATAGGTCTGGTCTTCATACTACCAGACATGGTATCCCTGTCACTTGTCGAGGATGGTGGACTACCTCTCCTTGACACGAATCTGTGTAAGGGACTTGAAGCCCTATGCACTCTTTCTCTCTTGTGCGGTATGGAGAGGAGGAGAATGCTCACTGCTGAGGAGAGGGAAATGTGCAGCTACATGAACAACAGGAGGAGGGGAGCGAAAGGTTTCCATACCAACCTTGGGTAGGCATGATAATAAAATCCATTAACCTCCATCGTGAGAAAATAAACCCAATGCTTCTTGCATGGCGAGTTTGACATAATAATTGTAGACACAAGAAGAGCTTTACACCCTTTCGTATCATTGGTACTCTGGACCTTCATTTGATCCCTCACATGCCTCGTTATGATAATCAAATTAATGGAAGGATGAGGGAATTTAACTTGGGTGTCGTCCACCTGCCCCCCTCAGAGCTTGGGCCGCCACATGTCAAGGTTGTCACTGTCCATTTGGATCATCATATAGGCGTTCATATCACCCCATCCAAGGGATGTGTTTTTTTACTATCATTCAATGTACAATATTACATATTACATCATTCATGTTTTATCCATTCACCATATACATATATAATATTGAATTAGGGATCGAAATTGGGTTAATACATCACCCTCCCCTAGATTTTGCATTGTCCTCATTGCACATCACCATTATATATAGTAACAACAAATTTTTTGTATGTGGATATTCCTCCTGCACAACATCCTTCATCTCCCATGTTGCTTCTCAAGGGAGGTAGTGGGTCAAGTGGACCTTTACTTGCCCTATGATTATGTTCCTGAGAAAAGTGACCTTGTTATCCAATATACACATAGGTTGTAGATGGAAGTCTCCTTCTGGTTCCACTTGAATCAATGATTGTTAAGAAGTAGAGCATAAGACAAGACAAAATAAATTCACGAAAAAGGATTTAAGCCATATTCTTCTCATTCACAATATTCATTCCAATGATATATTTTTATAATACATGGATGAAACCACCTCATAGACTAGATTTTCTCTCACAATGACACGTCATCAAGAGATAAGAAGAGGAGGAGGCAAAATATGATCTAATACACATTTACAATAAAATTGTATCCCATGATGTGAAATACATAAAGGTGGCATAGGACTTCATGATTGTATAGGAATTCATAGGCTAACAATCCCCCCCTTAATCATAATTCTGAACAATTATACCAACGAGGTAGCATGAACTAGTATCATCTTTAAGTCTTCATTCTAAAACTCTAGAGCTAAGCCTTGATGAAGATCTCCTTGAAAAACTACCAAATCTAGATGTTGAAAACTCATAGAATTTGGAAAATACCATTATGTATACATGTGAGCCAAAATGCCTGTAATTTTTCAATAATGTGAACTCCAATATCTTATGGGATAAAATCAAGAGAAGTGAATTTGCGCAAGTTTGACACATCCCTGAAAATGCCTCACAACTCAATCAAATGCCAAGCAACAATGTAGATGGATCTAAATATTCTTTGTTAGGCCGAATGACCATCCAGGTGAACAAAATGTCCACAACATTTCTCTAAAAAATGACACAAATTTAATGTGAATCAACATCCTAATCATCAATTTGAATTTCTATGTATGATTCAACTTAACCACAATTCTATGAATTTTTTGTAATATCCAACAAGCCACATGAATGACCTTACCTCAGGCTACATTCTTAGGTGTAAGCCATTCTTAAATATCTATAATCATATCTAGATCTACGATCATTCCTTCCTTAAAGATGATGTGTCCCAAGTAACTAATAGGCCTCTGATAAAATAAAATCCTACTTAACTTTACATACAGTTGATGCTCTCTTAGTACTTGTAGTGCTAACCTCAAGTGCTCTTCATGCTCCTCCTTTGACTTTGAATAAATAAGAATGTCATCTAGGAATAATATGAACAAATTATCCAAGTAATTTCTAAATATTCCATTCATTAAGTTCATGAAGATAGTTGGTGCATTTGCCAGCCTAAATGCCACTATTGTGAGTTTATAGTGTCCATGCATGGTTCTGAAAGTTGTCTTACTGATTTCTTCATCCTTTATCCTTATTTGATGGTATCCTGACCTCAAATCTATCTTTGAAAAGACCATTTCTATTCTCAGTTGATCAAATAGGTCATCAATTCTTGGTAGAGGACATTTATTTCTCACAGTGGCCTTGTTTAGTGGTCTAAAATCAATGCACAGCTGCAAAGTCTCGTCTTTTTTCTTTACACAGAGTACTAGTGCTTCCCAAGGAGAGACACTTGGGTGTATATACCTCTTCTTTAGAAATTATTCTAGTTGCATTTGTAGCTCCTTCAATTCGGGTGTGCTCATTTTGTATGGAGTCTTAGATACTGGAGCAACTCTAGGCATCAAATTAATAGAGAAATTAATATCTCTTTTTGGTGGTAAACATGGTATCTCCCCAAATAGATTTTCATACTCCTATAGCACTAGAAAGTCCTTGAGACTTGAGCTTATACACTTTCTTGGCTCTTCCACATGAGTTGCATTTAACTGACACCCTTTCCTAAAGCATCTCTTCAGTTGTAAGGATGAAATCTCCCTTATAGAAATGGGTTTGGGAATGCCTTTCATTGTCATCTAGTTTCTTTCTTCATCGAGACAAGTGAAAGTTTTATTATGACATTCTAGGATAACATGATGTTTACCCAAATATTCCATTCCAATAATAATATCATATGAACCAAGTGGTACTATGTTTAGGTCCGCAACAATGCTAACACCATCTATATCTAATGGGCAACATTTGACAATCTCATTAATTTTACATACGAGTCTCCCACAATCGATAATTAGCCTCCCCTTCCACTTTAATTTGGTTGTGCTAGACTTCTACCTCTATACTTATAATCACTCAATTGTTTGAATATGCCTGATTTTTTTATTCCTTCATTTCTTTTCACCTAATTGGTCTTGAGTCTCTTACAAATTGGAAAGATCGAACCTCCCTCTAACTATGACAAGTATTTTTATAGTTGTGGATTTGGATTATATTATTATTATTATTAGATGAGTTATGGTTACAATAGAGTTAGACGTGAGTAACATCTACATCTCTATCTTGTCGAACTCGATGGTTGTTTTAGAAAATTGTAAGTGTTAGGGTCATAGGGAACCCTTTGATTTTTCCTCCACATGAAATAATAGATCTCACTGTAGAAATGGTGAATCATTACATGGACCCGACCTCTAATAGGATGAATGGATAGGGTGTATTTCTCTTAATTTTAAGATTGTAAACTATAAAACATGTTTGGATTAGCTCGAATTTCCTCTAGGTTTCTCTAGAAATGTTGCAACCACAAATTTCACAACAATATAAGATCACTGGAATAACAAGTGTATGAAGGAGGACTTTCTTTTTTCACATAACCAAAACTTGGTTGCTTTAGAATTGTTCTCAAGACCAAAATATATTTTCCATCCTTCATTAATCGTTGTCTCAATACTATAGTTCCAATTGAGCTTGTAATGAAGGTCAACTCCAAGATTCTTGTACACACGACCTTCCTCTAGGTTGTTAATGTCATATGAAAAAAATAATTGTAAATGTTTTTCTTGGATTTAATAATTATAACCTTTTCCTTATTAGTGTTACTATCTTACCAAAGCTAAAACAAAATATTTGAGAATTGTAAGTTATTTTCAAGATGAGAGGGGATCCTTGCAAAGAGAACAATATCATAGGTGTAACGAAGAAGCACAATGACTATTCCAATGAAAGTAGTGCCAACACAACCTTCTTCTTCTGAACATCCATCTAACTTGTCAATATATTTTCCAAATAGTTTAGGGGACAAAGGGCAACCTTACTTAACCCCTTTATCATATTTAATTTATTTTGACCAACCCTCATTCATGAACTTAGCAATTACTTTCTTGTACAACCTTCTTGTTGTAGTGCTCAAAAGGAACTTTTAGATCTTCTTATCCCTTCAATAAATTACTTCTATGCATTGTATCAAAATGTTTCCTAAAGGAAACGAAGCAACAAAGGAGATTGTTTTTATCATTTCAACATTCCTCTACAATAATCCTCAGAGCAATTAAGTGGTTCATAGTTGAATGATAACTTCTAAAACTAATTTGGCCTTTAACTCTTTTTCAATGAATTTCTAACCATAAGTTAAGTGTCTTTTTCATAACAATTTCTTACAACTTAGATAAAAGAGAAACTTACACTTCGTGAAATGTTAATATGTATTTATGTTGAAATCATCACTACTTTACAAAGAAATGCTACTAAATAAGAGAACATAAACTTTCTCTTCAAATCCATACAATAATGATATACAAACATTAAATTCATAGGAAAAAATTCTACTAAATAAGAGATCATAAACTTTGCCTTCAAATACATACAATAATGATATACAAACATTAAATACACGCACAATGGGTATACACTTAAGAATGTTATTATGTATTGAATATTGATCTCTTAATAACTATGCCATGAATAAATTCAAAGGTAGAATTGTTATCCGAAGTATTGAAATGCTTATTTCTCTAACTACAAATTCCACATCCCAACATTGTTCAAAGCCAAAATATTCTACATCCCAACATTGTCCAAAGCCAGAATATTAATTGTATATTTTGAAAGGGCAATCTCTTGTATTATTATTATGAAAAAATTAACAATGTTAAAACATTTCATATAATTTAATTTTGTGATTTTTAGGTATTGTAATAAAAATAAAAGAAGGTATTGTAATAAAAATAAAAGAAGGTTCAAAACACAGTTGTTCATGATAATAATGATTATCATCAATTTAGACTAACTTTGGGTTATTGGACCTATATATTTAAATTAATTATTTTTATTTATCAAGTTGTTTCCATGATTGAATAAATTGGAAATGAAGTTTCCACATTTTCTTTCATTTTTATGAGTTAAAAAACTATAGAGTCTGTTTTTATTACAAATGTTTTGAAAACTAGATCTATTGTCTTTATAGATTAGACATTCCAAGAGAAAGTGTTTTCATCCTCTACACTAGTCTCACACATTTTACAAATTATTTTATACCAAAATTTTTTTAGGTCTCGTCCTATGCCTTGTTTCACTAAGAAGCTCACTGGAATTTGTTCTTATCTTTGCGGTGTTTGTTTTCTTTCTTAAGTTGGCAATAATGGAAAGATATATATTTGTAATTTAGGGTTAATTTTTCATTGTAGTAATTTAACATTCTTTTATTTTAATTCTTTTATGGCTCCATGTTTTTTTAAATAATTATGATAATACTTTAAACTAGACGACTAAAAACAATTTAGATGCACAACTTTAAACTCTTATAACTATAAATAATAATAATAATAAACTAAATGAAATTCAACAATATAAATTAGAAGCCTAACTATAATAACCTAACCAACCAACAAAATTGTTGGCACTGTAATGGAAAATCTAAAACTAATAAAAAACTAACTAGGGATTAACAACATTTTTAGCATTCATTTCAAGCAACAAGATTCCCTAAAGGTACCATTTTTTTTGCACTATTTTGAGGGCAAGAAACGAACTTAAACAAAAACAAGATAATAAATTTAAGTAAACAACAAAATATTTAATATAAGAAATAACTTATATGTGTCCAAAAAAATACCTTGTAGTTATCCTTCATCTGGGTAAAAATTAGATCTTCGGCAACCAACAACACGTTGTTAAGGAAATATGCATTTATGGGTGCTTTTCCTCCCAACTAAACATATGATACAAGATGCTAGTAGTACCCCCTGCATTGGGGTCACAAACTAAAAAACTAGACAAAAGGTGCAATCATTCTAATAGCCAAACCCCAAAACATAATGTGTCAGCAAGATAGAAAATAACAAGACAACACACAATCCAAAACATGATTTGAATAAAGCTATAACTTTCAATCTAGTTGAGAGGCCACTAGTAACAATTTCAGTACCTCTGGCCCATATTCTACGGTGTGAGTCAACACCTTCTCCTCTCAAGTTATGATGTGATAAAGGACATACATCATTGTTATGGGGTATCCTACCTACAATAATAATGCTTCCATATACAACTAGGAAAGGATAATATATGTGACCAACATGCTAGAGTATTCACCACCTCTATCAACCACCAACCAAGAGTTCTATTGGATAGTACACAACTATCTCAAATTGTCATAACAATCGAAGCCAACCTTCCCTTCCCAAGGATTTCATAAACAAGGCCAGGGTTTGGTCAAAGAATCCCAAAACTCGAGACAGATTTTCACTAAACAACACAAATATGAAAGTATCTAGCACACCAATCCCAAAGTAGCTCCAACCCCCTAAAGATGATTTGCCTTCTTATCTAAATAGGTTTAGAGGCTAATTAGGATTAGATCATACAAATACAAGTCACGTGATAAGCACCCTTTCAAGGTCATATTACTATCTCTTGGGCTAAAATCCCTAAAAGTAAATTACACCAATAATTTAGATAATCAATTAGAAAATATCATTAAATCTTCTCTTAGGTACCTTATAGTCCATTATAGGTTCCAAACAACACTAGACTTGAGTAAGAGTTTCCATTTCCAAGAATGAACCATCCTCAACAATTTTTTAATCTTTTCATTCAAGTTGGTCCCAACGATTGACTATTGACAATGCGGGTGTTGGGAATAACTCAATACCATAATCTATAATTTCTATTAGTATCCACGATAAATCACAAAAATTCCCATCTAAAATTTTTAGGTTGCTCACGAAATCTTACCCTATTGAGTGTGATCACAAAAATATGCAATATTACATCATTACACTACAAAAATAAAGAAGTAACATTTGAATATATAACATTGTGACATCATAACCAATGGAATTAATATGCATCAAACATCATCACCATCATATAATCAACTAAATAATATGAAGGAACTAAGGTCTCGATGATTAGATATATACATAAAAAGGGATCACAAAGGTACGTCAACAATAAATGCCAGATCAAAAGAGAATAGACATCAACATATGAGGAAAACATAATAGCAAATGCTAGAGTAAAAAATGTGGCACTATAACTATGTCCCCCTTGAACAAGCTACATCCATGAACCTAACCAACAATGAAAATATAAGGGTAAAATTCCCTTATCTTAGAAACTAACTCCCAAGTGTCATCAACCTTTGTGTAATGCTTCCATTTGATCCCGACCCACTGAATATCTATATTCCATAGACATTGATGTCTAGTACCAACAATATCTGGGGGCTCTGTGTGAACTCCCTTATGTCCTCCATATGAATATCATCATAATCCAAAACATGACTAAGATTGTGTATGTATTTTTTAAGAAAATATACATGAAATACATCATGAATAACTAGATGAGAAGGTAAGAAAATTGATAGGACACCATGTCAATCTACTCTAATACCTCCAAAGGTCTATATTACCTTGGCGCTAACTTCCTCTACTTCCCCAATTTCAAAGAAATTCTATTTTTTTTACTCTAAGAAACACTTTCTCACCAACCTAAACATTCCTCCATGTCCTCCTCTTGTCTACATAAGTTTTATGTTTGTCCTTTGCAAATTTCATGTTATGTTGTACCTACTTCACTATACCTTCCATCTCCTTGAAAGTTTCACTACCTCCAGTTCTTCTCACCTCTAGGTTGTTTCAAATCACCAGTAAATTACACGTTTTCCCACACAAGGATTCAATGGGACTCATATTTGATGAATGGTGATAACCATTGTTGTAAGTGAACTCTACAACATGAAGATAATCTCCCATTTCATTGGTTGGTTCATAACATACATGAAAACCATGTCTTTTAACCCTTGGTTAACTCTTTCTATCCAACCATTAGTCTCCAGACGGTATGCTATACTAAAATTCAACTTAGTACCCATCTCCTAATGCAAATTCTTCCAATATTTAAAAGTAAAATTTGGATGTCTACTTGACACATGATGCACCCTAAAGGATCCCCCGTCGGAATCTGACGAGTAATAGATCAAAAGATGCACCTTGCCTTCCTCTCAATTGTAGGAAGGAAACATGTGGATTCTCATGGGCCAGGACAAGCCAAATTTCCTTTGAGTCTCCCAACTCTCACACCCTCCCCCTGAAGAAGTGCGCCCTAGCTGTATAAACCTACAAATATGCCCCTGCAATCTGATGAAAGACCTGAATGATATTTCTGGTGACTAGGGTGTGTATCTCAACACTAAAATCAACCCACTGGTGTCTTCCTCCTGAAATCCATAATCCCACTGATTCACCTGAACCTGTGTTTTGTCCTCAGATCTCAAATGTCAAATCATAAACTGCATAATGAGGAATTAGGTCTTTTTTCTCTTCATATTCTCCTCCAAAGCCCTAATTTGTTGTTGACCTCTATTTTGAGCTCCATCACTTATGCACCCCTCTATTTTTGGCTTAAATCACTTAAAGGGCGCTTTTACCCACTTTTCACTTAATGTCACTTTCGAATTATAAGGTTCTCTAGTGAAATGACATTAAATGACCCTGTTTTCCCATGTTCTTCCCTAGCTATAGTCTAACGGGGATGTTTAGACTAATCATCCCTCATCTCTGGAGCTCCTACTCGGAAAGGGACATTATAGTCCTCCCTTCTTGAGATTTCTTGTCATCAAGCAATACCAATCCAGGGTGTTGAAAAATATGCTCACTCTCCCAAGTAGCATCCTCTACTGGAAGCCCTCTCCATTTGACCAAACACTCCTTGATGACCCTGCTTCTCAACCTCCACTCTAGGAACTCTAGTACCTCAACAAGAACCAACTCAAAATTCCCCTCCTCATCCAAAGGTGGAAGCTCCTTTGAAGTTCTGATGAATTGTCCCACTGCTTTCTTGAGACAAGAAATGCGAAACACATTTTGTGAATCTGGCTTCTCTGTGTAGCTCTAGCTTGTAGGAAACTTCGCCTACCCTGCATATGATCTTGTAAGTCCCATAGAAACTAGGCTTGAGATTCTCCACCCCACTCTTATTCAAAGATGAATGTATGTAATATTGTAGCCTTAGGAATATCCGATCCCCAACCTCAAAGCTACGCTCTGTCATGTGTCGGTCTGCACTCAACTTCTGTCGATTCTGTGTTGTCTGTAGATTATCTTTGAGTACTTTGAGAATGTCCTCACTCTCTACTATCCAGTCTTTGGCTTTGTGAGAATCTTACCCATATAATGCTCAGAAGGGGGTCAAGTCAATCAAAGAGGGAGAATCTTACCCATATATTGCTCAGAAGGGGGTCATGTTGGTGGACATGTGGAAGGTGGTGTTGTAACAATTCTCCCCGAGATGTAGCCACCTTACCCACACTCTCTGCTATCCGCTCACATAGTTCCTCAAATAAAATTCAACCCACTTGTTGACTATCTCTGTCTTCCCATCAGTCTAGGGGTGGTAACTAGTACTTGGTGTCAAATCTGCCCCCACCAATCTAAACAACTCCCTCCAAAACGTGTTGATAAACCGACTATCCCTGTCACTGAAGATGTTTTGTGGCAACCCATGAAGTCTGAAAACCTATCTAAAGAATAACTTTGCCACATGTACTACATTGTAATATGTCGGAATGGCATAGAAATGTGCAAAATTGGTCAATCTGTCGACCACCACACAAATACAATCCTTACCCTGAGCCTTGGGTAGGCCTGTAATGAAGTCCATGGATATGCTTTCACATTTCTTCTCCCGAATGGGAAGTGGTTGAAGTAAGCTTGATGGAAGAGTCTGCTCTGACTTGTTTTGCTGAAAAGTCACACACTCCCTGATATGTCTCATCACATCCCGTTTGAGACCCTTCCAAGAGAATCTCTCTCTGACTTGCCTGTAGGTTTTGAAAAACCCTTGATGGCCTGCTAGTGGAGAGTCGTGTACTGCGACCAAAATCTTGTTCTTGAGACCTGATCCTAGAACTAGGTAGACTCGGTCTTTGTAGAAGATGATGTCATCGATGAATCTATACCTGTCATCCCGTACCTTCTCATCCAATACCTCACAAGTGAACTTGTTCTTGGAATATTCCACTAACAATTGAGATTTCCAATCTATTGAAATCCTCATCAAGGAACAAGTTGTTGGTCTCCTAGACAGTGCATTTGCCACAATGTTATTTTTACCCTTGACATACTCTATGTCGAAATCCAAGGCCTGGACCTTTGTTAACCACTTCTGCTGACTCTCGTTGAGATCCTTCTACTCAAGAAAGTACTTCAAACTGTTATGGTCTCTCTTGACCACAAATTTGATGCCCACCAAGTGCTGTCTGAATTTGGTCAAGGCATGCATAATTTCAAGAATTTTCTTGTCATAGATCGAGTACAACCTCTTGGATTGACTGAGCTTCCAGATCTCAAATTAAATGGGTTGTCCTCCCCTTATCAACACTGCTCCGATCTCCTCTCTTGATGCATCACACTCCAATACAAACGATAACGTGAAGTTTGACAATGCTAATACTGGGCATGTGCCCATGACATCCTTCATGTGATAAAATGCCTTGTTTGACTCATCGGTCCAGATGAAGGCCCCCTGTCTGGTGAGATAGGTGAGTGGTTCCTCCAACTGTGAAAAACCCCTCACAAAACTCCTGTAATAGCTACATATCCTAAAGAAACTCCTTGATTTCCTTCTCTATCTCATTCTTGAACCTCTTAGGATGATGATAAGGAGTTGTAATCACAGGTTTAGCACCCTCCTCCATCTCAATGGTGTGCTCAAACCCCCTATCTGGTGGTATCCCTGGTGGAATCTAACCAAAAACCTGTTGATGTCGACTCAACAAAGTCCTAATCTTTGTCTGATACTGCTATTGGCCATCTGAATCCCTTCAAGTGGTGATTAAGCAATCTGCTGCATATGCTACTTCCCCATGCCTGAAGTTCCTCTCCATCCTCTTGGATGAAACTGTCCTGGGTTCCCCTGTCAACATGCCCTTCAGTACAATCCTCTTCCCCTCATTATATCTGAAACCCATCTCAAGGGTTTGGTAGTTGGTCGAGATATTTCCCAAGATGATCAACCATTGGACTCCCAACACCACATCTGTGTCAAATAGGTCAACTACATAAAATGTATCTCTCATGGTGTAGTTACCTAGCTTTACCTCCAACTCTGGGAGTCCTTCTACACATGCCATCATGTGGCCATCTACTACTACAACATCAAACCTCTCAAACTTCTCTGTTTGAAGTGCTCACCTTGATACAAATGAAGCATCAATGAAATTGTGGGTGGCCCCACCATCTATCAGGGAAATTGCCCATTATCCCTCAATAATTCCTCTGATCCGGAGGGTGTCATACATGGGAATACCAGAAAGGGTCACTATGACTCCTCCCTTTTCCAGTACCCGTCTATTATCCTTCGCATGTGATGGCTCCTCCTCTGAGCTAGTAGATCCACTGCCCTATTTCTCCTCATAACTGTCTGCTACCACCTCAATGTAATGGATCTCTCCCTTTCCCATGTGCCTATGGCGGGGGAACCAAGGGTCTTTGGATGTGAAGCATAGCTTCTTCCTCATAATCTCACGCCTCATATCATCATCCGACTTTTCCTTACCCTTCCATTATCTCTGGAAGGGTTTCTTATCCCGTTCCTTTTGTGGCACAAAGGGTTTGGAAAACGTTTTGGTTTTTGGCACCGAGTCTGCCAGATTTCTAGTGCATAAGATAACATCATGCAATGTGTGAGGTCTGTAGGCCTTCACCAATCCTCTCAAGGGTTCTGTGAGACCCTCTATGAAAAGCATGATCAATTTGGGCTCCAAAATATCTGCCATTGCCACAACTACACTCTAAAACTATGTGATGAATGTCTATGGTGTGCCAGTTTGTCTCAATTGGACTAGATCCCTAAAATGGATCTTTGAATCCCTCCTGTAAAACCTTTCCATGATCCTTTATGTGAAATCCCTGTAAGAAGTGATGTGACTGTGACCCAACGTCACTAGTCCATGATACCACCACTCATGAACCTCACCCTCCAAATGCAAGGTAGCGAAATCGATGGCCTTCGTTTCTATCATCTGGTTGAGCTTGTAGTACATGTCCAGTTTTTGTACCCAAGCTATGGTAGTGAATTTGGATGATTTGTCGAAAGAAGGTATAATGAATTTACCTACTTTCCAGATGGAATCTATGTTCTGCCCCTGCTGATGCTGTTGTTGTCCTCCCCTCTGAGGATCTTTATGATGGTTCCTGAGTCTGAGCCCACAATACTCAACCAAGGTCATATCATGATGGAATTCTGGTCCTAGTGCTACATACTCTCTCATGTACTAAGAGATATCCTCTGCTTGTGTAGTCTTCCTCGGTGCTACTGGTTGTTGTATTGTCGCTGGAGGTGCCCTCTGAAAGCTAGGGAATAATGGCTTGGGCATCCTACTAGATGAAGTGTATGTGTGAGTAGGTGAATGGGGTCTACTTCCTACCCTCGAATTCCCCTTTTCTACATGTGGGGAATTTGTGCCTGGAATGCTCCATGTTGTCAATCTATCAACCATTTGTGCTAAGGACAGAGTCACGGCGTGCTGATAGATCACCAAATTGATAATAACCTGCATGAAAGCTGCATATGGGTCCATGGGTGATTTTCCACTACCTTATGGCCTCTCATACATGTCTCCCATCATCCTCTTTGCCTCACGCTTGGCCTCATGCTCCTCCCTTCTCTCTGCTTCCCTATGTGCCTCTTCCTCTTCCTCTGAACTGGGAGGAAAGGGGGTATAATATGCCCTAGGTCTCCTTATTTCCCCACGTCCTTTGTAAGTGACATATTCATCACCTACATGATCACGATCCTCTAGATTTTCTGTTGAACTCATTGTAATATCCCTACATGACTAAAGATCTTATACCATTGTAATATCCCTAAATCAACAGACCGAAAAATAGGTCTCGACTGTTGATTATTTGCTGACGTAACTGATACACTTTGGGTTTCTAGATGCATCTAGTAATTCAATCTTAACATGCGTGGTGATTTTTCATGTGGTTTCAGGTGGAACAATTGTTTACAATATATAATCAAATATGAAATAGATAAAGGACACAAAACAACTGCAATCTATGTATTATGAAATAATATTGAGTACGATACTCCATGCGGTGAAATAAAATGAATCTCTCGGCTAGATCATATCTAGATGGATCTTAGCCATAATACAATAATGGAACTAAATAAATAATACCCGGAACCAAAAGAATGATGCCGAATCAATGAATGCGTGATATGAACTGTTGCATGCTATGACAACTCACACGACAACTGCTACAAGATTGGAATGTTCTCCTTGGTGGCTAAACTCTTCTGATCAATATGAAATCTGTCCCAAACAGTGTGCCCTAACCTCAAACACCCTCTCCATGTCTGTCAGATCGAAGATCGACCCTCTGCTGATCTGTACAAACCTTAGATAGGATCCCTTGGGGGGTTGCACCCATCCTCTAGTTAACTACTATGCCCTAGTGATTACACCATTAGAATGGATACATGTCTCTCAAACTGAGCACCCTTGTATCCTTTGTAATGGGTCGAAAGGGTTTCCCCGAATCTAGTCTGGTGATCTCTTTGGAACCCTGGATGTACTTTCCCAAAGTGTTGCACCCTCACTGGATAATCAATGCACCCTAGAGGATCCTCTATCGGAATCTGATGAGTACTAACTTAAAAAATGCGCCCTACCTTCCTCTCAACTACGTCAAAAGGAAATCTGTGGATTCTCCTAGGTTGGGACAAGTCAATTGTTTGAGTCTCCCAGCTCTCATGCCCTCACCCCGAAGAAGTGCACCCTAGCTGTACAAACCTGCAAATCTTCCTCTCCAATCCGATGAAATACCTGAATGATCTGTCTGGTGACTAGAGTGTGTCTCTTAACACCGAAATCAACCCACTGGTGTCTTCCTCCTGGAATCCACAATCCCACCGATTTGCCTGAACCTATGTTTTCTCCTCAGAACTCAAATGTCAAATCATAAACTACATAATGAGGAATTAGGCCACTTTTCTCTTCATATACACCTCGAAAAACCTAATTCATTGTTGACCTCTATTTTTAGCTCCATCACTTATGCACCACTCTATTTTTGGCTTAAATCACTTAAAGGGCGCTTTTACCCCCTTTACACTTAATGTCACTTTTGAATTATAAGGTTCTCTAGTGAAATGACACTAAATGACCCCGTTTTCCCCTGTTCCTCCCTGGCTATAGTCTAACGTGGATGTTTAGTCTACTCAACACTCCTCTCTAGAGCTCTTACTCAGAAAGGGAAATTACAGTCCTCCCTTCCTCATATTGCTTGTTTTCAAGCAATACCAATCTAGGGTGCTGCAAAATCTGCTCGCTCTCCCAAGTAGCATCCTCTACTGGAATCCCTCTCCATTTGACCAAACACTCACTGATGAACCTGCTTCTCAAACTCCACTCTCAGAACTCCAGTACCTCCCTAAGAACCAACTCCAAGTGCCCCTCCTAATAAAAAGGTGGAAGCTCCTCTGAAGTGATGATGAATTGTCCCACTTATTTCTTGAGACAAGAAACGTGGAATACATTGTGAATCTACCTCCCCTCTGGTTGCTTTATCTCGTAAGCAACTTCGCCTACCCTAAGTATGATCATGTAAGGCACATAGAACTTGGGCTGGAGATTCTCCACCCCAATCTTCTTAAGAGATGACTACCTCTAAGGTTGTAGCCTCAGGAATACCATATCCCCAACCTCGAAGCTATGCTATGTCCCGTGTCGGTCTGCACTCACCTTCTATCGATTCTATGCCATCTTCAGATTCTCTTTGAGTGCTTTGAGAGTATTTTGACTCTCTACTATCCATTATTTGGCTTTGGGAGCCTGACTATCTCCGAAAACCAAGTCAATCAAAGTGGGAGCATCATACCCATACAATGTTTGGAAGGGGGTCATGCCGATGGACATGTGGAAGGTGGTGTTGTAACAATGCTCCGCGAGATGTAGCCATCTTACCCACACTCTTTGTTGTCCACTCACATAGTTCCTCAAATAACCCTCGACCCACTTTTTGACTATTTCCATCTTCCCATCAGTTTGGGGGTGGTAACTAGTGCTCGATGTCAACTCTGTCTCCACTAATATGAATAACTCCCTCGATACGTGTTGATAAACCAACTTTCCCTGTCACTGATAATGTTCTGTGGCAACTCGTGAAGTCTGAAAACTCTTTGAAGAATAGCTCTGCCACCTGTACTACACTGTAATCTTTCGAAATGGCATAGAAATGCGCCAATTTTTTCAATCTGTCGACCAACACATAAATACAATCCTTACCTTGAACCTTGGGTAGGCATGTAATGAAGTCCATGGATATGCTTTCCCATTTCTGCTCTGGAATGGGAAGTGGTTGAAGTAACCCTACTGGAAGAGTCTGCTCTGACTTGTTCTGCTGAAAAGTCACACACTCACTGATATGTCTCATCACATCATGTTTGAGACCCTTCTAAGAAAATATCTCTTTGACTTGCATGTAGGTTTTAAAAAATCCCTGATGGCCTGCTAGTGGAGAGTCGTGTACTACGACCAAAATGTTCTTCGTGAGACCTGATCCTGGCACTAGGTAGACTCGATCTTTGCAGAATATGATGTCATCGATGACTCTATACCTATCATCCTGTACTCGCCCATCCAATACCTCGCAAGCAAACTTGTTCTTGGAATATTCCACTAAGAAGTGGGATTTCCAATCTATTGAAATATCCATCAAGGAACAAGTTGTTGGTCTCCTAGATAGTGCATCCGCCACAATGTTATTCTTACCCTTGACATACTCTATGTCAAAATCAAAGGCCTTGACCTTTGTCACCCACTTCTACTGACACTCAATGAGATCCTTCTGCTCAAGGAAGTACTTCAAACTATTATGGTCTATCTTGACCACAAATTTTCTACCCACCAAGTACTATCTGAATTTGGTCAAGGCATTCATAATTGCAAGCATTTCCTTGTCATAGATTGAGTATAACCTCTCGAGATGACTGAGCTTCCGGCTCTCAAATTAAATGGGGTTTCCTCCCTACATCAACACTGCTCTGATCCCCTCTGTGATGCATCACACTTCAATTGAAATGGTAGTGTGAAATACGACAATGATAATATTGGGCTTTTTCCCATGACTTCCTTCATGTGATCAAATGCCTTGTGTTACTCGTTGGTCCAGATGAAGGCCCCCTATCTGGTGATATCGGTGAGTGGTGCCCCCAACTGTGAAAAACCCCTCACAAGCCTCCTATAATAGCTGCATAGCCCAAAGAAACTCCTCAATTCTGTCACGTTCTTGGGCGTTGGCCAATCCAAAATGTCCCTGATATTCTCTTGGTGCACCTATACCCCCTGTGCGCTGATAATGTGGCCCAAGTATAGTATCTCTGTCATTCCAAACTAACACTTTCACTCCCTGGCTTATAGTTACTGTGACCCCATGATGTTGAGTACCTCATCCATGTGACTTAGGTGTTCCCGCCATGTCTTGTTGTACACCAAGATGTAATCGAAGAATACCAATACTGTCTTCTTCAAGTGATCTTAGAATATATGGTTCATGCAAGATTGAAATGCGGATGGTGCATTGGGTAGACCAAATGGCATTAACAAAAACTCAAAATGTTCGTAGTCGCATCAGAATGTTGTCTTCTCTGTATCCTGCTCTCAAATGCTGATCTAATGATATCTAGAGAATAGATCAATATTAGAGAAGAAAATTGCCCGATGCAGTTCACCCATCAACTCATCAATGTGTGGCATAGGATATCAGTTTTTGAAAGGTTTTCTTTTTCAAACCACGATAGTCTATACACATCCTCATGGTACCATACTTCTTCAGGACTAAGACAACTGAAGAAGAGAATGGGCTACTGCTGGGTCTGATGTGTAACATCACTATCAATCCCTTGATTTCCTTCTCTATCTTATCCTTGGACCTCCTAGGATGACGATAGGGCACTATAGTCAAAGGCTTAACACCCTCCTCCAACTCAATGGTGTGCTCAAACCCTCTGTCCGGTGGTCTCCATGGAAGAATCTAACCAAAAACCTATTGATGTCGACTCAACAAAGTCCCGATCTTTGTTTGATACCACTGCTAGCCATCTGAATCCCTCCGAGTGGTGATTAAGCACTCTGTTGCATATGTTGTTTCCCCATGCTTGAAGATCCTCTCCATCCTCTTAACCGAAACTGTCCTGGGTGCCCTTGTTGACATGCCCCTCAGTATAATCCTCTTCCCCTCATTGTCTCTTAACCCCATCTTAAGGGTTTGGTAGTTGGTCTAGAGCTTACCCAAGGTGATCAACCATTAGACTCCCAACACCACATGTGTTTCAGATAGGTCAACTACATAAAATGTATCTCTCCTGGTATAGTTACCTAACGTTACCTCCAAGTCTAGGACTCTGTCTACACACACCACTGTGTGGCCAACTGCTACTACAACATCAAACCCCTCAAACTCCTTTGTCTGAATTGCTCGCCTTGATACCAATGAAGCATTAATGAAGTTGTGGGTGGCCCCACCATCTATCACGAAAATTTCCCAAGGTCCCTAAATAGTCCTTCTGATTCAGAGGGTGTCATACTTGGGAATACTAGAAAGGGTCACTATGATACTCCATTTACTGGTGCCCGTCTATTAGAATTCTCACGAGGCGATGGCTCTACCGGTGGTTGTGCCCCTACCGGTGTCGACGTTTCCTTGGAGAATTATTCTCCACATGTGATGGATCCTCCTTTGAGATAATAGATCCAATATCCTTTTCCTCCTCATTAGTGTCTATTGCCACCTCAATATAATGGATCTCTCCCTTTCCTATACACCTGTGGCCGGGGATCCAAGGGTATTTGTATGTGAATCATAGTGTCTTCCTCATAATCTCACACCTCATATCATCATCCAAATTTTCCTTACCCTTCCACTCTCTCTGGAATGGTTTCTTATCTCGATCCTTCTGTGGCACAAAGGGTTTGGAAAAAGTTTTGGTTTTTTTCACTGAGTCTTCTATAGTCTAACGGGGATGTTTAGACTAATCATCTCTCCTCTCTGGATCTCCTACCCGGAAATGGACATTATAGTCCTCCCTTCCTGAGATTGCTTATCATCAAGCAATACCAATCCAGGGTGCTAAAAAATCTTATCGCTCTCCCAAGTAGCATCCTCTACTAGAAGCCCTTTCCATTTGACTAAACACTCCCTGATGACCCTACTTCTCAACCTCCACTCTCGGAACTCTAGTACCTCAACAGGAACCAACTCAAACTTCCCCTCCTCATCCAAAGGTGGAGGCTCCTCTGAAGTGCTAATGAATTGTCCCACTGCTTTCTTGAGACAATAAATGTGAAACACATTTTGTGAATCTGGATCCTCTCTGGTAGCTCTAGCTTGTAAGAAATTTCGGCTACCCTGCGTATGATCCTGTAAGGCCCATAGAAATTGGGCTTGAGATTCTCCTCTCCACTCTTCTTCAAATATGAATGTATGTAAGGTTGTAGCCTTAGGAATACCAGATCCCCAACCTCAAATATACGCTCTGTCATGTGTCGGTCTTCACTCAACTTCTGTCGATTCTGTGTTTTTTGTAGATTATCTTTGAGTACTTTGAGAATATCCTCACTCTCTACTATCCAGTCTTTGGCTTTGTGAGAATCTTACCCATATAATTCTCATAAGAGTGTCAAGTCAAGAAAAGAGGGAGAATCTTACCTATATAAGGCTCAGAAGGGGGTCATGTCGGTGGACATGTGGAAGGTGGTGTTGTAACAATTCTCCCCGAGATGTAGCCACCTTACTCACGCTCTCTGTTGTCGGATCACATAGTTCCTCGAATAAAATTCAACCCACTTGTTGACTATCTTCGTCTTT
This sequence comes from Picea engelmannii, assembly GCA_009831015.1. Classification (NCBI taxonomy): domain Eukaryota; kingdom Viridiplantae; phylum Streptophyta; class Pinopsida; order Pinales; family Pinaceae; genus Picea; species Picea engelmannii. Next base: position 51,766 of record ML797627.1, read on the forward strand.
CCATCAGTCTAGGGATGGTAACTGGTGCTCGGTGTCAAATCTGTCCCCGCCAATCTGAATAACTCCCTCCAAAACATGTTGATATACCGACTATCCCTGTCACTGATGATGTTCTGTGGAAACCCATGAAGTCTGAAAACCTCTCTAAAGAATAACTTTGCCACATATATTGCATTGTAATATGTCAGAATGACAAATAAATGTGCAAAATTGGTCAATTTGTCGACCACCACACAAATACAATCCTTACCCTGAACCTTGGGTAGGCCTGTAATGAAGTCCATGGATATGCTTTCCCATTTCTGCTCCGGAATGGGAAGTGGCTGAAGTAACTTTGCTGGAAGAATCTGCTCTGACTTTTTTGCTGAAAAGTCACACACTCACTGATATGTCTCATCACATCCCGTTTGAGACCCTTCCAAGAGAATCTCTCTCTGACTTGCCTGTAGGTTTTGAAAAACCCTTGATGGCCTGCTAGTGGAGAGTCGTGTACTGCGGCCAAAATCTTCTTTCTGAGACCTGATCCTGGAACTAGGTAGACTCAGTCTTTGTAGAAGATGATGTTGTCGATGAATTTATGCATGTCATCCTGTACCTTCTCATCCAATACCTCACAAGTGAACTTGTTCTAGGAATATTCCACTATCGAGTGAGATTTCCAATCTACTGAAATCTTCATCAAGGAACAAGCTATTGGTCTCCTAGACAATGCATCTGCCACAATGTTATTTTTACTCTTGACATACTCTATGTAAAAATAAAAGGCCTGGACCTTTGTCACCCACTTCTGCTGATGCTCATTGAGATCCTTCTGCTCAAGGAAGTACTTCAAACTGTTATGGTCTGTCTTGACCACAAATTTGATGCCCACCAATTGTTGTCTGAATTTGGTCAAGGCATGCATAATTTCAAGAATTTCCTTGTCATAGATCGAGTAACACCTCTTGGGCTAACTGAGCTTCCGAATCTAAAATTAAATGGGTTGTCCTCCCCTCATCAACACTTCTTCGATCACCTCTCCCGATGCATCACACTCCAATACAAATGATAGGATGAAGTTTGACAATGCTAATACTGGGCATGTTCCCATGACTTCCTTCATGTGATCAAATGCCTTGTGTGACTCCTCGGTCCAGATGAAGGCCCCCTGTTTAGTGAGATCACTGAGTGGTGCCTACAACTGTGAAAAACCCCTCACAAACCTTCTGTAATAGCTGCATAGCCCAAAGAAACTCCTCAACTCTGTCACATTCTTCGGCGTTGGCTAATCCAAAATGGCCTTGATATTCTCCTGGTGCACATGTACTCCCTGTCCATTGATAATGTGGCCCAAGTATAGTAGCTATGTCATGCCAAACTCACACTTTGACTCCTTCGAATATAGTGACTGTGACCCCATGATGCATAGTACCTCATCCAAGTGCCTCTGGTGTTCCTACCATGTATTGTTGTATACCAAGATGTCATCGAAGAATACCAATACTGACTTCCTCACCCCGAAGAAGTGCACCCTAGTTGTATAAACCTACAAATATTCCTCTCCAATATGATGAAATACTTGAATAATCTTTCTGGTGACTAGAGTGTGTCTCTTAACACTGAAATCAACCCACTCGTGTCTTCCTCCTGGAATCCACAATCCCACCGATTTGCTTGAACCTATGTGTTGGCGTTCGGAAGTCACTCCTGGATTGCTAGCAGGAGCAGAGCCCGAAGCCCATCAGATTTAATGTCACGGTTTGTTTTAAAGGGTGATCAAATGAAGGAAGGCTCCGAACGGCAGCGCATCAGCTTAGAAACCAAACCAATCATGCATGACAGAGTGAGGTCTTGATAAACTCCAAACAGTGAGTTGCAATAAAAGGGTGAGTAGATGGAAGACTTATGCAAGAAAGTGCAGTGGTCCACAATAAACATCAGGTTTATTACAGATTAGAGAAGAAGTGAGCTCAAATGAAAAATCCTTTTACATTCGAACACAAAAAACCAGAGGGCACGACAACGCCACAACAAATCCTTTATTGCAACAAGTTGCACTACTGTGAATCCTCAGGCGAAAGATGAAACAAAGATGGAAGAGAAAGAGAACTGTTTGTTATAAACCAAGAAGTCTCAAACACAGAGGCATAACAAGGAAACCAGAATCTCGCCGAAACTATACAGTCGGGAGCTTAGCTCTACCATCGATAGATACAAAAATGGCAAAAATGCCTACATATACTCAAAATTACAACAGCGGCGGAACCAAGAAACGCATTGAAGGCTTTGCATCTGCATGGCTTCTGACAACACGGAGCTGCGATCTTTGAATGGTCGTGCAACTTATGGCAGACGTGATCAACCTTTTGACAATTCATTCGACGAATCGACGTGCTTTTAATTCGTTACAGGACGTCCCCATTATGGCGGAGACGATGTCTAACCACCGCCAACTGCTTCAATAACTGCTCCTTGGGATCGGAGATCGTTCGGCCAACTCAACATCTTGGGCTAGGGAAGACTTCACGAGCTGTCATCTGGAACAACTGACAAGCTTGAGGGACGGACATGGGGTATGGAAGGAGCGATGGCATTGAGGGGCACGTGGAAGAAGTGGAGAGGAGTGTGAGTGATAATAGAGAGGGGTGACAGAAGATGGGCCATGTAGGAGGGCGTCTAGGAGGAACCTACCTTTAGGCGGGGAGCTGATGTGGAAAGAAGGAGATGCGTGGCTGGCTATGAGTGGGTGATGGACAGAAGGGGGGGCCACGCGGGCCGGAGAGGAGGAATAGATAAGCGACACATGGCAACAAGGGACAGCGGGTAGAGGGTGAGTGAAGTGACGGGAGGAGGGCCCACCTTGGCTAAGCATAGGGCAGCTGAGAGGAGCGGGGCTGAACGAGCGCCGTTGATCCGGGCGCTGCGATCCTGGCCGTCGGAAGCTGCATCCATGATTCCGGACCCCCCCCCTCGGCTTAAAGGTAGAAAGGCGGGGGGGGTCCGGAATGACCTTTATCGCCGTTGATCCGGGCGCGCTCATCTGGGCCGTCGGAGAGATGCGCC
>ML797627.1:62149-78972 GCA_009831015.1 Picea engelmannii
ATGGCAAAAATGCCTACATATACTCAAAATTACAACAGCGGCGGAACCAAGAAACGCATTGAAGGCTTTGCGTCTGCATGGCTTCTGACAACACGGAGCTGCGATCTTTGAATGGTCGTGCAACTTATGGCAGACGTGATCAGCCTTCTGACAATTCATTCGGCGAATCGACGTGCTTTTAATTCGTTACAGGACGTCCCCATTATGGCGGAGACGATGTCTAACCACCGCCAACTGCTTCAATAACTGCTCCTTGGGATCGGAGATGGTTCGGCCAACTCAGCATCTTGGGCTAGGGAAGACTTCACGAGCTGCCATATGGAACAACTGACAAGCTTGAGGGACGGACATGGGGTATGGAAGGAGCGATGGCATTGAGGGGCACGTGGAAGAAGTGGAGAGGAGTGTGAGTGATAATAGAGAGGGGTGACAGAAGATGGGCCATGTAGGAGGGCGTCCAGGAGGAACCTACCTTTAGGCGGGGAGCTGATGTGGAAAGAAGGAGATGTGTGGCTGGCTACGAGTGGGTGATGGACAGAAGGGGGGGCCACGCGGGCCGGAGAGGAGGAATAGATAAGCGACACATGGAAACAAGGGACAACGGGTAGAGGGTGAGTGAAGTGACGGGAGGAGGGCCCACCTTGGCTAAGCATAGGGCAGCTGAGAGGAGCGGGGCTGCACGAGCGCCGTTGATCCGGGCGCTGCGATCCTGGCCGTCAGAAGTTGCATCCATGATTCCGGACCCCCTCCTCGGCTTAAAGGTAGAAAGGCGGGGGGGGGTCCGGAATGACCTTTATCGCTGTGATCCGGGCGCGCTCATCTGGGCCGTCAGAGAGATGCGCCCCCGATTCCGGACCCCCCCCGACTTAAAGGTAGAAAGGCAAGGGGGGTCCGGAATTTGCTGTGCGCCGTTGATCCGGGCGCGCTCATCTGGGCCGCCCAATCTTGCTTGCTGTTTACCACGGGCGCATTGTTGCCCAAAACCTTGGACAAGTGGGTTTTAACCCATTCATTTAATCTCTGACCCCCCTAGCGAGAAATATCGCTAACACTATGTTTTCTCCTCAGAGAAAATGTCAAATCATAAACTGCATAATGAGGAATCAGGTTGCTTTTCTCTTCATATACTCCTTGAAAAACCTAATTCGTTGTTGACCTCTATTTTTATCTCCATCACTTACGCGCCCCTCTATTTTTGGCTTAAATCACTTAAAGGGCGGTTTTACCCACTTTACGATTAATGTCACTTTCGAATTATAAGGTTCTCTGGTGAAATGACAATAAATGACCCTGTTTTCCCCTATTCCTCCCTGGCTATAGTCTAACGGGGATGTTTAGACTACTCAACCCTCCTCTTTGGAGCTCCTACTCAGAAAGGGAAATTATAGTCCTCCCTTCCTGATATTGCTTTTCCTCAAGCAAAACCAATCCAAGGTGCTGCAAAATCTGCTCGCTCTCCCAAGTAGCATCCTCTACTGAAAGCCCTCTCCATTTGACCAAACACTCCCTGATGAACCTGCTTCTCAACCTCCACTCTCAGAACTCCAATACCTCCCTAAGAACCAACTCCAACCGCCCCTCCTCATTGAAAGGTGGAAGCTCCTCTGAAGTGCTGATGAATTGTTCCACTTATTTCTTGAGACAAGAAACATGGAACACATTGTGAATCTGCCTCCCCTCTGGTTGCTCAATCTCGTAGGAAACTTCTCCTACCCTACGTATGATCCTATAAGGCACACAAAACCTGGGTTGGAGCTTCTCCACCCCAATCGTATTAAGAGATGACTGCGTCTAAGGTTGTCACCTCAGGAATACCAAATCCCCAATCTCGAAGCTACGCTATGTTTCGTGTTGGTCTACACTCACCTTCTGCCGATTCTATGCTTTTTGCGGATTATCTTTGAGTACTTTGAGAATCTCTTGACTCTCTACTATCCATTATTTGTCTTTAGGAGCCCAACTATCTCCAAAAACCAAGTCAATCAAAGTAGGATCATCATACCCATATAATGCTCGGAAGGGGGTCATGTCGATGGACACGTGGAAGGTGGTGTTGTAGCAATGCTCCTCGAGATGTAGCCACCTTACCCACACTCTCTGTTGTCCGCTCACATATTTCCTCAAATAACCCTCAACCCACTTTTTGAATATTTCCATCTTCCCATTAGTCTGGGGGTGGTAACAAGTGCTCGGTGTCAACTCTGTCTCCACCAATATGAATAACTCCCTCCAAAACATGTCGATAAACCAACTTTCCCTATCACTGATGATGTTCTGTGGCAACTCATGAAGTCTGAAAACCTCTCTGAAGAATTGCTTTGCCACCTGTACTGTGATGTAATCTGTCGGAATGACATAGAAATGCACAAATTTGGTCAATTTGTCGACCACCACATAAATACAATCCTTACCTTGAACCTTGGGTAGGCCTGTAATGAAGTCCATGAATATTCTTTCCCATTTCTGCTCTGGAATGGGAAGTGGTTGAAGTAACCCTGCTGGAATAATCTCCCAACTCTCATGCCCTCACCCCGAAGAAGTGCACCGTAGTTGTATAAACCTACAAATATTCCTCTCCAATCTGATGAAATACCTGAATAATCTTTCTGGTGACTAGAGTGTGTCTCTTAACACCGAAATCAACCCACTGGTGTCTTCCTCCTGGAATCCACAGTCCCATCGATTTTCCTGAACCTGTGTTTTCTCCTCAGAGCAAATGTCAAATCATAAATTGCATAATGAGGAATTAGGTTGCTTTTCTCTTCATATACTCCTTGAAAAACCTAATTCGTTGTTGACCTCTATTTTTATCTCCATCACTTACGCGCCCCTCTATTTTTGGCTTAAATCACTTAAAGGGTGCTTTTACCCACTTTACAATTAATGTCACTTTCGAATTATAAGGTTCTCTGGTGAAATGACATTAAATTACCCTGTTCCTCCCTGGCTATAGTCTAACGGGGATGTTTAGACTACTCAACCCTCCTCTTTGGAGCTCCTACTCAAAAAGGGAAATTACAGTCCTCCCTTCCTAATATTGCTTGTCCTCAAGAAAAACCAATCCAAGGTGCTAAAAAATCTGCTCGCTCTCCCAAGTAGCATCCTCTACTGGAAGCCCTCTCCATTTGACCAAACACTCCCTGATGAACCTGCTTCTCAACCTTCACTCTCAGAACTCCAATACCTCCCTAAGAACCAACTCCAACCTCCCCTCCTCATCAAAAGGTGGAAGCTCCTCTAAAGTGCTGATGAATTATCCCACTTATTTCTTGAGACAAGAAACGTGGAACACATTGTGAATCTGCCTCCCCTCTGGTTGCTCTATCTCATAGGAAACTTCGCCTACTGTAAGTATGATCCTATAAGGCACACAAAACCTGGGTTGGAGCTTCTCCACCCCAATCGTATTAAGAGATGACTGCGTCTAAGGTTGTCACCTCAGAAATACCAAATCTCCAATCTCAAAGCTACGCTATGTCTTGTGTTGGTCTGCACTCACCTTCTGCCGATTCTATGCTGTCTACAGATTATCTTTGAGTACTTTGAGAATCTCTTGACTCTATACTATCCATTATTTGGCCTTAGGAGCCCAACTATCTCCGAAAACCAAGTCAATCAAAGTGGGAGCATCATACCCATATAATTCTCAGAAGGGGGTCATGTCGATGGACATGTGGAAGGTGGTGTTGTAGCAATGCTCCTCGAGATGTAGCCACCTTAACCACACTGTCTGTTGTCTGCTCACATAGTTCCTCAAATAACCTTCAACCCACTTTTTGAATATTTCCATCTTCCCATTAGTCTAGGGGTGGTAACAAGTGCTCGGTGTCAACTCTGTCTCCACCAATATGAATAACTCCCTCCAAAACGTGTCGATAAACCAACTTTCCCTGTCATTGATGATGTTCTGTGGCAACTCATGAAGTCTGAAAACCTCTATGAAGAATTGATTTGCCACCTGTACTATGATGTAATCTGTTGGAATGGCATAGAAATGCACAAATTTGGTCAATTTGTCGACCACCACATAAATACAATCCTTACCTTGAACCTTGGGTAGGCCTGTAATGAAGTCCATGAATATGCTTTCCCATTTCTGCTCTGGAATGGGAAGTGGTTGAAGTAACTCTGCTGGAAGAGTCTGCTCTGACTTGTTCTGCTGACAAGTCACACACTCACTGATATGTCTCATCACATCATGTTTGAGACTCTTCCAAGAGAATATCTCTCTGACCTGCCTGTAGGTTTTAAAAAATCCCTAATGGCTTGCTAGTGGAGAGTCGTGTACTACAACCAAAATGTTCTTCTCGAGACATGATCCTAGCACTAGGTAGATTCCGTCTTTGTAGAATATGACGTCGTTGTTGACTCTATACCTATCGTCCTGTACCTACCCATCCAAGACCTCCCAAGCGAACTTGTTCTTGGAATATTCCACTAAGAAGTGGGGTTTCCAATCTATTTAAATCTCCATCAAGGAACAAGTTGTTGGTCTCCTAGACAGTGCATCCGCCACAATGTTCTTCTTACCCTTGACATACTCTATGTCAAAATCAAAGGCCTTGACCTTTGTCACCCACTTCTGTTGACGCTCAATGAGATCCTTCTGCTCAAGGAAGTACTTCAAACTTTTATGGTCTGTCTTGACCACAAATTTGCTACCCACCAAGTATTGTCTGAATTTGGTCAAGGCATTCATAATTGCAAGCATTTCCTTGTCATAGATCGAGTACAACCTCTCGAGCTGACTGAGCTTCCATATCTCAAATTAAATGGGGTGTCCTCCCTACATCAACATTGCTCTGATCCACTCTCATGCTGTATCACACTTCAATTGAAACAGTAGTGTGAAGTCTAACAATGCTAATATTGGGCATGTGCCCATGGCTTCCTTCATGTGATCAAATGCTTTGTGTGACTCGTTGGTCCAGATTAAGGCCCCCTATCTAGTGAGATTGGTGAGTGGTGCCCCCCACTGTAAGAAACCCCTCACAAACCTCCTATAATAGCTGCATAGCCCAAAGAAACTCCTCAATTCTGTCACGTTCTTGGGCGTTGGCCAATCCAAAATGTCCTTGATCTTCTCTTGGTGCACCTATACCCCCTGTGCACTGATAATGTGGCCCAATTATAGTAGCTCTGTCATTCCAAACTCACACTTTGACTCCTTGCCTTATAGTTACTGTGACCCCATGATGCTGAGTACCTCATCCAAGTGACTTAAGTGTTCCTCCCATGTCTTGTTGTACACCAAGATGTCATCAAAGAATACCAATACTGACTTCCTTAAGTGATCTCATAATATATGGTTCATGCAATATTGAAACATGGATGGTGCATTAGTTAGACCAAATGGCATAACCAAAAAATCAAAATGTTTGTAGTCACATCAAAATGTTTTCTTCTCTATATCCTGCTCTCAAATGCTGATCTAATGATATCTAGAGCATAGATCAATCTTAGAGAAGAAAATTTCCCCATGCAGTTCACCCATCAACTCATCAATGCATGAGATAGGATATCGGTTTTTGATGGTTTTCTTGTTCAAAGCATGATAGTATATACACATCCTCATGGTAACATCCTTCTTCAAAACTAAGACAACTGAAGAAGCGAACAGGCTACTGCTGGGTTTGATGTGTACCATCAATAACAATCCCTTGATTTCCTTCTCTATCTTATCCTTGGACCTCCTAGGATGATGATAGGGCGCTATAATCAAAGGCTTAATACCCTCCTCCAACTTGATGGTCTGCTCAAACCCCCTGTCTGGTGGTCTCCATGGCATAATCTAACCAAAAACTTGTTGATGCCGACTCAACAAAGTCCTGATCTCTATCTGATACCACTGCTAGCCATATGAATCCCTTCGAGTGGTGATTAAGCACTCTGCTGCATATGCTGCTTCCCCATGCCTGAAGATCTGCTCCATCCTCTTCGCCGAAACTATCCTAGGTTCCCTTGTCGACATGCCCCTCAGTATAATCCTCTTCTCCTCACTGTCTCTGAACCCCATCTCAAGGGTTTGGCAGTTGGTCGAGATCTTCCCCAAGCTGATCAACCATTAGACTCCCAACACCACATGTTTTTCAGATAGGTCAACTAGATAAAATGTATCTCTCGTGGTGCAGTTACCTAGCTTTACCTCCAAGTCCGGGACTCTATTTTCACATGCCACCACGTGGCCAACTTCTACTGCAACATCAATCCCCTCAAACTCCTCTGTCTGAAGTGATCGCCTTGATACCAATGAAGCATTAATGAAATTGTGGTTGGCCCCACCATCTATCAGGGAAATTTCCTGATGTCCCTAAATAGTCCTTCTGATTCAGAGGGTGTCATACTTGGGAATACCAAAAAGGGTTGCTATGACTCCTCCATTTGTTGGTGCCCGTATATTAGTCTTCTCACGAGGCAATGGCTCTACTTATGGTTGGGCCCCTACCACTGTCTACAGTTTCCTTGGAGAATGATGCTCCACATGTGATGACTCCTCCTTTGAGCTAGTAGATCCACTATCCTTTTCCTCCTCATCACTGTCTATTGCCACTTGATCATAATGGATCTTTCCCTTGCCCATGAACCTGTGGCCAGGGACCCAAGGGTATTTGTATGTGAAGCATAGTGTCTTCCTCATAATCTCATGCCTCATATCATCATCCAACTTTTCCTTACCCTTCCACTCTCTCTGGAATGGTTTCTTATCTTGGTCCTTCTGTGGCACAAAGGGTTTGGAAATTTTTTTGGTTTTTAGCACTGAGTCTGCTAGATCTCTAGTGCACAGAATAACATCCTTTTGTGTGTGAGATTTATAGGCCTTCACCCATCCTCTTAAGGGTTCTGTGAGACCCTCTCCGAAAATCATGGCCAATCTGGGCTCTGAAATATCTGTCATTGTCATAACTACCTTATGAAACTCTGTGATGAATGCCTCTGGTGTGCCAGTTTGTCTCAACTAGACTAGATCCATGAAATGGATCTTTGGATCCCTCCTGTCAAAGATGTCCATGATCCTCTTTGTGAACTCCCTTTAAGAAGTGATGTGACCGTGACCCAACATTACTAGTCCATGATACCGCCACTCATGAGCCTAACGCTCCAAATGCAAGGTAGCGAAACAGACGGCCTCAATTTCTGTCATCTGGTTGAGCTTGTAGTACATGTCCAATTTTTGTAGCCAAGCTCTGGTAGTGCATTTGGACGATCCGTCAAAAGAAGTTATGGTGAGTTTACCTACTTTCCAGATGAAATCTAGATTCTGCCCCTGCTAACTTTGCTGTTGTCCTCCCCTCTGAGGATCTATAGGACATTTCTTGAGTCTGAGTCCACAATACTCAACCAAGGTCATATCATGATGGAACCCCGGTCCCAACGCTACATACTCTCTCCTGTACTTAGAGATATCCTCTACCTATGTAGTCTACCTCGGTGCTACTGGTTGTTGTACTGCCATTGGAGATTCCCTTTGAAAGCTAGGGAATAGTGTCCTTGGGATCCTACTATATGAAGTGTATGTGCGAGTAGGTGAATGGGGTCTACTTCCTGTCCCTGAGTTCCCCTGTACTGTATGCAGAGAATTTGTGCCTGGAATGCTCCGTGCTGTCAATCTATCAACCATCTGTGCCAAAGACTGAGTCATGGCCTGCTGACTGATCACCAAATTGCTAATAACCTGCATGAAAGTTGCATCTGGGTCCATGGGTGATTTACCACTGACATATGGCCTCTCATACCTATCTCCCATCATCCTCTCTAACTCACGCTCAATGTCATGCTCTGCCCTTCTCTCTTCTTCCCTATGCACCTCTTCCTTTGCCTTTGAATTGGGAGGAAAGGGGGGATAATATGCCCGAGGTATCCTCCTTTCCCCGCATCTGTTGTAAGTGACATATTCATCACCTACATGCTCACAACCCTCTGGGTTCTCTGTTGAACTCATCGAAACTTTAGTCACAGGTTGGCAGGACTAAGGCTATGATACCACTATAATATCCCTAAATCAACATACTAGAAAATAGGTCTCGATTGCCAATTATTTTCTGCCGTAGCTGATACACTTTGGGTTTCTGGATGCGTTTAGTAATTTAGTCTTAACATACATGGTTATTTTACATGTGGTTTCGGGTGGAACAATTGTTTATATTATATAATCAAATATGCAATAGATAATGTTCACAAAACAACTGCAATCTATGTATTATGAAATAAGATTGAGTACAATACCGCATGCGGTGAAATAAAATGAATCTCTTGGCTAGATCAGAGCTAGATGGATCTTAGATGGAATACAATAATGAAACCAAAGCAATAATACCCAGAACCAGAAGAATGATGCTGGATCAATGGATGATCAATATGAACCACTGCATGCTACAAAAACTCACACCATAACTGCTGCAAGACTGGAATGTTTGCCCTGGTGGGAAAAATCCTCGAATCAATCTGAAATATTTCCCAAACAATGCGACCTGACCTCAAACACCCTCTTTGTGTCTGTCAAACTGAAGATCGACCCTCTTCTGATCTGTAAAAACCCCAGATAGGATCCCCTGGGGGGTTGTGCCCCTCCTCTGGTCAACTGCTAATCCAAAAAGGATCCAGAGAAGACTAATGACAACTCATAGTTCGCAGAAGCAACTGAGGAAGCTCAAAATGGCCTCAACAGACAAAGAAAGTGAAAATATTCAAAGTCCTCAAAACTCAGTGAAATTTATATCATCGCGAAGAGCGCGTCACAAGCTTTCCAACGACGTAAATGATGCGTCCAATAGAGTTACATATCGAAAAATATTCACGGTCAAAGTTTTGGTAAGGCTAGCCCAGTCAACAGGGATGAGTCAGCATTCGTATTGCTGACGTCAACATTAGTACAAATGACGTCAACATCCGTATGATGTACATGGCACACGTAAAAGGAGACAAGTGTCATGGTGATGTGGCAACACTAGAGGCTGCCACGTGTCACTCGTTTTGGCATTTTTTGGTCAATCCGTGGATCAATGAAAAAGCACCACGTGGCAGTCCGTATAGCCATGTGGAAGATCGTATGGTGATGTGGCAGGATGATGTTTCAGGTGACTGTGCAAGTGGTTAGCGTGGCCCAATTGTTGGCTGCCATGTGGCCCAGTCATGCGCTGTCACGTGGCAGTGGGAAAATGCCCAATGAGGGCTCGAAAACCAAATTTCAAAAATAAAAAAGCTGGGCCCGTAAAATATGGCAGCCAAACAGTAAGTTCCGACAAATCTAAACAAGCGCTCCAAACTGGCGGAGGTTCCTTTCCACATATTGTGTATTTTTATAATGATAACCCAAAAGGGGAGGCCTGCGGGCTCGATCCCAGGACCTTCCCCTATACAAACACCTTAACAATAACATCTGCCACCGTTGGGACAACAAACTACATTGTGTAGTCCACCCCACCTTTTACTTATAAGCTGAGTCTGCCCATAGATGAAAGGGAGGGAGGCACATGACGGTACGATCAGGCACAAAATCTGAGACACAATACAGAGAATTAAGTGCAGGGAGCAGGCACAAAAATCGAGATGAGATTTCTTAAGGGCCTGGGAGTGCCAGAGTCATATTGAGGTGTGGAGACAGTCATTTTTGGGTAATTCGACGCCACAAATTCAATGGTGCTGTCTTTTTTCTGATCTGAGGAACGGTTCTATAGCTTAATTCTAGAATGAGGTATACTTATGTATTTTACCAAATTCTTTTCTTGAGTTAATAAAAATGCCTACCCATTTGAGAGCAGGACTCGAAGATGTAGTCCACCAGGGATGAACTCTATTATCAAGTTTTTGCGTTCATATTTGATGCTTATGTCTCTTTATTATTGATCTTTTCCTTCTTTACGGTGCACTTTAATTTATGCTCATTTAATACAATTCTTTATAAGTCACTTCGATGAAAAGATCCCGGATCATGTTGGTATCAGAGCAGTCATCTTTGACTTGAATTGTTGAGTGTGAATGCTTACTAGGGATAAGCATAAGCAGGGTGAAGGAACTCTTAATACTTTCAATCCTGAAGTTGGTTGTGCATCCCGAAGGAAGAAAATGGGAGAAGAGGACAAGCGTGATGAACATGAGAAAAAATTCCATATGGTCTTGTATCGCATGTCAGAAATGGTCGAGTGAATGTATGGAGACTATGAGAAGAGGATGAAGAAGAAAGGGAAGAAAAAGGAAGCACAAGTTGATGATAATTCTTCGTTAAATCAAGGGGCTGAAGGAGACCCTCCTGAGCCTCCATCTTCACCATCAAGTTCTAGCTCTTCTTCCTCTGAGCATTCTCATCATTCTAGCCATAAAGATTCTTTTAAGAAACCATTATTAAAGCTTGATGTACAATTTTCTTTACCTATGTTTAATGGAGATGCTAATCTTGAAAAGCTAGATAATTGGATCTGACAGATTGAAGTATATTGCTATGTTCAACAGATTGATGAAGAGGAATTTAAGGTGGCTTATCTTCAGTTGGAAGGCATCACTCTCGTATGGTGAGAGAGAAAACTTCAGAACATAAGTAAGTGCGGTAATATTCTCTCCTCATGGTTGAAATTTAAATCAACGATAAGGAAACAATTTTTTCCATTGGGTTATTTACATAAAGCAGTGATGGAATGACAAACTTTAAGAAAAAGTAAAGGTCAAACTATAGAAAGTTTTACGGAAGAATTTAGGAAGAAATCTCTTGCATTAAACATTCCTTTGGATTCTTATGAAACTTTAATGAAGTATATTGGTGCACTTCACAGTTATGTTCGTCATACTTGTCTATTGTTTAACCCCACCAGTATTGACAAATTTTTTGTGCAAGCCAATCACCTTGAGAACATGGGAAAGCATGTTCAAGAATATCCCACAAAGAAACCTTCCAATTTCCCACATTAGCCGTTTAAGAAGTTTAAAAGGAAGGACAAGAAGGCCTCCACTGTAAAGAGAGAAGAAGGAAAGCCATCTTGCACTCATTACAAGAAAAGTGGTCACGATGATGAACAATGTTGGAAACTACATCTAGAGAAGAGAGCGAAACAATTCAGTGGAAAGGGGAAGACAAATACCGTTGCTACAATGCAACAAGATCTTGGTTTCGATTCAGGAGACGAAGGAAAGATCGCAATGGTTGGAGTACAAGGTAAAGATTCCCTTTATGCTAGTTCAAATTCCAATAATGAATCTCATGATGATGAACAAAAGAAGAATGAATTATTTCATATAAGAGTTGTATCTAAACACACTAAGATAGATACATTATTTGATCCGGGTTCCCAAGTAAACTTGATATCTGAAGCAGTTGTCAAAAAGATGGGTCTTGAAACTAAACCCCATCCAAAGCCTTATCCTCTTGGTTGGGTATGTGATAAAACAAAACTTAATGTCACCAAGCAATGTAGGGTCAGATTTTCTATTGCTTCAAAGTTGATTGATGAAGTGGATTCAGATGTTGTATCACTTGATATATGTGGCATAGTGTTGGGGAGTTCTTATCTTTATGATAGAAAAGCAATCTTCTTTCATCATGAGAACAAATATCACCTTACTAAGGGGGGAGTGGAATACATTTTTAGAGCCCACATCATGAGTGTAAACACAACACTTGTTAGTGTAGGGAAGATGAAGAGACACACAAACACTAATAAGAGATATGTACTCACGGTCATAAGGGAAAAAGATGTTGGAACATCCGATGCTTTCCAAGGATGTGATCCTTCTCATAAGAAAGAACTAATTGATATTCTTTCTAAGTATGATGATATTTTCCAGGAACCAGATGGATTACCTCCTAATAGGGAAATCCAACATGAAATACATCTTCAACAGGATTATCCTCTTCCTAATGTGGGCATGTACAATATGTCAGTTGTAGAGATGACATAGATCAAGGAGCAGGTACAAGGCTTATTGGATCAAGGGGTCATCAGGCCCAACTCATCTCCTTGTGGTTCTCCAATCATAATGGTGCCAAAGAAAGATGGCACATGGCGAATGTGTGTCGATTACCGAGCCTTAAATAAAATCACATTGAAAAATCGATACCCTTTTCCTTGTATAGATGATTTACTTGATCAATTAAAGAATGTTGTTTATTTCACTAAGTTGGATTTGCGTAGTGGATACCATCAGATCAGGTTTGCAGAACAAGATGCATGGAAGACTGCCTTTAAAACCAAACATGGATTGTTTGAGTGGCTAGTTATGCCGTTTGGGCTTTGTAATGCTCCAGAAACTTTCATGCATGTGCTGAATGATGTATTCAGGCCTTTTCTAGATGTTTTTGTGATTGTATATTTAGAATACATTCTTATATTTAGCGGTACTTGGGATTAACATGTAAGGCATGTAAAGCAAGTATTGGATACTTTTCAAAGGGAAAAGTTGTACATAAAATTGTTCAAATGTGAATTTGGTAAGACTACACTTGTGTACTTAGGTCATATTGTAGGAGGAGGAAAATTGAAAATTGTTCCTTCCAAGATTGATGTAATTGTAAATTGGCCTGAGCCCAAAAATGTAACCGAGATACAGAGCTTCTTAGGTGCAATCCAGTATTGGAGGAGATTCATTTCAAACTTCTCCTTTATATCATCTCCTTTGCATTCCTTAACCAGTGTGAAGAACACTTTTCAGTGGGGAGGAAAGCAACAAAAAGATTTCGACACGTTGAAGGGAAAGATCAATATCACACCAGTATTAGCACTGTCGAATCTTCAACAACCTTTTGAGATCAAGATAGATGCCAACAGGTACACCATGGGTGCAGTATTGATGCAATATTGTAAGCCTATCTGTTACCACTCTGAAACTTTTAACCAAGCTGTTGTTAACTAGCCTACATAGGATAAAGAGTTGTATGCATTCGTTCAAAGTGTAAAGAAATGGAAGCACTACTTGTTAGGGAAGGAAATAATCATACACACAGATCATAAACCCTTACAGTATCTCCAAGAACACACCAAACTGGAACAATCTCGACATTACATATGGATGGGTTTCCTACAACAATTTCATTTGGTAATCAAGTACAAAAAGGGTACGAGTAACAAGGTAGATGATATGCTTTCTAGACCTCCTATTGTTGCTTCTATTATTTTGAAGAATGCTTCTTTATCTCATGATAGATATGTGGAACAATATGCCATTGATGAATATTTTAAAGAGGTATACGAGAAGCTAACCCATGGTGCACAAGTAGAGAACTATTGTCTGCAGGGGAAACTGCTCTACCATCTTGGAAAGCTATGTATTCCTACAAGTGAACGAGTCTATGTAATACAATAAGCTCACACTTCTCTTGTGTCTGGGAATTTTTGGGGTAGGAAAAAATATGTATCATCTGCATAGGTTTTGTTACTAGCCTTAGATGAAAGAAATTGTAACTAAATATGTAAAGGGGTGTGTGATGTGTTCTACTTGTAAGCTAACTAATAGAAAATTGGGGCTATACTCACCACTGCCTGTTCCATCCCATCCATGGGAAAGTATCTCCATGGAAGTTTTATGGGGTTTACCAATGTTGAAAAGGGGTCATGAATATTTGTATGTTGTAGTGGATAGGTTCAACAAGATGTGTATCTTAATGCCATGTAAAAAACATATCACTGCTGAGCAGACTACTAATCTCTTCATTAAGTATGTTTGGGTTCACTTTGGGTTACCCACATCCATTATCTTGGATCAAGATACTAAATTACTTGGGGGTTTTTGGACAAGATTGTGGAGAATGATGGACACCAAGTTGAAGAGAAGCACTGATTTCCATCCACAGATTGATGGACAGATAGAGGTTGTTAACCGAACAATGGTACTTTTTCTTCGAGGCTAATGCAACAAGCATCCCAAGTTATGGGATGAACATATACCCTATGTACAACATGATTACAACCGAGCCTTATATTCCTCCACTCAATGTTCTCATTTTGAGACATGTTTTGGGTATTTACCTAAAGTTACTTTGGACTTGATGTATGGGAGAGATGCCGATTCAAATAAAGAAAGAAATGAAGACAGAGCCCACAAGTTCATCTAGAGGATCCAACAGGTACACCAAGCAGCCAAGGAATAGTTTGAGAAAAGTCAAGCACAATATAAAGCTCGGCATGAAAAACACAGGGTTGATCATTAGTTCCAAGTTGGAGACCAGGTATGGCTTCACATCAACAAGGAAAGATTGAAGGGTGAAGGCAAGAAACTCAAGCCCATCCGTTATGGACCCTTCACTAATTTGAAAAAAAGTGGTACCAATGCTTTTCGTCTAGATCTTCCACCTTATATGTAGATCTACTCAGTTGTAAATGTAGAGAACTTTAAACTTTTTGAGCCTCCCATGATCATGGATCATGATGAGGAAGTTTCAATACCTTCAGTTGATGAGTTTTCTCCTGAGTAATTGGATGAGTTAAAAAAAGATATCATCCTGGACAGAAGGACGAGGACTTCACGTAGGGGTGATGTTGATTATCTTCGAGTAGGCTTAAAGGGAACAAATACAAGCAAGGCAAAGTGGATTGAGAAGGACAAGGTGAGGGAACTCTTCCCTCACTTATCTGTTGATTGAAGAAATATTTTGATGGTCCAAAAAGCTCTTATTGGGAAGGCATGATCCAAAAAGGATTCAGACAAATCAGAATTCACAGAAGCAACTCAGGAAGCTCAGAATGGCCTCAGCAGACAGAGAAAGGGAATAAATTCAAAGTTCCCAAAACTTAGTGAAATTGACATCATCACGAATAGCGCATCGCAATATTTCCAATGACGTAAACAGATTGTCAAACGGAGTTACGGATCGAACAATATTCGCGGTCAAAGTTTTGGTCAACCTAGCCCAGTGAGCAGGGATGAGTCAACATCCGTACAAATGATGTCAACATCCATACAATGTGCATGGCACATGTAGAAGGTGACACGTGTCATGTTGATGTCATCATGGTGACATGGAAACACTAAAGGATACCACGTGTCACTTGTTTTAGCATTTTCGGGTCAATCCGTGGACCAATGAAAAAGTTCCACGTGGAAGTCTGTACAACCATGTGGAGAACCATACAGTGACGTAGCAGGATGATGTGGTAGGTGACTATGAAAGTGGTTAGTGTGGCCCAATGGCTGGCTACCACTTGGCCCAGTCATGAGCTTCCATGTGGAAGTGGGAAAATGCCCAATGAGGGCCCAAAAACCAAATTTCAAAAATAAAAAAGGCGGGCCTGCCAAATGTGGCGGCCAAACGATAAGTTCCGACAAATCTAAAAAAGTGCTCCAAACTAGTGGAGGTTCCATTCCACATATTTTATATTTTTATAACCATAACCCAAAAGGGGAGGCTCACGGGCTCAACCTCGAGACCTCCCCCTATAGAAATGCCTTAACAATAGCATCCGCCACTGTTGGGCCAACAAACTACATTGTGTAGTCCGCCCCACTTTTTACTTATAAGCCAAGTCTTCCCACGAACAAAAAGGAGGGAGGCACGAAATGGTACGGTCGAGCATGAAAATCGAGAAGTAGTACAAAGAATTAAGTGCAAGGAGCAGGAACCTAAACCGAGACGATATTTCTCAAGGGCCTGAGAGTGCTAGAGTCGGATTGAGGCGTGGAGATAGTCATTTTTGGGTAATTCGATGCCACAAATTCAATGCTGCTGTCTATTTTCTGATCCCAGCAAAGCTTCTGGAACTTAATTCTAGAATGAGGTATACGTATGTACTTTGCCAAATTCTTTTGCTGAGTTAATAAAAAGGCATACCCATTTGAGAGTAGGACCCAGAGACGTAGTCCACCAGGGACAGACTTTGTTATCAATTTTTTGTGTTCATATTTGATGCTTATGTCTCTTCATTATTGAGCCTTTTCTTCTTTATGGTGCACTTTAATTTATGCTCATTTAATACAATTCTTTATAAGTCACTTTGATGAAAAGATCCCAGATCAACTGCTGCACCCTAGTGATTCACCATGGGAATCTGGCTGTATGTGTCTCAAACTGAGCACCCTTGTATCCTCTGTAATGGGTCGGAATGGTTTCCCCAGATATGGTACGGTGATCTCTCTCGAACCCTAGATGTACGTTCCCTAAGTTTTGCGCCCTCACTGGCTTACTGAAGCGCCCTAGAGGATCCTCCGTCGGAATATGACAAGTAATAGCCCAAAATATGTGCCCTGCCTTCCTCTCAACTGGGTCGGAAAGAAATCTATGGATTCTCCCGAGTCCGGAAAAGCCAATCCTCTAAGTCTCCCAACTCACATGCCCTCCCCCTGAAGAAGTGCACCCTAGTTGTATAAACCTACAAATCTATGTCTGCAATTTTATGAAAGACCTGAATGATCTTTCTAGTGACTAGGGTGTGTCTCTCAACATCAAAATCAACTCACTGGTGTTTTCTTCCTGGAATCCACAATCCCACTGATTCTCATGAACCCGTGTTTTCTCCTCAAATCTCAAATGTCAAATCATAAACTGCATAATGAGGAATTAGGTCACTTTTCTCTTCATATACTCCTCCAAAACCCTAAATTGTTGTTGACCTCTATTTCTATCTACACCACTTATGCGCCCCTCTATTTTTTGTCAATGTTTTATGCTGATATTATAGTTCTTTGCATTTCATAAAGATAAGAGCATAATAAGCACAAGATCACTGAGAAATACACATCCACAATAGACACATCATTTATCCCGGGAAACCCTCTAGGGGAAGAAAACCCAACAAAAACTTCCTTATCATAAATAGCTTATCAAATGTTCAAGAGATAACTCAACCAATACAGAAAATCCTCCTCCAAGAGATGCGCCACCCTTCTTCTTCTTTCACCAACTTGAA
>ML797627.1:84942-112080 GCA_009831015.1 Picea engelmannii
AATTACCGACTTGGTTAATCCTCAATGGGGATTAACCTAATAATAAAAATAATAATAATGACATGATTAATCCACAATGGGGATTTAATCCAATAACAAAATAATAAGAATGCTCTTCGCAGTTACATTATTTCAACATTTTTGGCTTAAATCACTTAAAGGGCACTTTTACCCTCTTTTCACTTAATGTCACTTTCAAATTACAGGGTTCTCTAGTGAAATGACATTAAGTGACCCTATTTTCTCTTGTTCCTCCTCGACTATAGTCTAACGTGGATGTTTAGACTACTCAACCCTCCTCTCTGGAGCTGCTACTCGGAAAGGGACATTACTGATAGGTTTTCACTCTCTCAAATGTGCCTCCACACTGTTAGATATGCACCTTTATGATGATTTGCATTATTCATTACCTAATATTCACATCTCACATGTGCCTCTATCATTTGACAATGATTTTCCAAAATTGACATTGTTTTGGAAAACTTTCATTTTTAGTTGCATGGTTCCCAGAGTCTAATTGCATTTTTTTTCTTGCATCTTAAAAAAAAAAGAAAATGATTATTGGGAGAACTTAAACATTCTATCATATTTTCCTATGAATCAACTTTCCAACAACTATACCCATGCCTAAATCTGAGTTCCGAGCTAAAATTTGTAGCTCTTTGAAATCAACAGTTTCACCCATTTTTGTACTTGTTTCACTGGCACAATCTTGCTGAGAGACCATCTTCCACCATGTATAAAAGAAAACTTGTTTGGAATAAAAGAAAAATGATCTATTGGGTGCATATATGATTTATGATTATGAGAACACATCAATTTTCATATTCATAATTTGACACTTCGGTCAAATTGTGTATAAATATGGAATTGACTACTTTGCACTTTTTACATTTTCTCTGGGCTTAGAAATTTTAGCCAAAACTGACTATCTCTCAAATGGAGAAAAATTGGAAAAAACTCCCTCAAGACAAAGTTATCTAAATTGACGAGTAGATAAAAAGTTGACTAAATATTTTTTTTTGGATTGGTGATCTGGGGTCCCTTTTCCTCTTCTAAAGATTTCATAAATTCCTTAAACGCATTGAGAAATAATGGATTTTACCCTTTTTGGTCATCTCCATACCAAATACTTTTAATTTATGTTAAGATCCCAGATAGGTATCTTCATGCCTACTTTTTGGACTCCCTATAAAAATTTCACCTAATCTGGGCTTCGGTTACTGCAGACAACTCAAATCTTTAAAAACCAATGTTCTTATTTTTTGGAAAATAAAAGCACAATTAGTCAATGATCCTCCCTATAACTCTTGTGGCCCTATTCAATATGGATGTAGCCCTTAAATTTCATCCAGTTATGAGTTAGACTACTCATGTTATGGAAAAAACAAGTTTTTGGCTCCAGACTTGTTTTTTTGGGTAAACTTGTCTATTTTCTGCTTCCATTTCCTCTTCTCTTTCTTGTATTCTCTTTTCATCTTGCATCATCAATGTCGGAACTATGGTTTTGACAACCATGCACACAACAATTTCTCATTGACGCACACCATATGATTTTTGTTATGTACCAATATTTATCCCTCGCCACAACTTTTGTACTACGCACCAATATTCAGTGTGTGCAACAACTTTTGTATCACACACCAATATGAAAGGCACTCAACAAATTTTGTACTGTAGACCAATTTTCAAGGCATATACTGTGCACCAATATTCAAAGTGCGTACCATGCACCAACATTTAGTGCACACAAGTTCTGTACTTTGCAGTGCCAAAGTTCAATGCACATCGACTTTTTGTCGCACTTGCACCAACTCTTTTGCGGCATGTGCGCCAACCCTGCTATTGCATCGACGTTTCAACACCAAAAACTCTTTTCTTCCTTTAATCGATTTTTCCATATTTTGAGTTTGTGAACTCGCGAATTTGTGGCTGTCGCGAACCCCCAAACTTGGCTCCCTAGGTCAAAATCGAACCCTTAGCAGTTGCATTCGACTACTTAGCTGCTTGAATAAACCTCTTTGCTAAAAATCCCAATAGTCTTAGTACTAAGAAAAAATATTAGTGGATTCCAACCCTACATATTTCTGCTAGGTAAACTTATATTTTTCCTCAAACACCCTATGCTACTGCCATGGATTTTGACCATTTTGGCCTCTAGGACCAAAACCCACTTACTAAATTCTAGTTCTTGACATACTCATGTCGATTTTCATCTAAGATACGCCCAAAAATTGGGGATTGTGCTCAATTATGAAAATTTTCCCCAACTAAAAAACATGTAGCAACTTCTATTTCTATTGTTGTAGATCCCTGCAAGCATGGTGTTGCAAACTAAGCTCTGATACCAATCTATAATGTACCCATTACCAAAAAAAAAAAAAAAATGAAATTTGATCCGATACCACTTTGTAACATACTTAGATATTTCATTAAGGCATGCTACCATAAAATTATTCTATGATACAAACTGATCGAGTCCTCAAATCCTCACTGACATGTGTTGTAGGAATTGTACCACGTTTGCAACAACCATTTTCTAGTGCATGCACTGACTCAGGCACCACACAAGGACTTGTAACCGTTACTACCAAAATCAACTATCACATTGATTTAAATGCGGAAATATACATGACATGACATACATACATGCTATTATCATGAATAATTAGAACTCATGAATGCAAATTCTTAAATCATGCATAGCGACAAACACATCATTTACACAAGATAATTACACAACATAATTAACATGATAAAAGATACAACAACAAACTTATCTACTTATAAAATAACCAACTGGCTACATACAAAGGACATTCCTTCTAGCCATAGGCTTGTTGTTCATATTCTCTCAATAGCAAGCCACCCTCTATATGAGGCTAGGATTTCACAAGGAGGCTTAACTCTCTCATCCATTTTCCACACACTTAATAACCCAATTACCAGGTTTCTACTTGATCCGAAAAGATCTTTTAAATGACAATGGTTGAGTTATTTATCATGTGTTAATTAACCATTTAGGAATCTGAATGAAAGAGGAAGAATTATAGAATAATCATAGCATCCATTTCAACATATATAGATCTGAAATAAAGCATGAGGAACGACAAACCATAAAACACCAAAGTGATAACGAAGTTCAACAATCTCGCCTACGTCTCCGGGCCTATGTCCCATTGGGATTTCTTATTTCTGTTCAAAGTTTTAAATGTACATCATTAAAGTGCCAATGGATTAAAACAATGACCTGGTTGTGTTCTGCCATATCTCAAGAACCCATCAAAACTGACGGCACCCAAATCAAATGAACGAAGCTCCCAGAAATGGCTCACAAAGGTGCGCTCCTCAATAGCTTCCCTGCATGACAATGACTTTGGCTCAATATTTCTGCAGCATAAACCTACTCTGAACCTCCTCCCCCTTGGCTTCAAGAAGACCTGGTTTATATAGATCTGAAGTTGGTAACCATCTCCCAACTTCCCCCCAAGATCTCGCCTCAAAAAGGGCCCAATATCCTCCAAAAATGGATCAAATCCCCTCAATCAGGCTGAAAATCCATTAAAAATCATATACTATAGTATAAAACCCATTTAATACCAAAACCAAGGTGCAACCCCCTTGATCTTCACGCTCTTGGTCATATTGGGTGTCTCCATGTGGCCAAGGGCTGAGATTGTGCGTTGGCCCCCTTGAGTTCAGGCCCTGGTTTTATGGTGCAAGGCCATGTGGCCAAGTGCTTCTGCTCCACTCACCCTTATCAGTTTAAGCCCTTGGGAATAATCCACTGGTTACGCCCCTGGTCGACGGGCTAGCTTGACTGACTAGGGCTAACACCAAAACCTTCGCGCCAGATGTTATTCTGTAGGGTCCTATCACATATGCTAGCGATAGGGGGCTATCCACCATATAACCACGCCATGGTTTAAAGTCTGGGTCCTATGCTGTAACCACGGAATTGGGAGTAGCTACAACACTATCCATGCGTGCCAATACCATAGGAATGAACATATGGTGAGTGTGGTGACTGGGGGCTGGGGCTACACCCCAACCCTTTCTTTCACCTGTTTAACACACATTCAAACTTAAATAGGAGTTTTTCCCCATAGTTGTTAAGTAACACCTGTAGGCAGGCTGGTAGCCTGACCTATGCGAAAACTTGGTGCCCATGGAGGTCCACGGTTTGAACCCGGTGGACTCCAAAACCATTTTTTTCCAAAAACAACCAATGTCCAATAAATGGGTGCCACGTGGCAGCCCATGTCTGGGCCACGTGGCACCGTACCATATGCCACAAAACTGCCACGTGTCAACGCTCGATTCATCCAACTGTCTGTCCAGGTGTCTTCCACTATACCTACTACGTGTCGTACGGTCCTGCCACTGTACCTGTCACATGTCGTACGGTCCTACACGTCAGTCGTACAGACGTGCCACGTGTCCACCTTACAGTGGTGACATGTGTCACTCCCTGATTGGTCCCATGTACCTGTCCATTTCAGCATCCACATACCCTTCCATGTCAGCTATACGACCATATGACTTGTACAGTGAACTACCACGTGACACTATACGAACTGTACAATCATTAATTTTTGTCTGTTTGGAAAAATGAACAGATCGTGATATCTTGGTCATACGACATCCGTTTGATCCCGTTCAAGTTGCGTTGGTTTCATAATGTCGATGCCTATGCACACATCCGTTTTGAAGAGATTCTGAGCACTTTGATTTTTAGGTCTTTCTGAGTCCCATTTGGCTCTTGGATCCAATTCTGGATCACACCTCCCCACTAAAGACCTTTTGGTCCTCCAAAAGGTTACAAAATGAACCTTACTGATTACATACTCATAAGGAAAAAAACAAAACACTATGTTGTACAAAAATGATGTTATAATAGGTCATCATTTCAACATGTGTGATTACATTAATGGAAGTAAAATACAATGAAGTTGTGACATCCACTTCTGGCAAAACCAAGTGGCTAGTTTCTTTCCTTCACGGTGTTCCTCTTGCTTTGCTGGTAATGCGTCTTAATTTGTGAGTACATGCACAATCCTTTTGTACTTCTTTGGATGAAGCTCCAGATTAAGCTTCCAACAATTAGCATTTTGATGTCCACCCCTGCTGCAATAAGTGCAGTGAGTTTTTGGCATCCATACTTGTTTGCCCTTCTCTTTCTTCTGTTGTGGAGTTGAGTCTTTATGTCATGTTTCCTTCCTGGTCGACATAAACTTCCTGTACAAATATTGTCTCTTCCAGCGCTTGGCAACACAATGCTTGGGTGAATGACAAAAAGTACATGGACACATATTCCACAAGTTTTGGATTACATGATTATGTTTTTTTATAATCAGAAAGAGAATTGGTAAAATGATGACCATTATACCTTCCTTGTTGATCTTCACTTTTCTTTGGAGATGATTTGTGTTCATTATCACCATCGAGGAGTGATACCCCATCACCTTTCATGAATCGATCCTGCAATGACTTAGGCTGGTCCTTTGAAGCATCACTTGCTTCTGATGTTTTGGAACCCATCTTGGAGGATGCTCCAATCTCCTCTTCACCATATCCCAATCCTAAATAATGAGGTGTTTCCACAACCTCTATGGGATTAATGATACCTCGGCCCTTACATCCTGGGGCCCTTTCCTTCATAACCCATCCTGGTTAGCAATTTCAAACCTATACCTCTTGTATGTTTTTCAAATGCACCAAAACCATCTTGATGGGAACAATGCAAAATTGATGAATGACCTTCACTGCATACCTCAGGGATGTTTTATGAAGCAGATGTAGAAGGCAATTCCTTCAATTCTTCTTTTCCTTTATTGTTTTTTGAAGATTTGACTTGAGCCTATCTTTTTCGTTCCAAGTAGTCTTCATACAACACCTTCACCATCTCGGACATGGAAAAGAGAGTAGCTCGCATATCCTTCCCATCTTGAGAAAGTACCTCTTTATATGCCATTGTCTCAACTGATATGTGCTTTTCCCTGGTAAACATGCAAACTCAAAATCCAATCGTCAACTAGCTCTGATACCTCTTGATTTGAAAAGATCTTTTAAACGACAATGGTTGAGTTATTTAGCATGTGTTAATTAACCATTTAGGAAGCTAAATTAAAGAGGAAGAATTATAGAAGAATCATAGCATCCATTTAAACATATATATATCTGAAATAAAGCATGAGGAACAACAAACCATAAAACACCAAATTGATAACGGAGTTCGGCAATCTCGCCTACGTCTTCGGGCCTATGTCTTAGTGGGCTTTCTTATTTCTGTTAGAAGCTTTACATGTACACAATGAAAGTGCCAATGGATTACAAAAATGACCTGGTCGTGTTCTACCAGATCTCAAGAACCCATCAAAACTGATGGCACCCAAATCGGATGAACGAAGCTCCCAGAAATGGCCCACAAAGGTGCGCTCCTCAATAGCTTCCCAGCATGACTATGGATTTGGCTCAAGATTTCTGCAGCATAAACCTGCTCTGAACCTCCTCCCGCATGGCTTCAAGAATCCCTAGTTTATATATATCTGAAGTTGGTAACCATCTCCCAACTTCCCCTCAAAATCTGTCCTAAAAAAGGGCCCAAGATCCTGCAAAAATGGATCAAATCCCCTCAATCAGGCTGGAAATCCATTTAAAAATCATATACTATAGTATAAAACCAACATAATACAAAAACCAAGGCGCAACCCCCTTGATCTCCACACTCTTGTTCATATTGGGTGTCTCCATGTGGCCAAGCGGTGAGATTGTGCGCTGGCCCCCTTGAGTTCCGACCCTGGTCTTATGGTGTAAGGCCATGTGGCCAAGTGCTTCTTCTCCATGCGCCCTTATCAGTTTAAGAGCTCGGGAATAAGATGGTGGTTATGCCCCTGGTTGATGAGCTAGCCCGGTCGACTGGGGCTAACACCGAAACCTTCACGCTAGATGTTATTCTGTAGGGTCCTATCGCATATGGTCGTGATCGAGGGCTATCCACCATATACCCGTGCCATGGTTTAAAGTCCGGGTCCTATGCTGTCACCACGAAATCGAGAGCAGCTCCAACACTATCCGCGCGCGCCAATACCACAGGAACAAACATATGGTGAGTGTTGTGACCGGGGGCTGGGGCTAGACCCAAACCCTTTATTCCACCCATTTAACACACATTCAAACTTAAATAGGATTTTTTCCCCATAGTTGTTAAGTAACACCTGTAGGCGCGCTGGTAGCTCGGCCTACACGAAAACTTGGTGCCCATGGAGGTCCATGGTTCGAACCCGGTGGACTCCAAAACCAATTCTTGCCAAAAAAAACCAATGACCAATAAATGGGTGCCATGTGGCATCCCATGTCTGGGTCACGTGGCATCATACCATATGCCACAACATTGCCACGTGTCAACACTCGATTCGTCCAACTGTCTGCCACTATATCTGCTATGTGTCATACGGTCCTGCCACTTTACCTACCGCGTCATACATATGGATGTGCCACGTGTCACCCTTGCAGTGGTGACACATGTCACTCCCTGATTGGTGCCCTGTACCTGTCCATGTCAGCATCCACGTACCCTGTCACGTCAACTATATTGCCATATGACCTGTACAGTTAGCTACCACGTGGCATTGTACAGACTGTACGAACTATACAGTCATCAATTTTTGCTTGTTTGGAAAAATGAACAGATCATGATATCTTGGTCATACTACGTCCGTTTGATCCTGTTCAAGTTGCGTTGGATTCGTAACGTCGAGGCCTACGCACACGCCCATTTTGAAGAGATTCTGAGCACTTTTAGTTTTAGTCCTTTTGATGTCCATCCATGGTCTTATGGTGCAAGGCCATGTGGCCAAGTGCTTCTGCTCCACACGCCCTTATTAGTTTAAGCCCTTGGGAATAAGCTAGTGGTTACACCCCTGGTCGAAAGCTAGCTCGACCGACCGGGGCTAACACCAAAACCTTCGCGCTAGATGTTATTCTGCAGGGTGCTATCACTTATGCCCACGATCGGGGGCTATCCACCATATACCCGTGCCATGGTTTAAAGTCTATGTCCTATGCTGTAACCAAGAAATCGAGAGAAACTATAATAGTATCCACATGCACTAATACCATGGGAACAAACATATGGTGAGTGTGGTGACCGGGGGCTGGGGCTACACCCCGACCCTTTATTCCGCCTGTTTAACACACATTCAAACTTAAATAGGAGTTTTGCCCCATAGCTGTTAAGTAACACCTGTAGGCGGGTTGGTAGCCTGGCCTACGCGAAAACTTGGCGCCCATGGAGGTCCACGGTTCGAACCCGGTGGACTCCAAAACCATTTTTTTCCAAAAACAACCAATGACCAATAAATGGGTGCCACATGGTAGCCCATGTCTGGGAAACGTGGCACCTTACCATATGCCACAAAACTGCCATGTTTCAGTGCTCGATTCATCCAGCTGTCTTCCTAGGTGTCTGCCACTATACCTGCTACGTGTCGTACAGTCCTGCCACTGTACCTGCCACGTGTCATACAGTCCTGCCACGTCAACCGTATGAACGTGCCATGTGTCACCCTTGTAGTGGTGACACGTGTCACTCCCTGATTGGTCCCCTGTACTTGTCCACTTCATCACACACATACCCTGCCATGTCATCTGTACGACCTGTACATTCAACTTCCATGTGGCACTATACGGACTATACAGTCATCAATTTTTGCCTATTTGGCAAAATGAATAGATCACGATATCTTGGTCATACGATGTCTGTTTGAGCCCGTTAAAGTTTCTTTGGGTTCATAACGTCGAGGCCTACACACATGTCCATTTTGAAGAGATTTCGAGCACTTTTATTTTTAGGCCTTTCTGAGCCCCATCTGGCTCCTGGATCCAATTTTGGATCACTACTCCAATAACAATTTCAATCCACTAGATCTCTTTCCCCTCAACCTACCCAACCCAAGAAACAATATCCCCCTTCTTTATCACTTAGTCCCTTAGACCTTTCCACTTCCCTCTAGGGCTCCAGTGCATGGTCGGCTAAGAAATCTCACAATTGGGGACTCAAATAATTCTCCGTTGTTTCAATGGAGTACTCACACGAACCTATCAAGGATCTTTGGGTAGTTTCCTCATTAGGAAACAAACTTACAGGCACATGAAATTACTTTCAGCAACAAGCACAACCCTTTAATGGTTTCCCTCCTATACAACAAAGTTGGCGCTCATTTTCTAGAACCCAACTCCCTTTGTTGTCCCAAAAATCAGCCTCGTAAAAATTGTCCCCTTTTCCTAATCAAATTTCCTTCTTCTCCCATCCTTTATTCACTCTCACTCTTCCCCAAAAAGGAATTACTTACACTCAACCCCTGTTATCATAACTAAGTGGGACGAATTCCTCACCTAACCTCTTACATGATTTCAATGATTGAGTGTTTAATAAGTCACAGGGCTAAATGGCTAAATGATAAACTGATTAATGAAAATGGCTTAAGACAAGGCATATGGGAACCCCTCAAAACCCCCATTAACCCCCCTCTCTTGGGGAATCATAGTCCCTAGTCATTATTGTCCCTCTCGTATCACAACCAATGATTTAATTTTATTTAATAATTACAATGTACAATTTTACATAGCTCGGCCCTCGACCCTATTAACATATCGACCCACTAGCCTAAACCACATTTGTACAATTACATTATCATTTGCGAGGACTAAAGCTGGGGATGTTACATAAAAATTTTCAGACTCCAGATGCTTATAAGATATTTTGAGTCTCTTACTATGACAAAAACTGGAAGTGTAGAAACTTTTGTTACTAGAGTGCAAAATATTGTGAATGCCATCCATGCCCACAGTGAATCTCTCGAAGATGAGCAGATTGTTGAAAATGTGTTAAGAAGTCTTCCTAAAAAAAATGATCCCATCACCATTACTATATAAGAGTCAAGATGTTTATCACAACTAACTCTTATTGATTTGTTTGGAAGCCTTCAAGTTAAAAAGATAGGTTAAAAATAAATGAGGAGTCCTTGGATCAACCGTTTCAAAGAAAAATGAGATTGATGAAAAGAACAAGTAGTCTTCCATGTCCATGAATCATGTTTCCACTTAATATTCTTCATCCTATAGAGGTGGTAGAGCTTGTGGAAGATATAGAGAAAGATGAGGTCGTGGTAGAGGAAGAAGCAATAGCCCTATGAAAGGTCAACTTCAATGTAACTATTGTAACAAAGATTGCCATATTGAACAATATTGGTTTAGAAAGAAAAGAGACTCCTCTCAAGAAAATTTTAGTGAAGAACAAGGTGAGAACTCATAAAATTTGTTTCTCACTTGTAATAGTTTTTAAGCCAAGGAAGATTTTGTATGGTATCTTGATAGCGATTGGTCAAATCACATGACTAGAAATAAAAATATCTTTGTAAATTTAGATGAGAGTGTGAAGGGGAAAGTCAATTTTGGAAAAGATAATTAGGTAGAAGTAATGGGGAAAGACACTCTTGCAATCAAAACAAAGAATGGAAGTATTATCTATATGCATGATAGATTATTTGGGCCAAGTTTGAAGCATAACTTGCTTAGCATAGGGTAGCTAAACTTTGAAAACTACAAGACTATTTTTGAAGGAAAGCCTTGTAAGATTTTTGACATCTCTAACAACTACTTGGTGGCTAAAGTTCTTATGATAGATAATATAATGTTCTTATTGAGAATGTAAACTATTGTTGCTTTCTTGAAGGCCACAATTGGTGATCCTTAGTTATGGCACATGAGGTTTGGGCACCTCAATTTTAGATCCCTCTCCTTCATGCAAAATAATAACTTGGTAAGAGGCTTTCCCTTACTTTTAAAGCAAAAAATTAAGGTACGTAAAGCTTGTGCAATAGGGAAACAACATAGAGAAAGCTTTCCCCATCATAAATAATTTAAAGTACATAATCCTTTGGATTTAGTACATATAGACATTTGTGGCCCCGTGCAAACTTTGTCTCTTGGTAAGAGAAAGTATTTTCTTCTCTTTGTAGATGATTATTCAAGATGTCTTGGGTATGTTTCCCAAGTGATAAATCCCAAGCCTTTGGTTTCTTTAAGAAATTTAAAGAACTTGTTGAGAGTGAATTAAAATACTATTTGAAAATTTTGAGAATGGGCCAAGGTGGAGAATTCACCTCTAATGATTTCAAATAATTTTGTAGCTCACATAGAATAAAAAATGAGTTAACTACAACTAGGTATGTTAAATGAAATGAACTTTCCCAATAAGTATTGGGAAAATGCAGTCCATTTGGCAATATACATCCTTAATATAAGTCCTAAAAAGTTAGTAAGAAATTATACTCCTTATGAATCTTGGTTTGGTAAGAAACCAAGTGTTTCTCATTTAAAAGTTTTTGAATATGCATGCTTTGTTCACAGCTCTGCACAACAAAGACATAAGTCAGATGAAAAATCCGTGAGATGTATTTTTATTGGATATTTAGAAGAATGTAAGACTTACATATGTTATGATCCACTTATTAACAAAATTTATGTTAGTAGAGATGCCATCTTTAACGAAGGGGGGGTTTATAACAAAAGTGAAGATGGGGATACTAGAGATTACCCCACACATTGAAAAAACATCCTCTGATGATAATGAACAACCATTGCAGCCCTATATAATGAGAAATACAAGCTCACCTTTGTCAAAGGCAGCCTCATCTACTCCATCACAAAAAAAATTGGGCACAACAATGTTAAAGCACCATTCTCCATCTGAAATGTTGGATGAAGATTTTTCAAGAAGAGTTATAAGGAAACAAACAAAGCAAAAAGAAAACAATGTGGTAAATTATGCTCTTCTGACTTCTTGACATGTTGGACCTTTTAATTTTAAATAGGCTTGTACTAACGAGTCCTGGGTGCAAGCCATGGAGGATGAGATGTCATAGATTGAGAAGCATGATACATGGGAGTTGGTTGATCTCCCTAATGGAAAATTCAGTATTGGAGTAAAGTTGATGTACAATATTGAAATCAATATGAATCATAGTATTTCAAAATATAAGGTACAATTAGTTGCAAAGGTATATGCATAATAAGAGGATATTAACTATGATGAGACATTTTCTCATGCATCAAGGCTTGAAATTGCAAGAACCTTTAGCATCTCATCTCAATTTGACAGTTTATGAGATGGATGTTAAATATGCCTTCTTAAATGGATTTTTAAAGGAAGAAATCTATGTTGATCAACAACAATGTTTCATTGTTGAATTTAAATAAGACAAATTCCATAGTCTTAAGAAGGCTCTTTGTGGTCATAAACAAGCCCATAGAACTTGGTACTCTAGGATAGATAAATATCTTTAGGATCATGGCTTTGTTAAGTGTTCTCGCAAGAACACCTTGTACAAAAAGGTTGTTGAATACAATTTTGTCATTCTTTGCTTATATGTAGATGATCTATTTATGGGAACTATATTGTCATGTGGTTCAACCATCATCATAGTTCCAAAGAAGGACCAAAGTTGGATAATGTGCATTAATTATCGTGCCTTGAAAAAAATCACCATCAATAATAGATATCAACTGCAATAAGCCAAATTCTTCACCAAGCTTGACCTCAAATTAGGTTACCATCAAGCAAGGATCAAAGCATAATATCTGTGGAAGATAACATTCAATATGAGGCAAGGTTTGTATGAGTGGTTGGTAATGAATTTTGGTTTATGTAATGCACCTGAAACTTTAATGAGATTGATGGATGTTGTGTTATGTATTTTTATTAATATATTTGTAACAATGTACCTGGATGACATACTAATCTTCAGTAATACTTGGCAAGAACACATCTTACATGTGACACAAGTATTATATACATTAAAGAAGAATCAATTGATTGCGAATTCGAACAAATGTGAGTTTAGGAAGGAGCTCTTGATCTATATTAGATACATGCTTGGTGGAGGAGAGTTGAGGGTGGATCTAGACAAGATAGTGGCCACCAACCAATGGCCTATTCCCACCAGCTTTAAAAAGGTCATGATTTTCATGGGAGTAGATCAATACTTGAGAAAGTTCATTGTCAACTTTTCAACAGTAGAATAACCATTACATGCCATGATTTCCAAGGGAAATAGTTTTCATTAGGGTAAGCCACAATAATAAACATTTGAATACCTAAAGGGGAATATCAATAATGCTCTAGTCCTAGCTAATGATCCACCAAATGATGGAACCTTGAGGCCCATATTGTGGCTAATATAACCCTTTTTGTGAACTAAAACCTACTTTACTTATAAAATAATATGTTAAATATGAATATCTTGGGTTATGTGCATTGACTATTGTGAATGATTGAGTTTTGAGTTATGTGATATAATTTGGTTTAATTTATGATTTTGATGAACTTATGCATTCTTGAGGTAGTTCTAATCATTTACTCAAGTAGGTCAAATGCTAAGGGTGATATCTAATAACTTTCACATGAGATAAAAGGGGGATCATGCCCCCTCTTTAACCTCCAAAGGACCCAACCATTCAATTACTCAATTTACTCAACCAACAAGGTCCTAATTCAATTTTATAATTGAAGGAATTAAATTAAGGAGGGAAATTTAGTCCTTGAAACAATGATCCATGATATTAGGGATCCTAGAGACAAGTTCCCTTCAATTATGGACTGATTGAAGGGCTAATTTGTGTTTTTTTGTATAAATAGGAACTAGGATGAAGTAGGAGCTAGTTAGTATTTTCTTTTGGCTTAAGTAATTTCATAGAGGATAGTGCATTTGAATTGTCAAGGAACATTATGTTATTATGAAGTGATTTCTAAATGAGGAAGCTGTATTTTCATATTTTGAGCACTTAGTGGTTTTCTTAAGGGTCCATGTAGAGACCTTGAGTAGGGCTCACTGAAGGATATGCAAGGAACCCTGTTTGTCGTTATGTTTTATTTCTACATTAGCTTATAATTTCTTGTGGCACTTTCATGCAAGTTATTAGAGCAAGTTCATTTGATTCATGTCATTACATTTTTAACCAATCTAATTCTGTTAGCACAATAGTTTCATTTGCTTGATGTCACTTAGTTTTTAGTCAATTCAATTCTACAATTTCACTTGCTGATTATTTTATTACAACCCCTTTTATTTATGTTCAATATCTCAGTTTATCTCATGAAATATGAAACTATCGTTAACTAGCATTCTTGGTCGTTCGAATACTCTTACAAATGTTGCTCCCCTCCTCTCTAAAACAATGGAAACCACTCTCATTACCCCCTGCTCTTGATGCTCTTGAATCATGGAATAAGAAATGTATATTACCAGACCTTGAGGGTGAAGGCATAGGAAATAAGAGGCTGATATTGAGTATCATGTTTGATGTTAGATTAAATTTTTCATTCCTAGTGTTAGCATCATTTCTTTATTGGTTTTAGATAGTGTAGATATGCAACCTTGAATAGAATATTGCAATAAATTCAAGGGGCATGATGATGAAGAGGTCATTAATACTATGACACATGACCTTATCCATTGTTAACATCTCAATTGAACCAACCTTGTAGCATCTAGCTAAGTGACTCTGTAACCTCTCCCGCTTCTCCTAAGCAAGGGGAGTGAAGGTCATAAGAAAACTTTCTTAAAGGAAAGGGAAAACAACATTCAAGCTAGCCTTAGGATTCCCATTCCTCACCAAATTTACAAATTAGATTGTACTACTGCAGTTGCACATATAATGCACAACACATTATCAAAGAAGCAAATCCTTGGATTAATAAATTAATGTAAAGTCGAGGAGTTTAGAAATCTTCTTACAATTATTTGGCCCATAAATAGCGATTCCCAACTCACAATAGCCATTTGAATTGGTAACGTATGTGTTGATGAAAAGGAATGACTATCCCAATACTAACATTTTCGAATCTTGTTGGGCTAAAGCAAGATAGTTGGGATTGTTACCCTATGTTTATAACCTTTTGCAAAAATATCAATTAATCTTCAAGGCATATGTTCTTGAGATCAATGTTGTCTTTTATGTTGTATTATGATAAAGAAATACAAATATTTATATCAGAAAATATTAACAGGTTTGATGAATAGAAAATGAAAACAAAAAATTTGAAATAAGATCACACATATAATCCAAAATGAGACCTCAAAACCATCAAGTGATTTTATTTATTTAGTTCTCGAATACAACCAAAAACATTCTTTCATACCCATAATGGGTAAGGACCAAGAAAATACTTAGAAGTCAAAGGTTACATCATCAAAAAGACGACTGGTGTCTTCTAATTAAAACCAAGACTGAAAATTAATTGGATCAACAAGCCACAATTTGCCACTTTCTTGACTCTGCATAAAATTCCTAATTAGCACTGAAAACCAATTCATAAATCCAACAATAATTTACAAACTATCAGAAACAAATGAACAACCTTATAAAACATGTCAATAATCAATGCTTCTTGGTCCTCCTTATTGCCTCCTTGAGTAAGACCCTTATCAGATTTTTTGCCTCTATCTCTCTCTCCCTTCGCTTGTCCCTTCAATTCTCCTTTTATTCTCCAAAAGTAGTTTTGAGAAGTCTCAACTACTTTTTGTTAAGTTACTTAAATAAATTTTAGTTAAATAGGGACAACTCATAATAAAATATTAATAAATAATGATAGGGGTATAATAAATATTAACTAACAGGCGGGGATCCCTTAACAACTCTTTGTTTAATTTTCAAAATATCCCCTTGTTCCTCCATCAATAAAAATGCATCAATATCATCAAAATATCAACATAAACATATATCCCAATCAACTCTCATGAAATATTTCAAAACACACTTGTGACTCCCAAATATCAAGTATATATGTACATACATGCCCAAAATTGAATAAGTCAACAAGCTATCAAAACTATATTGCTACTCAAAACAAATAAAGTCTATCTGCTATATAAAACAACTACTGTCCAAACAATGAAGCCAAAGTAAATAAAATCATAAAATCAAAAATCACATTTTTGTGTGAGGCAGTTTGCCTCTTTCCACTTTCCTTTGACTCTGTTACCTTGGGCATCTATGAATTTTCCTTAATAGGCATTTTAGCTTTAACTGTTGATGCTCCTGGGCGCATTTCTTCAAAAGGTGTGTGCCCATCCTCATGTCTAGGGTGTTGTGAAAGTGAAGTAATTAAGTGTGAGGATGCCTGAGATTGATTGAAGTCAACAAAATGGGCATGCTGCTTGCCTTTTCTAGGCTTTGGTTCTTGAGATTTGAAAGATTTTGGTAATGCATGTGAAGCAAGGTTGTGGTGGAAATGGTAAGGAAACTGTTGGCCATCCTTCAACATGAGGGAAAGGATGATGTACAATATCATTCCAACCATCATTGGCTGGGATCTCAGGTGGTAAAGACACATGTGGCTCAACTGGTATGCCAGAGATACTAGTATGAGGGTGCAAAGGTGGTTGTCTGTGTGGATGAGGAGGTCAAAATGCTCTTTTCCTGGCTAAGTTTAAGAAACCATTTTGTAAGAGTTGATTAAACTCTTCGAAATCAACATAAAAATGAATTGAAAATCAAAGTCTTTGTTTCCCTCTTGCCAAAAATCATTTGGCCTTCTTCCTCTACCTATGTTTCCTCTGTCATGGCTGCTTGTACTGAAAAATCTCATCTATAAAGTATAAGGCTAAATTAGAGTACGCATACAATATCAAGTGAAACATCATCTACTATTTGCATTAACATAGTTTTAGAATAGCTCCGACTCAATCAACAAACAAGCACTCATGCAACCAAGGATTAAAAAAAGGACAACTTCCAAGATAAGCTTTCACCTCTGCTTTGAAATACTTCACCATCTCATACAACTCGTTATTATTAATTGATGGAAAGTGAAATAAATGGCACGGAGAGTAATGTCACATGTTTAAAACAATAACACATCCATCATCAGCCATGTTCCAAAATCCAAATGTTTGTCCATAATCATCTCATGTATACCATGCCAAACATATTTTAATTACTACTAACATATCCATTGTCCAAAGGAATTGCTTATGTATCAGGGGGAAGAAATGTGGACTAAAATGAAAATTAAATTTGGGAATTGGGAATAATTTATGTAAAATGAGAGTATGGGGGAATTGGCCCTAAATAATCAATCACGACTTCATCCAAGTAGAATCCATTAAAACAATCACCTTGAAATATTTCTCTTTCAATATTTTCCCTTGACCATAATTTTATTGATCAAAATATGTCTCTGTTGTCAAATATGTTGGATAGTTGGTTTGGACAGTTGGTTGTCATTGATATCAACCCTTGGAGAGTGGTATTGGAGATTGATGTTAACTCTTAGAGATTGATTTCAAACCTTGGAGAGGTCCAGAGATGTTGGAAAATTGATTGAAATTTGTATGATCAAGATTGATGATGAGTTAGTTGGGTACATTTGATGTAGTCTACATGTAGCCCCAGAGGTGTGGTTATGGGACCCGAAGTTTATTAAGGAATATGTACATGAACGATAGTGAAATTGCAGGTAAGACTATCATAGATGGATAGTACATGTCATTCCATTTCCGGTGATATGTGGAACACCACGTAGTTCCTCACGGTTAGGAAGATATGGCCATGTGAAGTTGGAGGCCCCGAAGAAGGGTCAAGAAGCCCCTAGTTGGTTACAAGTCAATAAATGAAAGGGTAAAGTGGTTGTAACAAGAAATATCTAGAAGCCATAAAGCTAAGGAAATATATTACCTAACAAAAGTATAAATACATTTCAAGGAGTCTCTCATAAATACATATACACATACATTGAATATTTATCTAGTGAAATTGTTATGGTCCAATATTTTCGTCTATTGGTGAATATGAAGAAGTGAAGTCTAAGGTAGAAAGGGGAAGACAAAGAAAAAAATAAATTTCTGAGGTCATCCATGAGTTGCAGCAAGAAGGGCATGGACACTCAGAGTTGCAGCAATAAGGGCGTGGACACCCTGAGTTGCAACAAGAAGGGAAAATACACTCAGAGTTGCAACAATAAAGGCACGAACACTCAAAGTTGTAGCAATAAGGGCGCAAACACCAGGGGTTGCAACAAGAAGGGCACAGACACTCAGAGTTGAAATAAGAAGGTCGCATACACTCATAGTTGCAACAATAAGGACACAGACACCCAGAGTTGTAGCAAGGACAAATTATATCTTGGATGGTATGGCGTATGCGTATGGCATGTCTTGGAGGTCTTTGTGATACATAGTGCATGGTTGCATATGGTTGAGGTAATATTGTTACATGCTTGAGACATACTCTTGGTACTTGATATATGGTTGTTATCGTTCATTATTAGAGGCACATCTTTGTGATATTGGCATATAATTGAGGGTTATATTATGGTACATGGCATGATTGAGAGTGATATGGTATATAGTTGAGACACATTTCATGGTATATAGAATATGGTATATGGTATGGTACATGTGTTGATGTACTTGATTGATGTACATGGTTGATACATGACATGGTACATGATTGGTACTTGGTATACATGGTTGATACATGGCATGGTACATGATTGGTACTTGGTATACATGGTTGATGGTTGAGGCAGATATGGTTTGGTATAACTTGAGGTGCATGGTTGATGCACAGTCTGGTACATGTGTTGGTGCATGGTTTGATGCACAGTTTGGTACATGTGTTGGTGCATTGTTGATGCACTTATTGTTATACAAGTTGTGGTACAAGGATGATGCTTGGTATGATATAGGTTGATGGTTTGGTATATTCTTTGGTACATGGTTGAGACACATATCTTGTGATGGTATGTTGGTGATATTGGTACATGCTTGGTAGAGGCATGTGTTGGTGATGTTGGAAATCTAGTTGAGATGTGTCCTTGATATATGATCCATGTGAGAGGATCTAGTTAAGTATCGATGACAACGACAAGTTGGACAGGTTCAAAGTGACAGGTTGGATACAGTGACATGTTGAAAAGTTACAGGTTGATGTGATAATGACAGTGACAGTGACAGTGGCAGTGACATTGACAATGATAGTGACAATGGCAGTGATTGTGGTGGCGACATTTGGTCTACACTTATACATTAGGGTGGTGAGATGAGGCAAGGAAATGGGGTTGTATCCTCCTTCTGGTTGGAGCCGAAGAATCAAGGAGTTGGAGCTTCCTTCAGGTTGGAGCCTGAAAACTAGGTGGTTGTAGCCACCTTTCAGTTGGAGTTGGAGAACCCGGGAGGTTGTAGCCTCCTTCTGGTTGGAGCTAGAGAA
This sequence comes from Picea engelmannii, assembly GCA_009831015.1. NCBI lineage: Eukaryota > Viridiplantae > Streptophyta > Pinopsida > Pinales > Pinaceae > Picea > Picea engelmannii. The sequence goes on from ML797627.1 coordinate 104,215, forward strand.
TTCAGGGGGTTGTAGCCTCCTTCCAATTGCATCTGGAGAATTGGGAAGTTGGTGCTTCCTATGAATGAATTCTTGATATATATAAGAAAGCATTATGTGGTTTTCTCCCATTTGGGTTTCCATGTAAATATTGGTGTACTATGTTCTTGATGTAATGTTCATGTGATGCTGCTTATGATTACATGATTATGATATATATATTGAATGTAATCATAGATGATACATTAATGATAAATTGTTGAACATTGTTGATAAAGTGAAATAATACATATTGTGGTTAAAAATGGTATAAAGTTCTCATACTGATTCACCCCCCCTCAATATTCCAACAAAATATTCATATCAATTTTATACAGAAACAATTTCTTATTTCATACAACATGGGGGAAAATACAAAATTTTAAAATGATATATGTACTTGGGACTTAAGGAATATTGAATGAAAAGTGGAAGTATGAAGGATTTGGTCTTGTATGCATAAATATACGCATATCAAATCACAAAACAATCTGGGTTATATTTCCTTTTAGTCTGAATCTTCACGCCCAAAATTAATAACCAAATTTGTATGTACATGCTAATTGACCTCTGTATGAAATCTTCAATAATAATCATTTATCATACAACAACCATTTTAATGTGTCAATAAAATCAATACCAATATCTCGAAAACTTTCTGGCATAATGTCCTGTTTTCTTTTAATTGTTTCCAGATAAGGCATAAAAAAAATACAAGCTTGAACCATTAATCCTTAATCGAATCTGGTGAAAAGCACAGGTTGAATGCATTTACCAAAACCCATGAGAACTCAAAACTGGGTCGCATACCACCTTTTTATCTTGCTCGATAATATATCAATATTAGCCACGAGCATAATTTTTTTTCTAAGGAAACGAGATATCGACCAGAAAAAATGTAAAATTCTCAACAACCTAAGTTAAGGAACAAGGTGATTTCTTTTGTATACAAGGTTAAAAAACTTAAGGGTTTAAGGAAAAGAATGACACAAGCAAAGGATTGTTTGAATTCCTATGATAGGGTTTTAATATCAAACCAACCAATGTCCAAGAGGAACTATTAATAATAGAAGTCGAATAGGACTATAGAATAACCCTTTGAAATACATGAGTTCGAGATTGAGTGGCATTATTTTTCCTTTGTTTCAGAACATGTCAACTTTTAAATTTTGTCTATGGAAAGCAAGGTAACATGTTGTACATAACTTCAAACAAAATCTTTGTTATACATTGGACCAAAATAATATTCAATACTACAACCAAAATATTTATTGAGCCTCATAGCATAAAGCGACAGTAGTAGGATTGGAAATACAAATGGAACCCATGACATGATATTGTTCAAGAAACTTTTGCAATCCACGATCAAGAAGAATGAGGGAAAGTCTTTGAAAACTCGGGTTCAAAACCCTTTAAAGGAAACAAGTACACATGAAAGGGAAAAACCCACGAGTCCCTTTCAAATTCTCCTTCAGGGTTTCAAATATTGATGGACATAAAAAGAGGCTACTACATAGTAGGAAAGAGGCTATACCGAGCCAAAAAAGCTATATACAAACTGACACCATTAGGACTTGGGGTTAATGCTAGAGTAGTAAGACAAGGAAGTATTTTCTTTTGTAAACAAAAACGAGCTTGAGAAGACAAAAATAACAACATACTCATTACTAGTCAAGTAAAGATTATTCTAAAATCATTTGCTGCAAAAAAGAAAGGTGCATTTGATGGGTACATGCTAAAATAAAATACCTTCTTTTGTGCTAAAATACTTCTGAAAAACAAGTCTCCAATTAATACCACCACAATGGAGCTTGGAGAAGGGGTGTTACTCACCAGTGCCAAAACCAAATGAAATTCCAAAACCCCTGTCGAAAGGTGGTGTACCTCAATGCAATAATTCTTGCATTCCATACATTGAATGCATGCGGTGTCTCATTCTCCAAAAATCAACATCTCAATAACTTTTCAATCCAACTCAAATTCCACCATTACTTTCCACCAATCACAACTTTGAATTTTTTCGAAATATGAAGTATTCACATGTCATATAAATGCGTCAACAAACACATAACGTTATCAACCCAAATGATGACCTAATTTCACATCAAACTCATCAATCAAATGTTTAAAACCACATTCAATGCGAGTAAATAGCTTGAACAACACATATACTTGAAACTTGGGTGCCAAAGCATAGTTGTGAAATAGTGCCAATATCAACGATGAGTGCATGTGTTCTAACACATGCAATAGTATTTGAAACTTGAAATATCGACCCTTTGATCCAATATGTTATCCAACACTTCCATATACATACTTCATATCTTGGGTATGATGACATATGATATCAAACCCCAAAAACTTTAAACACATGCAAAGCATATAAACCTCATAGTATTCCCATTCAAATAACTTGTATTCTTTTATTTAGAGCAACTCATGTTATTGGGACTTTGACTATTATGATTTGTGTATGTTTTGATGAATCAAAAGAAACCATTAATAATTTATAATCCTTGCATATAAGTTTTTTTATGAGTGAAATGCATGGTGTATAACAAAACTTTTCTTCTTCTAGTGTAATCAAATTGGCGGTAAGACTGATTCTCAAACTGCAAGGAGAAATAATCATTGTATAAACCAATGAAAACACATTAGTATGCTAGTGATATTCAATCCCAGGGGATATTTGAAAATAAATGACCTTCCTTTCTCCTTAGGGGGGCCTACCTATAGTTAAATATTTAATATAATGTAGATAATAAATTTTTTAAAATTATGCCTTGCAATTGTTTGTAGGCTGGTGGCTAGTTTACGAGTATGTGAGTCAACACCATGCAAGTATATTTGCATTAGGGGTAGTTATTATGCAAGGAGGAAGAATTGTGTCTTACCATTCAGAGTTGTTTCATGGGAGAAGAACTTGACTACCCCATGTATGATAAAGATCTCTTTGTTAATGTGAAAGTAGTGAAGGAGTGGAAGCAATACCTCTTGGGAAAAGAGACCATCATACACATCATTAATCAACCCCTTTAGTACCTACAAAGTCAAAGTAATATGAAACAAGTGAGGCATTACAAGTGGTTGGGATTCTTGCAACAATTCCACCTACTCATCAAGTACGAGAAATGAAGTACAAACGAGCTAGTAGACCTACTTTCACAACCCCCACTGAAGAATATTATAGTAGTTGATGTGATAATGTAGCCTGAATCTTTCACTCATGATCTACAAAGTGAATATTATCGAGAAGATGGAGATTACAAAGGCATATACCAATAGCTAAAGGAGAGACTAGTCACTTCCATGGAAGGAAACAAATGTCATCTCTACTATGGGATGCTATACAAGTTGGACAATCTACACATAACATAACACATTAGAATTCAATTCATGATAGAATCTCACACTTCAAGGATTTTTGGACATATTGGCATGACAAAGATAGTGGCAAGTTTGCAAAGGTATGTGTACTAGCCAAAGATGCAGGAGTAGGTGGTGATATTTGTTAGGGATTGTGTTCTTTGTAGCACTATAAAGCCAAGAAATAGAAAGATTGGGTTGTGCATATCACTGCCAATATCAAGCAGACCTTGGGAGAGAAAATACAAGTACTTTGTTGGTGGTTTTCCCATGTCCCAAAGAGGCCATGCCTACTTGTTTTTCATGGTATACTCCTTTAGAAATATGTGTGTGCTCATTCCATGTAGGAAGACAATCATTGGATGATAAACAATTGAGTTATTCTTTAGTCATGTTTGTGTACATTTTAGATTGCTAGGCTCCATCATATGTGATCAAGATAATAGGTTCTTAAGTGGATTCTAGATAGTGCTTTGGGAGAGAATGAATATAGAGTTAAGATATTTCACTGGATTTCATCCCCATACCGATGAACAAACAAAAGTTTTCAACTAAACATTGGTACAATTATTGAGAGGGTACAATAGAAAACATCTGAGGACATGGGACGAGAAGTTGATGTATATATAATATTCATACAATCAAGCACTTCATTCCTCTACGAATAAGTCACCTTTTTGAGACTTGGTTCGACTATTTACCTCCCTCACCATTTGACATTGTATATGGACAACAAAAGGATGAAGCAACACTACAAGGATATGAGAAGAAGACATGTATATTTGTGGAAAGGATGCAACATATACGTATCAAGGTATAGGAGCAACTTGGGAGAAGCCAACAACAATATAAAGTAGACATGACTAGAACCGAGAAGATCATAGTTTCCATGTTGGAGATAAGGTGTGGATTTACCTTTGAAGGAGTGCTTGCATGGAGCAGTGAAGAAACTCAAGCCTCTTATATACAAACCTTTTGACATCATTGAGTAGATGAATGAGAATGTCTTTAGATTAAGAATTACTTATTATATGTAGATTAGTTCAGTGGTGAATGTGGAGTAAATGAAGTTGTTTGATCCCTCCATGTTGGATGGAGAAGAGGACCATTAGGTTCTCTCCACCATTGAAGAATTTGCACCACACACTCTTGAAGGATTGAAGGAGGATACAATTTTGCAAAGGAAGGAATGAGTAACTTGCAGAGGAAAACACGAGATTTGTTAGATCGACCTCAAACGGAAGACTCCAAGGAAAGAAAAATGGTATGTGAGGAGCCAAATTCAAAGCAAGTTTCCTCATCTGTCCTTGGAATATTTTGGGGACCCAAATCCTCCCAATGGGGAGGCATGATCAAAATTTGATCTACACAACAACATGATTGACTATCGACTTAGGTTCTATGAGGATTGATAAAACTAAGGTTCAAGACTATGGACGAGGTAGGAGATAAGTTTGATGGTGTGAAGGTCTCCATGCCATCCTGACTAGTGTCCACGCCTACACTAACATTGTATTGTAATGCAATCATTGGAAAAGTCAAAAGATGAAAAGAAAAAAGACTTGGAAAAAATGAGAAGAAAAAAATGTGTATTAGCAAAACAAAACATGAGAAATTGTTCCTCAAAGTGCTTATTGAGAAAAGACAAAAGAGAAAAATCCATTGCTATACCTGGGGGAAGCTGGGGAGTTGGAGATGCCTATCCTTCTAGCTAACCCCCTAATTGAGCCATTTTCCTATTTATTCATGCACCACAAAGGAAGAGGGGTTATATGGATGAGATAGAGAGGAACTATTGACGAAATTTCCATGTGAAGAATAAGAATGTACCAAATAGATAGAGGGTATTGTAACCTACACTCTTACTGAGAAATACAGACACTAATTGAAGCCAATTGAATGATAGTTTTCCCATTTGGGTTTCTAAGGTAAATATTATGTCTTGTGTGATGAATTTCTCTATGTGCTATTTTAATTCTATGTTAAATCTTGTGTGAGAGTTAAATAATATCTACTTTGTGTTTGAAATGTTGCATGTGGTTATCTCCATGGTTTTAATACGAGTTTCTCATTGATTTCTTGTTAGTTTCACTCATAATCTTTGTTCGCCATTAATTCTTTATGAATACAACAACTATGTGATATTCTCTATCTAATATTTATTGAATTAGAGATCAACGAATACCATGAGATGGTTGTTGCAATTGATCAACTAAGTTTCTATATATAATTCCAAAGAGAAACACAATTTTAGTCTTGAGATTGGTAAAAGTAGAATCAAGCTTTCACACAGTGCTAAGGGACGAGCTAGCAGATCATGTCCCTCTTCTTGGAGGTTGTGAAACGGGTTGCTAGGTATGTACAATGTGGTTTGTACATTTTCTAAATGGGGGACTGTATCATGTATTGTCAAGTGTAAACCATAACTTGTTTAATTTCTCCTTCCTCCCACTCATTGGCCATGTTTGGTGTAATTATTCTGTTCCATATTTTTTTGACATGCAATGGATTGTATCATTCTCCATATGCTCATGAAGCCCTTGATATGGATATATATTAAACAATTTTGTTTCTTTGAGTGAGAATTAAAAATGCACATGGAACTTGGAGGTGGGATGATATTAAGATGAGGGAGTGGTTATTGATAAAGGTTTTCAACTTGATGGTTCATTGTAATTAAAGGATAGTGGAATAGTTGAATTCTTGAGTCATTTACATTCATATTAGTTGGCTACAAGTACATGAATCCAAGGCATTTAGTTGATTTTTTTTTACCGAACATTACATGGAAGAAAAAATTGAGCACAAGCTACCAATATAATTTAACAATATAGTATGTATCTATCTCATTGAAAGCATTTGCAAGAATTGAAGGAGATTCTAAATTTCTCAGGAATCCATGTGGCTGAAATAGATTGGATATAAGCCTACTATTTATGGATCATGATGTGTATTACTTTGATAAAAGCGATCCATCAACCACCCAAGCATCCATCACTAAGTTTTTTCATTGTTCATTGAAGGAAATGGTGCCCAAAAAATTGTCCTCATTAGCAAAAGTGTGTTTTCTCCATTTCTAAGGAAACGAAATCATGATAATGGTGGCCATTTTTTTCTCTTTTATGCATCTAGCAAACAAAACATGTCTTCAATTTAGGTCATCGTAGATTCATTCTTATCTCAAAATTTATGGCATGGGTCAGTTTGATTTCTAGATGAGAGCAACTGCTCATGTGTGTGGAAAACTCTAAAAGCTCTCTTAAGAACCATATTGCGAAATATGGAGGGTGTAGTTGTTGATCAGAAGGAAGAGATTTTGATGTTAGCCCCTCTCTTCTTGTAATACTTTATTTTATATTAATAGTTGTTTTGTGTTGAATCTTGATGCATTTTCTATCAATCTTGAAAATAATCATTTGAATTTGTATGGGAGTTCTATTGGAGCAATGAGTTATTTCTATAGCGCATTTCTTGTTTTTTTTGTCATTGTGGAATTTTTTTAACTATTGTGCCATTTAATGTTCTTGGATTGAATCTGTATCTTAGGCATGATTTTATGTCTATCACACAAGTCCTTCATTACTCCAAATCCAATAAAGATTAGTTAAGTTTATCAATGTCTAACAAATGACCAAAAAAGTAGGTTGAGGTACTAGAATATTACATCAAAGAAAAAGTACATTGTGGGAGTGTGAAGGTAACTCCTAGATTGATGCCAAAAACATATCAAAATAAACAACTACAAGTTAAAAGCATAAACAACTAGCAAATTAAGAGAGCACATTATTATTTTATATTGGTAATGTAGAAGTTAAACAAATAATGGCAAATGCATCATAACAAATTTTAGTCAATATAATTAAATTAATTCTATATTATTATTACCTTTGTGGCCATCAGTTGTGGTGTATGAGGGTCCACTCCTCATGCTACCTCCCCATGGGATATCTTCAAAGTCTCTTCATAATCCTTATGGATGCTTTTAACTACATTTTTTTTATCAACATTTGCTCTTATGTTTTTTTCTTTTCTATCCATTTTAGTGACTTTTGTGATGAATTGATTGAATTTATTTAGAACCATAAAAAACAAAGTAAACTATAAAATTCAATGAAGACACAATTGAAATAGAAAAGGTAAATGACTAGAAACATGCGTGACTAAAATAGGAGTAATTGGAACATATTTCACTTGATGTGGTATGTCCTCCTCATAATTTTAGAGAATCTATGAAGGACCCGTATATCACTAAATTGTGTGTTTGGAAACCTTTTACACATATGTTGCAATTGTATTTGAATACTAGGAGGGTGGGAGAAAATGAAAGGGAAAGAGAAAGAGAAAGAAGGAGAGGGATATGAGAAAGAGGAAGAGGAAAAGGAGGAGGAGGAGGAGGAGGAGGAGGAGGGATAAGGATAAGAAAAATATGGAGAAGGAGAGGAAGAGAGGGAAAATTAGTGGGATGATGCAAAGGAATAAAGG
>ML797627.1:112190-172813 GCA_009831015.1 Picea engelmannii
AGTTGTTTATAGCGGAGGTTGTTAGCAGAGGCGGGCGATTGAAGGCTTTTTTACTAGTGCTCCATTAAGGTCCATACACACAAGTACACACCTAAAATATAACATAATGGTGCTCAAATGTTCAAACACACTGTCACTGTTTATATCAAAAGTTGTTAGCGGAGGTGGGCGATCCGAGGTTTTTGCAGAGGTTTTTTTTACCCATGCACCTTTAAGGTACATACAAACTAGTGTGCAACTAAAACATAACACACCGTCATAAGTTATAAAAAAAATAACAAGCACCGATCAAAGCACATCAGTGCCATTGAATATTACGAACCTATGCATATAAATGTCCTCGAGTGCACCACGGTAGGGTAAATAAAAAAAAATTACGAGATCAATTTTCATTGTGACACCTCATTCTGTGCTTCCAAACTCTCAAGAAAGCACTGGATCTCACTCTCCTTTCAATACGCCTTGTTTCGAGTGCTCCTCGGTGAGTTGGATAGTTCCACTGGTAGATTCCACACATTTCCAAATTTTAGAAATTAGCACAAATTTTCATTTTCTCTCAATGGTGGAACCATGACTCCTCGGGACATAAGAGTCCAGGTAAATTGTTTATTACCTTCCCATTTTCATTTTCATCCAATTAAAATTTGAATTTAGCTTGAAATTTGGGACTTTTTAAAAAAAAATTCTGATTCCATGTGGTGCACCTATACGATTTGGCATGCCCCGATGCGGTGTGTCATGTGATAACTTCACAGTAAGCACTTCAATTGGTGCATCTAATCAAATCGTACTTATCTGGTGCATCATTTGAAATACCCCTCACTTGGTGTGTTACAAAATGCAATGCTTGCTAAAAAATATGCCCATGCTTTTCGAACATAGAAGCACCGGTGCGTTACATTTAACTAAGCACATCACATAGTTTACGACTTATAAAATTTAACTCAGCGGTGGAATTAAAAAAATAAAAATGCACTGATGCTATTAACAAAACTGCACGAGGACAAATATTGACCAATTTGGCATAGCGGGGTGTTTCCTTTGACGACCCATAACCGGTGTTCTATGTTTCACAACACACTGCTAAAAAAATCTCATGTGATTCAATAACATAGTAGCACTGGGGTGTTCATAGTAACACATCAAACCACTTAATTTGAAATATTGCAATATAACAAGGCAGAGCCCATAGGGCCAAAAAAACACTGGTGCGTTCGGTTAGTGAAAGCGCACATCTGAGTTTAATTTCCATAAAATTTGGGGTGATGATGCATTTATGATAAACAAATCCACCGGTGCTTTTAAAAGGACCACACTGAGAAAATATTGAGCAACGTGGCATAGCGAGGTGTCTTGATGGATGGCCTATTACCGGTGCTCTCGACAACGAAACACATCTTTAAACAAAATGTCGGTGCTCCAATAACATGGTAGCACAAGTGAATTTATATTAAAACATCACACCGCTTAAGTTGCAATAAAACAATTTATCCTATCAGTGCCCCTAGGTCTAAAGAACACACTGGTGTTGTAAAGAGAACAAGATTGGGTTGAATTTTCATAAATTAGCAGTGCAATGCATCTTATGGTAAGCACCACTAAGATCCTCAACAGTTCTCCAATTGAGATAAACACACCAATGCGTTCTATTAATAGAACACACCGCCCAATTTTGGATACAAAAGTTTTGCTCGACAATGCGTCAAATTCATACAATGCACCAGTGTTGTGCATTGCAAGACAATGAGAGAAATAATGGTTTGTTTTATGGGATTCCCCGTTACTGGTGTGTTATAATATAAAAACACTAGTAACAATGCAAACAAATCTAAAAATGGAGCATTGGTGCGTTAAATTCACCAAAACACACCGATGTTGTTAATGGAGTTGCACCGGGAGAAATGTTTAAAAAAATATCATAGTGGTGCGTGTTTTAAAACATGCTCGTTACCGGTGCATCATAAAATATAACACACCATTAAAAAGCATCTAATGCTCCAAGGAACATATATTACTAGTGCTTTTCATATACCAAAGCACACCGCTTGGTTTATCAATTAAAAATTCTATTAAAGTGGTGCATTCCCTAGAACCAATCACTCCATATTACACAACTCATATGTGAAATGGAATTGCGGTGCGTTTTGTATGAAAACCCTTAACCAATGTGCTATATAACACAACACACCTCTATATATATCAGTGCTCTACTAACAATGAAACACCGATGCGTTAAATTTAACACACCACTGTTTGGTGACTTATGTTTGACATAGAGCATCGGTAGCAGTGCATATTACGTTTATAATAGCATCGAGTACTTTTTCACTTTTTGTTTGCAAACTGAAATTAATTTCAATTTTTGATAAATACAAATTAGTTATATATGTTTGTGTTTTATACTTTAAATTTGTTTTATCTATATATATGTGCCTAAAAAGAATTTTATGTGAATTGGATACGACAATGATGACAAGCGCAATAACAACGGATTGGAAGAAAAATAATTTAATTCACAAACTACATATACAAACCTCTATAGTTAAAATTTGTGGAGATTTTTCTTTGTGAAGGCAAAAACAAAGGTCATTCTTCGATGCCTCTCATGATTTAATGCATGGAATCGATCCTCTACCACTTCCTCAGTGTTCTTCCAACAATCAATTATATAAGTGGGACTCGAAGCTTCCTCCCTAGCATCAACCAACTATTCAATAAGCCCCTTAAGGTGAAGAAGAGGAGGTCTAGGTATGCAATTTACAAGTGGATTGATGCCAATTATTATGGCAACATGGATGATGAGAAGGGTATCTTGGAGAAATTCAAGCGGCCCGTGGAGGAGGAGATGTAGGCCAGAGCGCCGAGAGAGTGGAAAATGATCGAGTCTATCTAGAGGGAGGCCAGGTTGAATATTAAGAGTGGGGAGGTCGTTTCCATTACGTCTGTCTTATTCAAGGAAGGTAAGGATGTGGTGGAAGAAATGTGAGAGAAGGACAAGGGAAACCAACATTGAGGCCAAGGAAATGCTTAATATTTAGTGATAAGGCATGTAGACAAAGCTTATGGATCATCAATCATTTTTCCAAATATGCTTCTTAACTTCTATTAAATATACAATATGGACCTTAGGTCATTCTTGAGGTTGACACAATATTATAATTAAGAAATCCACTAGGGTCCTTTCTTGTTGAATAGGGAAAATGGGCACTAGGAAGTTATGATCGTAGAGCTTGGCAGTCCTAATTATGCCAAAGTAGGGATCAAGATGACAGACTTGGAAGGGAACAAATTTGATGTTCCTGGTGCCACCAACAAGGGCCCCGGTTATATATACTTTGGGGCTATAAAATTCCTCCCCATCCTCAAAGAGATATTTGATAAGCCCCCTCGAGGAGAAGAAGAGGAGGTGTAGGTATGCGATTTACAAACGAATTGACACCAATTCATATTATGTCTACAAGAATGACGAGGATGGTATCTTGGATAAATTTGAGCGGCCCACAGAGGAGGAGATATGAGGTAGAGCATTGAGGAAGTAGCAGAGGATTGAGTCCATGCACTAAATTATGAAAGACAATTTAATTATTTATAAAATAAGGAAGCCCTTTCAAATTCTGTAACAACTAATGTTACAATTACAACACTTCATTTCANTTTTTTTCCTATTGTACATTTCAAATTATCTTTACATTTTAGTTTCATGAGGATAAAATAATGATATACAAAAATTTAGGAAGCCTTTTTGGTGAGGAACATCTCTCCATATGAAGTCCACAAGCTACAAGCTTTGGATATTTCCTCGACCATATCCAACTGTGTTCTCTCAACTTGTGATTCCACATCATAAAAAAATTTGGAAACTTTTCATTCTAGGTCCATATGTATTATTTTAAGTATGCATTATTCATAGAAGAAAGATTTATTGGCTTCACCAAGTAATTGCACAAAACCTTTTTAGTTATCTCATTGAGCTGGGCAATTTCTTGCTTGTTGTTATCTTTGCTCTACTCAACCTCTACAATTCTCATCTTGCTAGGAATTTCCTGATCCAATTCATCCATAGTTGGCATTCCACATTGTTTAGATATAATCTGCCGAATTCCACAATATAAAACAATATTTAGTGGTGACTTTGACAGTTTCTTCCACATCCTTACATGAAGCCTTTCTGTTGTCTAGTAGTATTTAAGTTTTCCCCTTCTCTCTGTGATAAAATCTAGGGAGATTTGAAGGGGATTATTCATACCTATTCTGCAAGTCTACCACCTTATCAAAGGCATCATGGGAAACTTCATTCTTTCCTTTCTGTTCTTTTACCTGATATGATAACCTTATTAAGCCATCGTGATATTGTTGTATTTCATTTAACTTGGTGAATAACTTTTTCTAAGCTTCCCTTAACTCTTCATTTTCCATTGCAACTTATTCTCTTACAACTTCAAGGACATTGGTTACTTTGTTGCTCTCTTTCAATTTTGCCTTGATCTTTTGCACCTTTTCCTCGTATTCAATGTTTTCCAGCCTCTGCTACTCAGAAAGAGTATCTTCTTCTAGTGAGTTGTTCTTAGCAACTCAATTTCATGCAAATGTGTTTTCTTCAGGGTTTCTATTTTATCTCTATATAGTTGATCTTTCTCATCTGTCTACTGCATAAATTCGTTTTCCATTTGATATTTTTGTTGTTTCAATTGCTCTCCCAACTCTAATACCCTTACCATATAAGTAACTAAATTGGCACTGAGTTCACTAATAATGACTGAATTTTCCCCTGCAAATGCACTTAGGGCAGAGGCTGTATCTTTGGCATTATTTTTGGGGTCTTTCCCCAAGTTCCATGAAATCATCTGATTTGGCACCTCTTTGTTGGGATTTTCTCTTATTTCCCCCCTCTTTGTTGATCTCTTATCAATCCATCCTTTTGATTTTCTAAATAAATACTCTCCCAAAGGCACAACAACATCATCAAACTCGACCAACTAAGAGTAGGAAAACCCTTGGTATTGTGTTCAGTGGGGTATTGAGGTTGATGGGGGAGCCAGATAGTGAGATCCCTTGTTTTGTGCTAGGACTAGAGTCTTTATTCATATCCTCTTCCAATTTTCTCTTTTTCTGTCTTTCAACTTTGACTTCCTTCTCCTATTTTCTTCTATTTTTCTTTTTTCTTCTTCCTCCCCCTTATTAGCTTCTTCTTCTACACTTTTTCACTTCTCTATTTCTTCTTTTTGTTTCTATGCTATCCTCCTTTTCTCTTCTTCTTGTTTCTTTATTTCAACTTTTGTTTTTTCTTCCTCTCTCTTTCTGGCCTCTTCCTCCTTCTATCTAGCCTCTTCCTCCTTCTATTTCTCTTTCATTCTGAACCTTTCTTCAACTTCTAGACCCCTTTTAAGTTGTTCTTATTCTTTTTCTACTTGATCTTTCTTTCTTTCTTCTTCTTTCTCGTCTTGAATGGCCAACAACTTTTCCCACTATTCCTTGGCTATCCTCTTTTTCCATTCTTCCTCCAAATATAAATTTTCTCTCTAGCTTTATCCACCATGAATGTCTTCTAAGGTACTTCCATCATGTGAAAAATGGTTCATTAATCCCACAAATTTGAGATGTTCTGCAACATCACCTTTTATATCATTTTTTCTAATTTCTCCTATACACAAACATATCTCCTTTAATATTGTAACCTCGTTTCTAGCATGAGGAATGTTTAGTAGGGTAAACATTGCTACTTTGATGGGAAACTTCAACTATATCCTTTTGGAACTTGAGGCTAGGAATGCAGTGATCCCTACCTCAACTGTCTGGTAAGCAATTTCCCTGCCAATTAGATTGTCAGGGACATACTTGGGTAGTAGACGTGGAACCTGTGCACACCCAAAGACTCTTGAGATGTTCTCTAAGGATTTTGATTATATATGACAGAAAAAAGGGGTGCCATGAAATGGTCACATATGTCATAGAAGTATTTTTTGTAATTGCTTTCCCATAATTCAAAGCAATAAACATGTATAGGAGGTAAATTGGGGTTCCAATCCCAACCCATTGCAAGAAAATTAATTGAAGAGCATATGGAATCTATTAAATACGAGGACATATAAAAACCTAGTTTCTTTAGTCTTGGAGCTTCTCTAACGACTTGGAGTATGTTGATCGAAAATATTTGTGCCCAGTTGAATACATGCCCTACCTTGGCCACACAATATGCTATCGGTGTCCACTCCAGCTTAAAATGAGTACATTTTTCTTCCCCGTATAGCCTGAAAATCATTGATTCCAACAACTGGTAAGGTTCTTTGAAGTATTGGATCAAATATAATATGTTATCCTTCTGAGTGAACGACCTATCCTCATTCTACCACTCTTTGACTAGTTCGACCAAGTTGGGGTTTTCTTCCCTGAATGTATCCAATAATTGCTTATTTATATATGCATCGAGCTTTCACATAATGTATCTCACATGAATGTCATTTGGATTCAATGAAGCTATAGGGGCTCAGAGCTCATTCACCATTGTAGCTATCTCTGAATCCAAATGTGAGAATACCCAGATTACAACATCATTATAGGGTAAGATGGTGTGTCTAGCAACAACAACATATAGCTCACTCTTCTTTATATTTTGGTATACCGCTATCTATTCATAATCCCTTGGAAAATACTCATTAACAAACATTTTATAAATGTCATTCCAGGTAGGACAATCATCCATTCCATTGAAGTAGCTCATATATGACAGTAACAAGTTATCTTGACTTTTCCCCCGAACGACAACATTCTCAGTAGGCACTTTTCCTCTTCGCACTTCGGCTCTCGACTTTCTGTGTTTCTTATGAATTCCTATAAGGTTCAAAATAACGTAAGTGTTTCATAATACTATTCGTGAATAAACAATGTACTAGAAATAAATATTTTCCTTCTTGAAAAATGATCTTACTTGAATGCTTTACAATTTATCACAAAAATTCTCAATTAGCTAAGGATATTCTTGTTCCAGACTTGTTTTACATTGAAAAATGACTATTGTAGTGCTTGAATTAGGTTTTCAACACTTAAATTTTCCAACCTAATACTTCTGCAATTAATATGTCTAGGATTGAGCTTGCAGTCCACAGAAAAGTATAGGGCCATTAATGCCATCAAAAGAATTCTATCGGAAGGATGCGTTCGGGAAGGAATTATTTCAGGAAAATCTATTATCGAGAAGATTTAATTCAGAAATAATCTTTCTGAAAAATATTTTTGGAAGGATAGCTTTTGGAGAATCTTATTGGAGGAATCTGCTAAGAGATAAGGTGTTCGAAAAGGCGCATCTTCTAGAAATTTCAATTGGGAATATTTCTTCGAAAGGTATAGAAGTAATTGATTCAAAACAAACTTGAAAGAGATTCCTTGAATAATATTTGGGAATTTGACCTTGGGAAGAGTGATCAAATGTGCTTGTCCACAGAAAATAATAGACATGGGTTAATAATACTTTAAAAAATAAAACCCTTTTATGACCTGTTATCCCCAATTTATAGGGATAACTAAGGATATGATGTCTTGAGGCCCTGAGGTTGTAGACATGGAGTACCGAGAGACACATGACTGGAAACATCCACATGCAAAGACATAGAACCACTTCACCACCACACATCCTGGATTCATGATGATGTCATCAACCACATAAGCTTGCTTCTGAAAGATGATGGGTCTTGCTCCATGAGGTACAAGTCAGGTATTGTGGTAAGTGTCACTTTACTATTTGACGCATTTGAGTATGTTGCATTTAAAGCTTCTTTTGATTATAGAACGTCTGCTTTGAAATTATTCTCTTTGCCTTGTTTCACCTTGGTGTTTGACATTGCACCCTAGTAAGTGGTCATCCTTAGGGATGAGTTTTCTACTGTGAGGTCTCCTCAATGAGTCATCGTACCATTCCCAATCATACTTATCATTTTCCACACTTCATCCTTTTCGTCTCCTTGTCTTTTGGGATTTTCGGGTGTATTGACCCAAGAAGGGATTTTACCTCATTTCATGGGAAGAAGGGGATGAAGACCCAGAGGTTTGTAGCTGGAAAAAAGATAAAAGCTAATCATAAACCTTCTAGATGCTTGCCCAAGGATCCTGAGAACAATGACATGTCTCTCATAAGAAACTGATGGGACCTGTGAAAAATAAAAATATAAAAATGCCAACCAAGGTAGAGCATGTGTGGGCAATGTTTTTCATGCTTAGGTAGAAGTCCTACACATTGTCTTCAAATTGGGGAAGCATAGTGTGACCAGGGTAGAGTCAAGGTGGGCAATGCTTTTCATGCTTAGGTAGAAGTCCCACCTTGGCTTCAAATTGGAAACATTTTAAATAATTAATGACAATAAATGAGCTTGGAAAAATGATGAATTGAAAACGAAGGTGCAACACACCCTCTACAAAGGAACCCATAAATGAGACAATACAAACCCTTGTATGTCATGAACCGCATGCCCAAAGGTATTACCCCCATCCACTTCATCTTCTTCACATGACTTAGAGAGGTTTCCACCTAGAAAACACTCCTTGAATTAAGGACCGATTCACCCAATAGGTCATGTTGTCAACCCTCCCATACCTAAACTTGGCAAATTGTATAGGGTCTTTGAGAACTTGTTTAATTTGATGAGGTAGTTTTTGATGTACATGCTTAGGTGGCTCTTATATTAAAAGTGATTTTACTTGCCATGATGCTTTGACTTGAGATCCTTGGAGGGTGCACTTGTTTGTCTTTGCAGAACCTTGTTGATGGACACTTTGGAGGAATAGGCCCAACTTGGGCCTTCATTAGGAAGGAATTCCACCGGTTGGATGCCATAGCCCAGACCTTGGGGAAAGGCATGATATGAACGTTGCCTTTGGAGGCAAAGGAAGACACCTTGGAGGACCTCACCTAGCCCTTACAAGCCCAACGAGTTTCCTTTGGAGGCTAAGACGTCATCTTCGAGGGATTGACATCACCCTAGGGCTAGGGTTTTGGTGGTGATGATGGTGTTTGATGGAAACTTGGAACTTTTGGATGAGGAGAGGCCTAACACATGAGAGTGAGGCCTTAGGAGGCCCAACGACTTCTTCTCTCTTGCTCAACAACTTGCTAAAGTGCCAATATGTCACCCTAGAAGGGGTTGACATCACACTTAGAGTTTCTTTTGTGCATTTTTAAAAGTTAAAATTAAATTCACTTTGTAATGTTTTTAATTAGTAACTATTAGATCTGTGTTAAGAGTTTGCAAGCAAATGTTTGATAGAATTTTATTATACATTTTTGTTAATAATGATAATAATAATAATCTATTTTTTAGGTCACAATTAAGCTAGACATCAAATTGGTGTCTGAAAACCCTTTATTTGTGGGACAACCCCCTTCATGTAGGGATTAGAGTGTTGTTTATGGAGGTGTACATACCCTACTCTACCCCTTCTGGATTTGAATCTATAACCTCCAAGGAAGAAATGCATGTTCTTAACCATTACACCTACATGTTCTCAACCAATTTCCACCTAGAACTTCACACAATGTATTTAATTGCACATTTTTATTTTGATATTGACAACTTTCCAACATCCTTGACCTTTTATATTGATTAATGATCCACGAAGGGATTCACACAACACATTAGATTTCATCATAAAAGTTGCTTTCTTCTTCCATTATTATCATTGTACTCATCTTTGGTGTATTATTATTATATCTATTTCTTAAGTGAGAATATGGAAATCATTTGTGCAAGTTATTTTTGGTTTAATTTTATTATAAAATTTACCTTTATCTAAAGTAGTTTAAGATTGCCCCCAGGGTGTAAGGAGTCGATGATGGAGTGTATTGTTAAGGCACTCCATTATGCGAAGTCATCGGTTTGAAACCCTGACTTATCTTGTGTGTCATATATGGGGCCTCATGGACACACTTAGACATTATAATGATAGTAGTCGAATAACATGACCTTGTGTCATGCGAGTACTTGCCCAACTAATTGTTGATTCCACATGTTACAAAAAAAAAATTCAAAATTTGTAAACGCTAACTAATTTTTTTATGTGTACATGCCTTTTTATGCCTTTAACATAATATATATGTAAATTATGTAAGATAATTGTTTAATAAAAAAAAAAACACTTCAATTTTACTTATTCAATATATTATGAAATATATTATAAATATTATTGTTTTGTTAAATATTTCCATAATTTTAAATTTTGAAAACATTATAAAGATTAGAAGTGTTACCTTTTTTTAATTAAAGAGTTTATATAATTATAGAGCAAGTTGTTAAATATGTCGAAATCCAACTCAATGTAGGACTTCATGTCTCACTACCTAGTTATTTACACAAATAGGAAGAAACACAAAGATTATATCCACTTAGATTTACTTTTCCACCATCCAAAATTTGTACAAATTCACTATAACATATAAATCACATTTTCTTGACCTCAAAATGTTTCCGAAAACCACTCTCCCATAAAAAAAAACCCTCTAATTGAATTTAGTATCTTGTCGTTGTATCCCTTTCCTCATCTTTCTCTAACTCTATTTGTCAAAACATAATGTTGTATGCCTTTTTTCCATAGAATCATATTCATCCATTTGGGTCATTGCTAGAGATTAAGATTAAAATTAAGTCTCTCATTCATTACTGCTAATTGAGAATACTTTATCAATATCAAAATTATTAAAAAACACATTTAATTCATGTAATCATTTGGGTTTTATTATTATAATAATAATAAATTTTAAGAATATGCTCTTAGAATTAACTCACAAACTTGATGTTTGGATTTATAAGATGCAAGCAAGGATGATTTTAGGGACTAAATTTTTCATGGTTTTTCCCAAAACAATATTCGCTATTCCAAAAATGATTCGCCCAAATTCTATATGATAAAATTATTTTACTTTAAAAATCGCAAATTTTTTATACAAACTATATAAAATCCTTAGAAATTTGAATATTTTTACAAAAATATTGCCAAACATTTTATAGTTGGCATATGAAGGATTAGTAAGATTCACCAAGGTTTCTACATTTTAAAATAAATTTCCATCCTTAAAATCATCCATGGATGCAATGAGTATGTAGATGTATCAAAATAATCAGTTCACTTAGTTCTTCCAACTCAAAAAAATGAAAATATTTTTTTTTTTGTTTGTTTGTTAGAAATGTCGTCACTTGTAGGGCCAACATTTTAACCATTGGCTAAGAAACCACAACATAGGGGTATCTAAGCCATCAAAATCACTCAGGGATCACATGCGGCCTGGGCTGCACCAACCCTTAACATGGATGGATTTTTGGGTGTATCCTCCTGATTAAACACACCGTAAGGGTATTGAACTTGGGCCGCCTAGCAAACGAAACCCACACCTTAACTGATTGAGCTAACGGGAATTGAATTTTAATTTGAAGGAAATGGGGGTGGGCTTTGATCTACTTATGTCTGCACGGGTCACAATACCATTTAATATAATATATCTGGGTGTAACCACACATTCGACCACTACCTCAAGGTGCCTCATGGATCTAGGTAATGTTGGATTTTCAATGAGCTATGGCTCTTGTATCCTCTTTAAATTTTCTGTTTAACTATTACTTGAACCGTAACTACTGCAACAAACCAATATCACAAGAAGAATAACCATGCACAAGAACACAAGAAGTATCCTGGGAAACCCTTCTCAACAAGGGAAGAAAAACCAACCAATCATTTACTATATTCTTCAAGAGAAAGACCTCCCACTCCATCACCAAACCTAGCACACAAGAGGGTGTTGTAATTCTCATAATTTCAGACCACAACTTCTGAAATCATGAGATGACACAATGCTAAGTGTGTTTCCTCAATGGGGATTCAAATTGATTTATATAAGAATTGTCACATCAAATGACGTGTCTTTTAGCACAATAGGGCCGACCTTAATAACTCAAAATATAATTAATAATTACCATATTAATTATTATCTTTTTATATTAATTATATTTTACATTATTTATCTTTTATATTAAGGTGGGGCTGACCTGTACCCTTTACATTACAATTAGTGTTACAGGAAGGTCCGACTCTTGAACAATATAGCAAGGGATCTCATACACCCACTAGTGCTCAACCACTAGGGGCACATTGATGCAAGAGCATTGTCAATGAAGCCACATGGGATGATAGCACAACGCCCAGCGTGCCTTTCGAGTAAATTCAGAATCTTAATGCTGGCGTTTCCTGCAAATAATTTTTTTGAAATGATTGAAAACTGAAGAAGATCAAAATGCTTGGGAGCTGAATGATCACGAGTGATCTAGAAGTTTCACTCCTAGACTTTATTGTAACAAAACTTAAGTGGTAGTTAGTTTTTTTTTTGGAATAGATAGACGCTGTAAATGGTGATTAGACACCACTAGAGTAGTTGGAGGGAGAGGCTCGAGGAGCCTTTTTTGTCTTTCATTGTAACACATGCCCAAGAGAGGCTGTAGAAGGTAGATAAGAGAGGAGAGGAGAGAATTGAGAGTCTGTTACAATCCAACCTGCACATATTGTAATAAGACATTCATGTTAATAAAAAAAACAGTTTTTCCTACATATGATTCCTTATGTGTTTATGTGTGTTTTATGAATGTTATCTGTGGTTATGTGTGCTGTAGATGTGAGTTAGATTTCATCTGCAGGGAACAAATAGACTTCACTATTTGTTTGTGAGTTTGCTGAGTTGTTCTTGGTTCTTAGGATAAATGGAAGGAGTGCATGAGAAAGTGGTGGAAACTCTATGAGTCAACACAAGGAGTGCGCATCTGAATTTCAAATCGAATTGAAAAGAGAACGTGCCAAGAGGGCACACTAGGATAAATACAGACTCAAGGATATCCTCAAAGTTACTGAATACTCTAGAAGAAGGACTGTGCAAAGAAGGCACAAAGGAGAAACCTAGAGTTACTGAACACTCTGAGGGACAGGCTTTTCAAGGAGTGCATTGAGTAGGCACTAGGAATGCGCAGGAAGATTACTAGAAAGTCTTCTAAGTCTGAAGTCGTCTGAAGGCCAATCAATTAGAATGAGTGCACGAGGGAGACCAACTTGCCTAAGTTCGAAATCTCAAGAGAAAGAGAGAAGAAAGTGCCAAGAGGGCGCCATAAAATCTTCTAAGGAAGTGGAAGGCCCGAGCCCCTTTGAAATTTTGAGTGAGTCCCAAATATTAGAAGAGATAACGCAATGAGTGCATAAGAGTCAGACTTATTCCAAGTCTCGAAGCTGAGGAGGAGAAACGCATATGAGACCCAAAGTCATTGGGCTCACAGAAGGATCAAAGGTCGAAGCCCTTGAACACTAGAAATTTTCCAAGTTCGAGAGTCATCCAAGCTAAGGTCGAAGAGAAGTTACAATAGCCATCAGATCTGCTCTTGGAGGAAGTTTGGACCATCAGATCAGGGTCCATGATGAAGGAGGAGCGTGCTAGGGAGAAGAACAGATCCCATCCATTGGATCTGGGTGCGTGGATTGACAACCGTCAGATCCAAGTAAAGTGCACAAGATTAAACTTTCTTTAAGTGCACAGGAGGGCGGACTCATGAAGCCCCAAAATCCTGAAGTGGATTGGAATTGTCCATCGTCCAGAGGGACAGGTGGCAATAGATCTAGAAGTTTGGAGCTAAGGCACTCCGTAAGATTTTAGGTGAGCAGAGTGAAAATCTGCCAAAGTTCTGAAGCCTAGAGCTCATCCCAGTCGTTGGTGCTGGAAGGGACACATGAAGCAAGATCTGAGCCTCCAGAGGAACAATACTCTGGAAGATTTCAGATGAGGTTGTTGCAAGATCATTGAAGTACCAAAGTAGTGGACCAAATCCTAGCCTTTGATCGCCAGGAGGCATGCAACACCATATCGTGGAGTCTGGAAGGAAGCACTCCGGAAGAAAGTGGGTGCAGAAAGTGGAAGAAATCCCAAAGTCGCAGGGAGATGGAGGAGATATGAGCCGTCCATTGCAAATAACGCATGTCAACGGATTGTGCAGTCTAGAGAAGTAGCACTCCAGATATTTAGCATGTGGAGTTCTCAAAACTCCCGAACTCTCGAAGAGTGGAGTTGATCCTAGTCGTTGGCATAGGAAGGCATGTGGGAGAAGATCCAGAGGTCTGAAGGTATAACACTCCGAAGAAAGCAGAGAGCAGAGTTGGGAAAACTCTCGAAAGAGCTGGAAACCAGAGAAGATCTGTGTTGATTTTTCATAAGCATTAAGTTAAGCATGTAGTTCATTTCAATTTCATCATGTCTTAACCATAAACAAGAATGTTGCAGCAACCAAGATCACAAGAAGAAACACCATGCATAAGAATACAAGAAGTATCCTGGGAAACTCTTCTCAACAAGGGAAGAAAACCCAACCAAATCCTTTGCTATATTCTTCAAGAGAAATACCTTTCACATCCAATAATGACTTAGCACACAAGGGGGTGCTTAAGCCGTAGAAACCCTAGTGCCCAAGAGAGGTGCACACCTTTTTCCAAGTAGAGGTGTTTGCTGAAATTTCCAAACTCATGAGAAAGATATGATTCTACAATGGAGAATAATCTCTTACTTAAGGTGGGGCTGACCTGTACCCTTTACATAAAAATTAGGGTAACATGTAGGTCTGACTCTTGAACAATATATAGAAAATGATCTGATACACCCACTAGTGCTCATCCACTAGGGGCACATCCATAGGGATGTCACAACTTTGATTCACTGCATTACAAAGAAGAACCAAGTCTTCACACGTTCACCTGTGATCGTCCACATGCACGTCCACTCTACAGAGCTGCTTTCCCACTGCCACCGACAAGAGAATAATCTAGATTATTCTTGTCAACTCTACTGCTCAAAGGAGGCTATCACATCATCTTGATTTTTGTTCACATGACGATGTGCCCCTCATTTTTGGGATTTCACACATTCACCTTGTGCTATCCACATGCACGTCCTAACTCAACAGATCGATTTTCCACCGGATAATGATCTGGATTTCTTCTCACTCACGTCATGGAGGAGGTCATCTCTATGTTCCTGACTCTATCTCAGGTAGGAACCACATACGCTTCTTAGGGGATTTCTCTCAGGTTTGTAAGCTGAGAGAAAGACTCACATAGTTGCTATGTTCCACATCTCACAGGTTTGTAAGTTGGAGGATGTCTCCCATAGCTTCATTCATCAACATTCCCTCTCAGCTGGGGAGGCATTCTATATCATGCCAAGTCTCACACAAATGCATTTTGAATTTTGTCTTGGCTGGAGTTATCGACACTCCCTCTTAACCAGGGATCCATTCTTCACGAAGTTAATTTGGTGAAGATATTTGCAATCTGCTCATGTGTAGGAAGGTACTACATGTGTACGATTTTCCTCTGCATCATATCTTTGAAATACATATGTTTCATCTCATTGTATTTCGATCCATCAGGAAACACTGGGTTCTCAAGGAGCCTTTACTCACGAATTTTGGTCATGATCATAGGATCCATCTCATGGTCAAGTAAATCTGTCAAAATCTTGTGAAGACACATTGCTTTGCACATTCGATGCTTATATACTCTACCTGTGTGGTACTCAAGGCCACATAGTTTTGTTTTTTTGCTGTATCGGGAAACCATGGAAATTTTCACCGTAGAACATCAATTGGATGTGTTCTTTCGATCCATTGTACTTTCTGCTCAATTTGAATCGGTCTATCCTGCATACTTAGTTTCACATTGGAGGCATATCTCATGCCATATCTAGCTGTGCCTTGTATATATCTCAATACATGTTTTGTTGTTGTCTTAGTGAGTCTATCTTGGTTGACTCATGAAATGACTAGGCACATTCACTGCATGGTATGAATCCAGTCTGGTGTTAACCAAATACATTAGTGATCCAATCAGTTGTGGATCAGTCTCGTCTGAATCAACATCAATCTTCTTCTTTAAATCCATCAAGGTGGATTTTGCATTCTATCATATTGAACTTCTTTAATATTTTCACTGTATATTTTCCTTGATTCAGTAAAATCTTATCGGTCCTCTGTCATACTTCTTGTCCCAAGAAGTAGTGCATCATATTCAGATTCTTCATCTCGATTTCAAAAGTCAAGTATTACTTGTATCCAACAAAAACACTTTCTCAATAAGTCATCAGGATCAAGTTCTCATCACCAACACTGTATAGGTTTGGATCAACAATACTCTTGCTGAAAGTCATCAAGAATCTATCTTTCTGCTATAGTTTCCAACTCATGGATGGTAGTACCGATGGAAGTATATCGGGTTTACTGGGTCAAGTGTCTCATCATAGACAACTCCCTCTGTTTATGAGAAACCTCTGGCTATAGATCTTGTTTTGTATTTCTCAACACTTCCATCAACTGCATGCTTGATCTTATAGATCTACTTGGAAGTTACCATAGACTTCCCTTTCTGGTCCCTAAATAATATCTTATGCATCATTCTTTAAGATATACTGGTATTCTTCTCTTATGGCATCTTGCCATACCGACTCTCTTGTTTCTTCTCTAAGACAAGGAGTCTTAGCATCAATGAAGTGGCTCATGACTGAAGGATAGCTTGAAAATCTCTTTTGCTTTCTCGGAATGTGCCTTGAGAGGCTTGTATGTTTCTCTACCTCTTGCAGAGTGAATCTAGGTAGGCATTTTATGCCTTACTGCAATATCTCTGAACGTATCAAATGGATATCTTGGATAACTTGGATTAATGTCTGTCTCCCTATGAATTGCTGAAGGGGGAGAAGGTATTGTCTCACTGTCAATCTCCATCTGAGATTCTCTGGTTCTTTGAAAAACTATCTCTTCTTCAAGGACAACGTCTCTGCTTGTCTCAATCTGTCTCTTACTAGAGATGTCTTTGAATATTCATTGTATCCTTTCTTCCTAAAGGATCTAGCTTGGACTTCTTCTCTTTGGGTACATGAATTGTAATGTCCCTTTCCAAATAGGAGCTCCAGAGAGGAGGCTTAATGGTCTAAACCGCCCCATTAGACTATAGCCAGGGCCAAAGAGGGGTAAACATGGTTACTAGAGGTCACTCCAGTCACAGGTGTTATATTCGGAAAGTGACATTGAGCTAAAAAGGGTTAAAAGTGCTTTTAAGTCATTATGAGTTAAAAATAGAAGTCAACACAGTGATTTAGGGTTTTGGAAGTCAACGACGAATTAGGGTTTCAACATGATTTAGGGTTTTGGAAATCTATAAAGGAAGGGTCATCGACCTAATTCATTACTATGCAAATTATGACTTGTCATTGAGGAGAAGAGGCACATCTCAGGAGAGATAGTTCAGTGTATTCCAGGAGGAAGACACCAGTTGGCTGATTTTGGTGTTGAAAGACACACCCTAGTCACCGGGAAGATCATCCAGGTCTTCCATCATTCTTCATTGATTCCGCAGTGCTCCCATATTCCATGTATTATATTTTAGTTGCTTATTTGTATTTCGGATAAGATCCTTTTTGTATTTTGATCTAGCCGAGTGTTGTTATTTTATTCAGCTGCAACTGCTTATTTGTATTCCGGCTAATATCCTTTGTCTATTGATCTAGTCGATTATTGTAAGTTTATTCAGCTACATTCAACCATTTTGTAATCCACAGAGATATCATAATACAAAATTTGCAGTCCTTTGTCGCGTTTATTATTTGTATGATCATTTATATGTTGTAAACCTTTGATCCTACACACACATTAACAACGTTTCCTAGACTAGCCAAGTCAGGAACATTACAGTGGTATCAGAGCTTTAGTCCTGCCAGCTTGTGACTAAAGATAATGAGTGCAGCAGAATACCCAGAGGGCCATGAACACGTAGGTGACAAATATGTCACTTACAATAGGCATCAGGAAAGAAGGCATAGGCCTGATTTCCCCCCTTTTCCTCCTAGCTCAGAGGAAGAGGAAGAGGCACATAGAGAATTAGAGAGAAGGGAAGAGCGTGAGGCTGAGTGCGAGGCAGAGAGGATGCTAGGAGACAAATATGAGCGACCAGAGGGCAGTGACAAGGCCCCCGTAGATCCAGAGGCAACTTTCATGCAAGTTAGCAACGATATGTTAGCTAGTCAACGGACCATGTCTCAGTCCTTGGCACTGGTGGTTGATAGATTGGCTAGAGTGGGAACCCTAGATACACAAGTCCCACATGAAGCACAGGGGAACTCGGGAGTAGGAAATAGACCCTAGTCACCCTCTCGCACATACATTCCGCGAGTAGGATTCCCAGATCCTTTTTTCCCAGTTTCCAGAGCCCCCCCCCCTGTTAGCAACAACACCACTGATAAAACATAGGCCACCCACTCATGCCAATGACATTGAAGAGTATAGGAGGGAGTATGCAACATTGGGTCATGAATTCCATCAGGACATGACCTTAGTCGGGTACTGTGGACTCAGATTCAGGAATCGCCCCAGAGAGCCGCAGAGGGGAGGACCACAACAACAGTAGGGGCATAACCTTGATTTCATCTGAAAAGTTGGGAAACTCACCATCCCTTATTTCGATGGATCATCCAAATACATCGCCATAGCTTGGGTACATAAGCTAGACACGTATTACAAGCTCAACCAGATGATCGAGACAGAGGCCATCAGTTTCATGACCTTACACTTGGAGGGTGAGGCACACGAGTGGTGGTATCATGGACTGGTGACATTGGGTCACAGTCACATCACCTCCTATAGGGAGTTTACAGATAGGCTCGTGGATAGGTTTGACAGGAAGGATCCTTAGATACACTTAAGGGATCTAGCCCAGTTGAGACAAACTGGCACAACAGAGGCGTTCATCACAGAGTTTCAGTGGGTAGCCATGGCAGTGACAGATATATCAGAGCCCAGGATGATCATGCTATTCATAGAAGGACTCACAGAGGCTTTGAGAGGATGGGTGAAGGCATACGAGCCTCCCACTTTGCAGGATGCCATCCTTCGCACTCGATATCTGGAAGACTCAGTGCCAAAGACTAAAACTTTCTCCAAACCATTTGTGCCACAGAGCAATCGAGACAGGAAGCCATTTTAGAGAGAATGGAAGGGCAAGGAGAAGTTGGATGATGAGACTAGGCGATAGCTTATGAGGAAGAAGCTTTTCTTCAGCTGTAGAGATCCTTGGGTCCCAGGCCACAGGTGCATGGGCAAGGGAGAGATTCATTATATTGAGGTAACAACAGACAACATGGACAGTGAGGAGAAGGAGTAGGACAATGGTTCCACTAGTTTAGAGGAGGATTAAGCCCCAACAGAGGAGAAACCTCCCCGTAGACCACCGAAACCGACAGGAGCCCATCCTCCAGTAGTCCCACAACCGCCAGAATAGGCCAACAGGAGGAAACCAACAAAGGGAGGTGTCATAGCGACCCTTTCTGGTGTTCCCAGGTATGATACCCTCCATATCAGATGGATTATTCAGGGGTAATGGGAAATTTCCCTGATATATGGTGGGGCCACCCACAACTTCATCGACACTTCACTAGTATCGAGACGAGCATTTCAGACAGAGGAGTTTGAGGGGTTTGATATTGCGGTAGCAGATGGCCACACAATGGAGTGTCTAGACAAAGTTCCAAACTTGGAGATGAAGTTAGGCAACTACACAGCGAGAGACACATTTTATGTGGTTGACCTATCTGACATAGATGTGGTGTTAGGATTTCAGTGGATGATTACCTTGGGAAAAATCACTACCAACTACCAAACCTTGGAAATGGGATTCCGAGATCAGGATGGGAAGAAGGTTGTTCTAAGAGGTATGTCGATAGGAGCACCCATGACAGTTTCAACCAAGAGGATGGAGAGGATATTTAGACATGGGGAGGTAGCATAAGTCATAGAATGCTTGATCACTACTCAGAAGGATTCAGAAGGTCGACAACAATACCATACAGAGATCAAGAATTTATTGGGACGACATGCAGGTCTTTGAGGCAATGCCACCAGGGAGACCACCCGACAGTGGGTTTGAGCACACAATTGAGTTGAAGGAGGGGGGAAAACCTATGATCACCCCCCCCTATCGTCATCCTAGGAGGTTCAAGGATGAGATAGAGAAGGAAATCAAGGAATTGCTGGCGATGGGACACATCAGACTGAGAAACAACCCATTTGCTTCTTCAGTTGTCTTAGTTCTGAAGAAGGATGGCACTATGAGGATGTGCATTGATTACCGAGCCTTGAACAAGAAAACCATCAAGATCCAGTACCCTATCCCACCCATTGACGAGTTGATGGATGAACTGCATGGGGCATTTTTCTTCTCAAAAATTGATCTACGCTCTGGATATCATCAGATCAACATCCGAGAGCAGGACATAGAGAAGACGACATTTCGATGTCATTTTGGACACTTTGAGTTCCTGGTTATGCCATTTGGACTAACCAATGCACCCGCTACATTCTAGTCTTGCATGAACCATATATTCAGGGATCATTTAAGGAAATCAGTCTTGGTTTTCTTCGACGACATCTTGATCTATAGCCGGTCATGGCAAGAGCATATGAGGCACCTGGATGAGGTATTGAGCATCATGGAGGCACAATCATTATATGCCAAAGAGTCCAAGTGCAAGTTCGGTATGACAGAGCTGCTTTACTTAGGCCACATCATCAGTGCACAGGGGGTATAGGTGCACCAAGAGAAGATCAGGGCCATTCTGGATTGGCTGACGCCCAAGAACGTGACAGAATTGAGGAGCTTCTTCAGGCTGTGTAGCTATTACAGACGGTTTTTCTGGGGTTTTTCTCATCTTGGAGCACTGCTGATAAATCTTACCAAGTATGGGGCCTTCATATGGACCGAGAAATCACAGGAAGCCTTTGATCACATGAAGGAAGTCATGGGCACTTGTCCAGTGTTGGCACTACCAGACTTCACCTTACCATTTGTACTAGAGTGTGACACACCCAATGAAGGGATTGGTGTAGTTTTGATGCAGGGAGGACACCCCATTGTTTTCGAGAGTCAGAATCTTAGTCAACCTAAGAGGTTGTACTCCATTTATGACGAGGAAATGTTGGCAATCATTCATTCCTTGACCAAGTTCAGACAATATTTGGTGGGAAGAAAATTCGTGGTCAAGACCGATCACAACAATTTGAAGTATTTCTTTGAGCATAAGGACCTCAAAGAGTGCCAACAGAAATGGGTGATGAAGGTAAAGGCATTCAACTTTGACATAGAGTAGGTCAATGGGAAGAAGAAAATTGTGGCCGATGCACTATCGACGAGACTTGCAACATGTTATTTGATGGAGATTTCTGCAAATTGGAAATCCCACTTGTTAGTGGAATATTCCAAGAACAAGTTCGCTTGTGAGGTGATGGATGGGAAGATACAGGATGACCAGTATAGGGTCATTGGTGATGTCATATTTTACAAGGATAGAGTCTACTTGGTGCCAGATTTAGGGCTTAAGAAGAAGATCATCACCGTAGTTCATGATTCACCTCTAGCAGGCCATTAGGGTTTTTTCAAAACCTACAGACAGATCAGAGAGAGGTTCTCATGGAAGGGCCTTAAACAAGATGTTATGAGACACGTCAGTGAGTGTCTGACTTTCCAAAAGAACAAGTCAGAGAATTCTCTTCCAACAGGGCTACTTCAGCCACTCCCCATTCCATAGCAGAAATGAGAGAGTATATCTATGGAATTCATCACAAGTCTACCCAAGGTTCAAGGTAAGGACTATATCGATGTAGTGGTCGAAAGATTGACCAAGTTTTGTCACTTTTACGCCATACCGATAGAGTACAACGCAGTTCAGGTAGCCAAGATTTTCTTCAGGGAGGTCTTCAGACTTCATGGGTTGCTGAAGAACATCGTCAGTGACAGGGACAGTCAGTTCATAGGGACATTTTGGAGAGAGTTGTTTCGGTTGGTGGGGACATAGTTGACACCTAACACCAGCTATCACCCTCATACAGATGGAAATACCAAGATTTTCAACAAGTGGGTTGAAGGGTATTTGAGGAACTATGTAGGAGGACAACATAGAACATGGGTAAAGTGGTTACATTTAGGAGAACAATGCTACAACACCACCTTCCACATGTCCATTGGTATGACACCCTTAAGAGCATTGTATGGATATGATGCTCCCACTTTGGTAGACTTGGTATTCTAGGAGAGTAGAGCTGCCAATGCCGAGGATTGGATCATAGAGGGTCAGTATATTCTCAAGTTGTTGAAAGAGAACTTGCAGGCGGTGCAAAAATGACAGAAGATAAGTGCATACAAGCACATGATAGAGCACAACTTTGAGGTTGGAGATTTGGTTTTCTTGAGACTCCAACCCTACAGAAAATCATCTCTAAAGAAGAGTGGGGTCGAGAAGCTCAAGCCCATATTTTATGGTCCTTACATGATCATGTGCCGAGTAGGAGAGGTTTCTTACGAGCTAGAGATTCTAGAGGGGAGCAAGATTCATAACGTGTTCCACGTGTCTTGCCTAAAAAAGGCAGTGGGACAATTCATTAGCACATCAGAGGAGATTCCCTTGTTGGATGAGGAGGGACAGTTGGAGTTAGTTCCGGAGGCGTTTTTGGAGTTCCGGGAGTGGAAAATGAGGAGAAGGGTCATCAGAGAGTGTTTGATCAGATGGAGAGGGCTTCCAGTAGAAGACGCTACTTGGGAGAGCGAGAAGGTGTTGCAACACCTTGGACTGGTATTGCTTGAGGACAAGCAATTTCGGGAAGGGAGGACTGTAATGTCCCTTTCCAAATAAGAGCTCCAGAGAGGAGGCTTAATGGTCTAAACAACCCCATTAGACTATAGCTAGGGCCAAAGAGGGGTAAACAGGGTTACTAGAGGTCACCCAAGTCACAGGTGTTATATTCAGAAAGTGACATTGAGCTAAAAAGGGTTAAAAGCACTTTTAAGTCATTATGAGCTAAAAATAGAAGTTAACAGTGAATTAGGGTTTCAACAGTGATTTAGGGTTTTGGAAGTCAACAGTGAATTAGGGTTTCAACATGATTTAGGGTTTTGGAAAGCTATAAAAGAAGGGCCAGTGACCTAATTCATTATTATGCAGATTATGACTTGTCATTGAGGAGAAGAGGCACATCTCAGGAGAGATAGTTCAGTGTATTCTAGGAGGAAGACACCAATTGGATGATTTCGGTGTTGAAAGACATACCCTAGTCACTGGGAAGATCATCCAGGTCTTCCATCATTCTTCATTGATTCCACATTGCTCCCATATTCAGGGTATTATCTTTTAGTTGCTTATTTGTATTTTGGCTAAGATCCTTTTTATCTTTTGATCTAGCCGAGTGTTGTTATTTTATTAAGCCGCAGTTGCTTATTTGTATTCCAGCTAAGATCCTTTGTCTGTTGATCTAGTCGAGTATTGCCAGTTTATTCAGCCGCATTCGACCATTTTGTAATCCATAGAGATATCATAATACAAACTTTGAAGTCCTTTGTCGTGTTTATTATTTGTATGATCATTTATATGCTGTAAACCTTTGATCCTACACACACATTAGCAGTGTTTCCTAGACTAGCCAAGTCAGGAACATTACATGAATGTATATGATCATGTACATAATTTGCTTCATATCTCATCTAATATGTTGCCTTCTGCAACCTTCACTGTGGCTTCCTCAAGGCTATCACTTGTGACCTGAACAAGGTCAACAAGAAAGAATAATACTCTTTTGATAATAGTAGATAAAACAAAAAAATGAATAATCATCACAGTAGCTCCTTTAGAGCTATCACTTGTGACCTGTCTAAAGCAAAGATCAAAATTAAGAAATACAATATGAAATGAGGTCAACACTCTTATAGTGTTGTGATCAAACATTCCTCCATGGTAACTTGAGATCAACACAAGAAGTTTCTCCTAGAGGAGATGCTAGTTGTATTTGTTACAATAAGCATTTATCTCAATATGCTCACATGCTACCAAGTATAATACTTTACAAAGACTGCTACCTCAACTATATTGTTTACTTGTAAAGGGGTAGTAATCAACTTTGTCATGTGTAATTTTGAATCTTATCAGCTTAATTAATCAAACCTGGAACCTGGAGTCTTGTCCTCAAGAATGTGTGTGTGTTGCTTTTCTTCTAAGTCTCCTTCACTCAATTTGACACGTGCTTTCTTCAACTTGTCTTTTGTACTAGTAAACTATGCTATCTTGACAGAAGGTTGGGTTAGAGAATAAAACCTATGATCTCAACTTTAATCCATCTAATACCTTGACTTTAATTTTCACCAAAGGTTAGTATGATGGTCATAGCTTCAACATGCAAACTAGATCAAAATAATGTCATAACAAATAGATGCATATCAGAATAATCAAACCTGGGTTGCATTATTCTTCTGATTGTGTTGGATCTTGAGATCCTTCTGGATCTATGGCAAGAGATCCCTTCTCCTGCAAATACCCTTTAAATATTAACGATTTAAACATATGTGAGTACATACCTCTGATAGCATTTACAGGTAGTGGTACCATATAGTAACAACGATAATAATTACCAACTCTTAAAAACTTCAAGGGTGATTGCAACTGGTACTACAACTAATACTTCAACTGATACTGCAACTGCAATTGAAATTGCAACTGATTCTGAAATTGCAGCTTAGGGTTTTATGAGGAAACCCTAAATTTTCAAACTTAAAATTTTGAAATTCTGATCGAGGGGCTAGATGCGCTGAGTTGAGGCAAGTAAGCTGGCACCGTCAAATTTATAAAAATCCAAATCCCCCCCGCCCCCCTCAAACTTGACCAATGGATTTCTGGACTGGTGCTTTTGATTTTCTAGTACTTCTGGTTTTCTGGTACTTTTGGTTTTCTAGTGCTTCTGGTTTTTTGGTATTTCTGGTTTTCTGGTACTTCTGGTTTTCTGGTGCTTCTGGTTTTCTGGTACTTCTGGTACCGGTGAAAACTAGGGTTTCACTTTCCAAGAGTTCTATCCACTGAAAAGGTGTGCTGAAGGTGCCAAAGAGTTCTTTGAGCTAGGGCGCACTTTTCTAGATGTCTTTTGGGCTGAAATTCCTCTTCAATAAAAGCCCTAATTTTCTTGTACGACAACAATAACGTTTTTCCTTTTTCTTGTGAAAGATGCTTGTGCAATGGGCTCTTCAAGACCTATGCTCTGAAACCATGTTGATTTTTTCATAAGCATTAAGTTAATCATGTAGTTCATTTCAATTTCAACATGTCTTAACCATAAATAAGAATGTTGCAGCAACCAATATCACAAGAAGAAACACCATGCACAAGAACACAAGAAGTATCCTGGGAAACCCTTCTCAATAAGGAAAGAAAACCCAACCAAATCCTTTTCTATATTGTTCAAGAGAAATACCTTTCACCACCAAGAATGAATTAGCACACAAGAGGGTGCTTAAGCCATAGAAACCCTAGCGCCCAAGAGAGGTGCACACCTTTTTCCAAGTAGAGGTGTTTGCTGAAATTTCCAAATTCATGAGAAAGATATGATTCTACAATGGAGAATCAACTCTTACTTATATTAGAATTTGACCAATCAAAAAAGGCATCTATTGGCTCAACAGGGCCGACCTCTCTAAGTCAATTATATTAATATTAATATTAATTATATTTTAAATTTATTATTAACCATATTAAGGTGGGGCTGATCTGTACCCTTTACATAACAATTAGGGTTACATGTAGGTATGACTCTTGAACAGTATATAGCAAAGGATCTGATACACCCACTAGTGCTCATCCACTAGGGGTACATCCATAGGGATGTCACAGCTCTGATTCACTACACTACAAAGAATAACCAGGTCTTCACACGTTCACTTGTGCTCATCCACATGCACGTCCACTCTACAGATCTGCTTTCCCACTGCCACCGATAGGAGAATCATCTAGAGTCTTCTCGCCAACTCTGCTGCTTAGAGGAGGCTATCACATCATCTTCATTTTTTTTCACATGACGATGTTCCCAACACTTTTGGGATTTCACACGTTCACCTTGTACTCAACCACATGCACATCCTAACTCAACAGATCACTTTTCCACCGGATAATCATATGGAGTTCTTCTCACTCACGTCATGGAGGAGGTCATCTCTATGTTCCTGACTCTATCTCAGGTAGGATCCACGTACCCTTCTTAGGGGCTTTCTCTCAGGTTTGTAAGATGAGAGAAAGACTCACATAGTTTCTATGTTCCACATCTCACAGGTTTGTAAGCTGGAGGATGTTTCCCATAGCTGCATTCATCAACAATCTGGGTCGTCCAAGCCAAAAGGACATGTGTCGCCAGATCCCATACTCTAGAGCATAAGTACTTTGGAATAATTGGAGAGTGGAGGTGAAAGGATTCGTGAAGCTTGAATTCGCAAGGTCATCAGGGATGTCCGTGAAGGAGGACACTTGGCAGAAGATCTGCTAGTCCAAAGGCTTAACACTCTGGAGGTTGTGTGGAGAGGTGGTTCATAATACCCAAAGCACTAGAGCCTGAAGTTACTATGGGCTGTCGATACCAAAGGAAAATTGTTTACCGTTGATTTTTGAGGGGACACATGGAGGACAAAGGTTCACTTTGTTGGAAACCCACTTTAGAGGTTTTGTGGGGTGTGCATGTGGGTTCGGCTAAAGCCCAAATTTTGAAGAAAGAGACCGAGCCGTCAATATTAGTGAGGAGCATAGACCGTTGATCATGTTGTCATCATTTCGGAGGATTGTTCCTCTGGAATAATTGGCCACCGCGTAAAGTAAGAACGTCGGGAGCCCGGAGCTCTGAAGCACCCTTTGGATAGGCGCCTGATCACAGCCGGAGGTCATATGAGGAGAGGGGGCTTAGAAGAAGTATCTAGTTCCCATTATTCAAAATTCAAAAGGAGAACATGGGCTTAGCAAGAGCTCGCAGGTTACATAGGATCCGCGCCTAAGGAATTAAGGGGCCTATGTTAAAATGATTTGTGGGGCTAGCAGGGTCCCGAAGAGCCGATTTGGCTCAAGTATTTGAACAATCCTAGATCGGGAGAGTAGGGGGGTCTTCATCACACATATATAGGGATGTCCATATATTTGGTTCACTCCATTACATAGAAGAACCACTTCTTCACTAGTGCTCAACCACTAGGATCATGTTCACCTGTGCTCATCCACAGGCATGTCCACTCAACAGATCTTCTTTCCCACTGCATTACACAAGAGAGTCATATGGAGTTTCTCATCAACTCTCTTCTCAGAGGAGGCTAATACATTATATTCATTTATATCTCATGATGATGCACCCAACACTTTGGGATTTCACACGTTCACCTTGTGCTCAACCACATGCACGTCCAAATCCGCAGATCTCCTTTCTCATTGCGTTACACAAGAGAATCATCTGGAGTTATTCTCAAGTCTTTGTAAGGAGGAGGCCATCTCTACGTTCCAAATCTGTCTTAGATAGGAACCACACACCCATATCAGGGGCTCTCTCTCAGGTTTGTGTCCTGATGAATGTCTCACGCTATTGTAATCATCAACACTCCCTCTCAGCTAGGGAGGCATTCTTCACCAGGCCAAGTCTCACACGGAAGTGATTTGAACTTTGTCTTGGCTATAGTCATCAACACTCCCTCTCAACTAGGGAGGTATCCTTCACCAAGATAATTTGGTGAATATGTCTGCAATCTGATCATGTGTAAGAAGGTACTGCATGTGTACTAGTTTATTCTACATCATGTCTCTGATATAATGATATTTTATCTCAACGTGTTTCGATATATCATGAAACACTGTGTTCTCAAAGAGATTTACACACAACTCTGGTTATCATCATAGGATCCATCTCATGATCAAGTAAGTCTGTTAGAAGCTTGTGAAGCCATATTGCTTCACACACTCGATGCTACATACTTTGATTTTGTGGTACTCAAGGCCACAGAGTTTTGTTTCCTTCTGCATCAAGAAACCATGGCAAACTTCACGGTAAGACAACAACCAAATGTTCTCTTCCAGTTCACTGTACTCTCTTCTCAATATGTATAGTTATATCCCTACAAAATCAAGTATACACTGGGGACATATCACATGCCATATCTAACTGTGCCTCATAGATATCTCAATACATGTTTCGTTGTTGTCCAGTGAGTCTATCTCATATGACTCATGGAATGACTAAGTACATTCACTACATAACATGAATCAAGTCTGGTTTTAAACAGATACATCAGTGATCCAATCATATGTGGATCAATCTCATCTGAATCATCTTTATTCATTTTCTTCAAATCCATCACCGTGGATTTTCATTCTGTCATACTGAACTTCTTTAATATTTCCACTGTATATTTTCCTTGACTCAAGAAAATCTCATCGGTCCTCTATCATACTTATTGTCCCAATAAGTAGTGCATCATACTCATATCCTTTATCATAAGTCAAAGCTTACTTGTATCCAACAACAAGGCTTTCTGAATAAGTTATCAAAATCAGACTCTCATCACCAACACTGTAATAATATAGGTTTGGATCAACAATACTCTTGCTGAAACCCAAAATCATCAAGAATCCATCTATTTAATGTAGTTTCCAACTCATGGATGGTAGTACAGATGGAAGTGTATCCTATTAATGGATCAGTACGTCTCATCATAGTTCACTCCCTCTGCTTGTGAGAATCCTCTGACTACAAGTCTCGTTTTGTATTTCTCGATACTTCCATCAATTGCATGTCTTTCTGCCTCTTGCAGAGTTTGTCAAGCCCAGACATGTCTTTTATAGCCTACTGCAAAGTCCCTGGGAATACCAAGTGGAGCAAATGGATTAACATATTAATGGCTATCTCCCTCTGGATTGCTGAAGAGGAAGAAGGTATCGTCTCTCTTTCTCAATTAGTTTGAATCTTTATGAATCAAGTGACTCCCTATGAAGTCTCAAGGATAAGCTTATTCCTTTGTTGTTAGCCTACATGGAACAAGAAAACAAACAAAAGGAAATAAGACACAAATATCTCCTAGAGGAGATTCATGAGTACATCTCTAGAGTCAAAACATTTTAAGGATTTTTGTCACATCTACAACACCTACTTGTAATGTAATAACCTTAGAAATGTGGGTTATAGTCATGATAAAAACAATCAAACTTGGAGTCTTCACTTCTAGTATGTTGTTCTTCTGAATGCAATGAGACTTCTTTGGGTCCATGATTTGCACCAAGGGTTCCTTCCTCCTGCAAATACCCTTATGACAATGATGCAAATAATATATATATACAAGTGCATACCTGAGAGTGTACACCAATGGAGGTTCTTCTTGTTTGTCTTGTAACCACCTATACTCTGGTCTAGTAGCAACTTTCTGCATGCTTAGGACATACCTTAGACTTGGTCCTTTTATACCTTAGAGACTCCTTCATATTTGGGCCTGGAAATCTGCTCAACCTCCTGACTTCTATCAACAACAATATTTTTAAAGTGCTATCTGTCAAGTAACTCATACATATCCCTTGCTATTGGAAAGTTAATTTTAGGGTGCACAATTGCTGCAGTATTTTGTTACTGTCAATACCGCCACATATTTTCTTGACACCATACCAACATATTCATTTCACTATTTTCTTTTCCTTGGAGGAAGAGACTCTTCATATTCTATTGACCAAATGTGTAAATGTTCAGTTTCTCCAGGATTTGTAAGTGTATCTTTTATAAATCTCTTTCGTGAATATACTCGCACTTCATTTTGCATGGCAATTGCCAACAGTAACTAGACATTGCCTACAACAAGCCAATCCAAGGTAGTGACATGACCTGAAGGAGATATCCTGTCCTCAAGTATGAAATTACCATCCACCAAATAGGTCTCAACATCCCAGATATTAACAATCATACCATCAAATGTAGTAATAGAACTTGCAGTTGTAATATTATTACCACTATTGGCTAAATAAATCACCTTCACTGGACCTTCACCAACTTTAATCAGGCCCACACAATGCCATGAAATTTTTTCCATCTGACAATATGTGGTAAATGATTCTAGGTCCCGGGAATCACTTATTTTCCAAATCTTTTAGAACACCATCAAAATGGCACGTGGAAAAATCACAGGCAGATGTTTTATAGCTTGCACCAGGAAGAGCACCCTATGACTGTTGACATAAGGAAATAATATTTCTTGTAGGTATTACAACAATACTTGTAACTTGGCATAAATCATTGAAATTTATAAACTTTAGCAAGCATGTCTCCACTGAAATATAATAACCTTTCTCTGCCAAGTTCATCTCATTAGTGTTAAGGTGTGCTTCTGTCCCTTTAAATTCTCCTCTTTCAACACAATGCTTTTTCCCACAGTCCTCGACCTGCTACAAGAAGCTTACACAATTTTTTTTTTAGCATCCACAGTTTGTTTGAAAAAAAAGGAAAACAATACTCTTTTAATGCCCTCGAACCGAGGTCAATTTTGCACAGGACAACAACCTTATTATTGTCTTCAAAAATCTGGACAGTCTCAAATTTTTGGGCTACGAAAGCCTTTGATTTTACTTCAGAAGAGGTACAACCCTTATTATTTAGGTGTCTGATGTTGGGGTATATTTGCGGTAGCCAAGGAGGGGCCTCAAAATAGGTCAGATTCTTTACAGTGGCTGCGACTACCTTCTCCTTAGGTTCCAACCCTTCTTGTAGGTTCTGACCTCTTCTCCCATACACTTTGGTCGCTGTTTAAGGGGTTAAATTCACCACAAAAACTTTAAATAAAGGATCCAACCCTATTCTTCTTACCACATAATTTGTAGACCTTACCTTCAAATTTTGTGTGAAATGGCCTTCTTCAAGCCTGCTCTGATACCATGTTGGATTTTCAATGAGCTATGTCTCTTGTATCCTCTTTAAATTTTCTGTTTAACTATTACTTGAACCATACCTACTGCAACAAACCAAGATCACAAGAAGAATAACCATGCACAAGAACACAAGAAGTATCCTGGGAAACCCTTCTCAACAAGGGAAGAAAACCCAACCAATCCTTTTCTATATTCTTCAAGAGAAAGACCTCCCACACCATCACCAAACCTAGCACACAAGAGGGTGTTGTAATTCTCATAATTTCAGACCACAACTTCTGAAATCATGAGATGAAACAATGATAAGTGTGTTTCCTCAATGGGGATTCACCTTTATTTATATAAGACTTGTCACATTAAATGACGTGTCTTTTGGCAGAATAGGGCCGACCTTAATAACTCAAAATATAATTAATAATTACCATATTAATTATTATCTTTTTATATTAATGATCTTTTACATTAATTATCTTTTATATTAAGGTGGGGCCGACCTGTACCCTTTACATTACAATTATGGTTACAGGTAGGTCTGACTCTTGAACAATATAACAAGGGATCTCATACACCCACTAGTGCTCAACCACTAGGGGCACATCCATAGGGATGTCCATATCTCTGGCTCACTACATTACACAAAAGAGCCACTTCTTCACTAGTGCTCAACCACTAGGATCACGTTCACCTGTGCTCCTCCACAGGAACATACACTCAACATATATTATTTCCCACTGCATTACACATGAGAGTCATTTGGATTTTATCATCAACTCTCTGCTCAAAGGAGGCTAATAAATCATCTTCATTTCTGTCTCGCTTTCCACCATTGGATCCAACCCGTTTGGGTGAAAAAATATTCAAATTAAATGTGTTAACAAAATTTATTTTGCATTGGATGTTCATTGTGAAATAAAAAATATTAGATCCACCATGGGTATAGGTCTGTTTACCCTTATTTGTCTATGATCATCCATGCATCCTACACAAAACTACTAGGGATTACAAGCCTCAAAGTAGGGCTCCAACAAAAAACTTGCATGTTACATTTTTCATTTCATGCCCACACATGTTATATTTTACATTTGATACCTTATTGTTTGTTTATGTGAGATCTCTCCAATAAACCTTTTTAAAAAAACCCTTGATACCATAATCTATAGGGTTAAACCCTTAGTTGATTAAAAATTAAACTTGAATCTTTGCAGTCAAATATCCTATTTCAAGTTAAGTCTCCTCTC
Source organism: Picea engelmannii (assembly GCA_009831015.1). NCBI lineage: Eukaryota > Viridiplantae > Streptophyta > Pinopsida > Pinales > Pinaceae > Picea > Picea engelmannii. The sequence goes on from ML797627.1 coordinate 144,204, forward strand.
CATGATCAAATCTCCTCTTTTATGGAAGGCACTACTTTCCTATGGTGTGTGGTTGAAAACAAGGGTGAGGGAAAAAATAGGTTTTTAATTGTTTTCTCTTAAAAATAAAAGCTGTAAAGAAATTGAGCACACAATATCAGGACAAGAACACATAATATCAAGACAAGAAGTTTGGCGAAAAATGTCTAAGCCATATTCTCGACATTGTATACATTTCAATGATACAATATATAATACATAAATGAAACCACCTCAATTTCTCTCACATCGACACCTCATCGGGAGATAAGGTACGAGGAGGAAAATTAGGAATCAAGAAACACACTTAGGATAACAACTATATCCTTAAATGTGAAATATATAAAGGCGGTATACTAGGACATCATGATTGTGTATGAGTAAGAGGCTAACATTCCCCCCCTCAATCATAAGTCCGAAAAATAATACTAGAAAAGAAGCATAAATTGGTATCATCTCCAAGTCTTCATGTTGAAACTCTTGAGTTGATCCGCAATGAAGAAATTCCTAAAAAACCGCCAAATCTAGATGTTGAAAGCTCTGGAAAATCTCACTGTGTAATCATGTGATCCAAAATGCCTATAATTTTTTGACTGATGGAAACTTCAATATGATGAGATTGAACCAAGATAAGTTAATCATCTACAATTCTGACACATCCATGAAAATTCCTGACAACTCAATCAAATTCCAAGCTACAATGCAGAACGATCCATGATCCAGGTGGATATTGGTGGCCACCCACGTGTTCCAAATTCCAACTGGCTCATCTTGACAATTTTCAGTTCAACATGTTTCTTTGTAATGGGGACATTCATTAGTAATTGTGGGTTCTGCACTTACGTGGTTGTCCTGAAGCCTTACACAACATCTAAATGGATATTGCTGGCCGCCCACCTATTCCAACTGGCTTATTTTAGAGGTTTTCATGTCAGTACATCTTTTTGTACTTCCAGGACCATTTTGGAGATCTAAACAGTGTTTTCTTGGCTTGCCACAGTCAAACTGTAGATGAAGTCAGAGTTTGACAACATAATGTGTATTTCTCGAAAACACCTTTCCAATGGGCTATCACATGCCTAAAACATAGATTGTATGCAAAAGTTACGACCCTGGGAAGTTAATGTACTAACTTACCCCAACGAGGCCTACATGAATTTTGGCGCTTCATCTCCTAGGGTTAGGTTTTTGGATGTCTATGGTTTTGGCATTCATATTTATCATAAAAAGTCCTTCAAAGCCTCATTGTAATAATCTTCTTGCGAATGAGCGTAGTCGTCACATCTCTTCTTAGAGATAAAGCTACCACCATTATAGGGAGTCTTGCACTCTCTATTTTTTACAATCTCCATACATTTATTTCATTAATAGAAATCATGTATTGTTGTATTTCTCTGTTTATGACAATTTTTATGTGTATTTCATTGTAATACCTTTGCATTCATTTTGTTCCAAAAATAATCCGGATCAATGGTATTAGAGCAGGTTGCTCTTGATCATTTTTTAGTGCATGTTCTCGACAAGGTTCGAGTATAGTAAGTTGGGTCTCAAGATATTCTCTCTTGAGGACAATCACTCTCGCACACCCAAGAAACACTCTATGGCGACAGAAAAGAAAAACAACAGAGCAAAAAATTCTATTAACCTGTTGCTTGAGCAAGCTCTCGCATGACAGATGGACAGAATGATGGAGAATTTTTCTCACATCCTTCAGCGCCTGCCGATAGAAACATGCACATCTTCATCAAGCAACCACTTTGGAGGAACCTCTCCCTTCAAGGTACAAGTTAATTTTGATATTCCTGTAATTAAATATCAGGTAGATGCAAATGCATTAGAAAAATGGTTGAATCTGCTAGAAGTTTATTTCTCTGTTAACAAATTTTCTGACAGGGAAAAGATCACCTTTGCACTCCTCAAGGCTATCCCCCATGTCAAACATTGGTGGGAAACTTACTGGGAGAAAAGTCCCATAGAGTAATCTGGAATATATGGGGCCGAGCCCACTTGGGATTTTTTTGTGGATGTGGTCAAGGAACAATACTATATTGTTGAAAACTATGAAGACCAATACATGAGATGAACCACACTGCGGCAAGAGAAGAGCCAAACAGTGCTGTAGTACACATATACTTTCCATAAATTGCACACCAAGATGGGTACCAAAGACTCCGAGCGACATCTGGTTCTAAAATATCGTGGGGCTCTACATTGACACATCTAAACCGAAATGGATTTCCTAAACATCTCATCATTGGGAGTTTCCTATCGATATGCTGTCAAAATCGAGCAGAAATTTAGGCACCAGAACAAAAGGGAGTTTGGGTTGTCAAATCTGAAACAACCAAATCATAGTAAAGACGAACCTAACTAAGAACCTCCTGACAACCAGTCCAAGACACATGAAAATAAGGGTAAAGGAAAGACGAAGAATGACACTGGGAAGTGGTTCATCTTCCACAAAATCTCCTGGCACAACACCGATGAATGTCACTCGAAATATTCATTGGTGGTCGAGGTCAAAGACAAGGAGCCGAACCATGATTCAGAATCTGATCCATAAAATATTGAAAACATACATATCATCGATGTAGACCCTACTGCTACTATCGCGACTGCAACAATTCAACCAAAAGAACTAGTAGATCCTGAAGAGGGGGAGTGCCTCTTCCATTCACAGATGTGAGTGAAGGGGACCTTGTTGCATTTCATTGTTGATAGTGGAAGCTAGAAGAACCTCATATAAGCTGAGGTCGTCAAATAATTAAGGTTGTCTACAACACCACACCCACAACCATACAACATCAGGTGGCTTCACCAGGGACGAGATCTCTGTGTTAGCCAACAATGTTGCCTGTCCTATGGCATCCATCCCTTCAAGGATGAGGTAGTGTGGTATGTTTCCCCTCCTGATGTATGTGATGTTGTTTTGGGCCAACCATATATGTGGAAGTGTCATGTTGTTTATAAGTCTTGACCTCGTAATGTCATTATTACTCTTGGGGATCAACTCTACAGGATACCAGAGGTAGTTCCAACTACTGTTCCACCAAAACAGTGCCGCAAGGTAATCTCTCATACTGCAAAATTCATCCTCTTCACAGTCTGTTCAAAGGATGCACAGAAGGCCACTACAACCACTGTAGCCTCAACACCTTATATCCAGCAGAAGCAGATTGAAAAAGAGAAAGTAGATATTGTTTTTTCACCTACAATGATGCCTAAACAAAGCCCCGTCAAGCCCAAATACAACATGTTGGTGGAACATATTCAACCCTGCCAACAACAGGTTCGTGACATCCTTCCACATACCAAGCATCCTAACTTATCCAACAAGCCACACAACTCACCAAGATTCAGATTCAAAAATCGATTTCCCCTCTTCCCCAGGAACTCAACGCAATGGGGACCATTTCTTCCTAAGGGGAGAGGATTTGATCCAGGTGGATATTGGTGGCCACCACCTGTTCCAAATTCCAACTGGCTCATCTTGACAGTTTTCAGTTCAACACGTTTCTCTGTAATGGGGATGTTTCTTTGTAATTGTGGGTTCTGCACTTACAAGGTTGTCCTGGATCCCTACACAACATCCAAGTGGATATTGGTGGTTGCCCACCTATTCCAACTGGATTATTTTAGAGTTTTTCATGTCAGTTCATCTTTCTGTACTTCCAGGGTCGTTTTGGGGCTCTAAACAATGTTTTCTTGGCTTTTCATAGTCAAAATGTAGATGGAGTTGAATTTTGATAGCATAATGCATAGTTCTCTAAAATACCTTTCCAACGAGCTATCAAACGCCTAAAACGGAGATCGTATGCAAAAGTTACGACCCTAGAAAGTTAATGTACTAACTTACCCCAATGGGGCCCACATGACTTTTGGCGCTTCATCTCCTAGGGTTAGGTTTTTCAATGTCTAGGGTTTTGGCATTCATGTTTATCATAAAAATGCCTTCAGAGCCTCATTGTAATCATTTTCTTGCAAATGAGCGTAGCCGTCACATCTCTTCTCAGAGATAAAGCTGCCACTATTCTAGGGAGTCTTGCACTCTCTATTTTTTACAGTCTCTGTACATTTATTTCATTAATAGAAATCATGCATTGTTGTAATACCTTTTCTTTCATTTCAGTCTTAAAATAATATGGATCAGTGGTATCATAACAGACTGCTCTTGATCAATTTTCAGTGCATATCCTCGACGAGGTCCGAGTATAGCAAGTTGGGTTTTGAGCTTATCTCTCTTGAGGAAAATCGCTCTCGCACACCCAAGAAACCCTTTATAGTGGAAAAAAATAAAAATGGAGGAGCAGAAGATTCTATTAACATGTTTCTTGAGCAATCTCTCGTGCGATAGAGGGATGAAATGATGGAGAATTTTTCCCACATCCTTCAACGCCTGTCGATAGAAATAGTTGCATCTTCATCAAGTGACCACTTTGGAGAAACCTCTCTCTTCAAGGTACAAGTTAATTTTGATATTACCGTATTTGAAGGTTAGATAGATGCAGATGATTTAGAAAAATTGTTGAATCTGCTAGAAGGTTATTTCTTTGTTCACAATTTCCCCGACAGGGAAAATATCACCTTTGCACTCCTCAAGGCTCTCCCCCATGTCAAAAATTGGTGGAAAAATTACTGGGATAAAAGTTCCATAGAGGAATATGAAATATATGGGGCTGATCCCACTTGGTATTTTTGTGTGTGGATGCAGTCAAGGAACAATATTGTCTTTTTGATAACTATGAAGACCAATACATGAGATTGACTACACTGTGGAAAGAGAAGATCCAAACAATGTCGAAGTTCACAAACACTTTCCATACCTTGCGCACCAAGCTGTGTATAAAATACTACGAGTGACATCTAGTTTTGAAATACCATGGGGATATACATAGGTACATCCGAATTGAAATGGATTTCCTAAACATCTCATCATTGGGAGTTTCCTATCGATATGCTGTCAAAATCGAGTAGAATTTTAAGAACTAGAACAAATGGGATTTTGGGTCTGCAAATACACAACAACCAAAGCATGGTAAATATGGCCCTAACTAACAACTTCTTGGCAACCAGTCCAAGAGATGAGAAAAGGAGGGTAAAGGAAAGACAAAGAATGACACTGGGAAGTGGTGCGACTTCTACAAAATCCCCTAACACAACACTGATGAATGTCGCTCGAAACAGTTATTGGTAGTCAAGGTCAAAAACAAGGAGCCAAACCTCGATTCATAATCTGATCCATAAAAAAATGAAAATGGACAGATCATTGACATAGACCCTACTTCTACTGTCACAACCACAACTGTAACAATTCAACTAAAAGAACCAGTAGATCCTGAAGAGGGGGAGTGCCTCTTCCATTCACAGATGTGGGTGAAGGGGACCCCATTGCATTTAATTATTGATAGCGACAGCCAGAAGAACCTCAACTCAAATGAGGTCGTCAAATAGCTAGAGTTGTCGAAAACACCACACCCACAACCATACAACATCGGGTGGCTTCACCAGGGATGAGATCTCCATGTTACCCAACAATGTCGCCTATCCTATGGAATCCAACCCTTCAAGGATGAGCTAGTGTGTGATGTTTCCCCTCTTAATGACGGTGATCTTATTTTGGGCCAACCATATATGTGGAAGCGTCATGTTTTTTATAAGTCTCGACTCCGTAGTGTCATTATTACTTTGGGGGATCATCTCTACAAGATACCAGAGGTAGTTCCGACTATTGTTCCAAGAAAATAGTGCTGCAAGGTAATCTCTCATACTAAAAAAATCATCCTCTTCACAGTCTATTCAAAGGATGCACAAAAGGCCACTCCAACCACTACAACTTCAACACCTTCTATCCAACATAAGAATATTGCAAAAGAGAAAACATATATTGTTTATTCACCTACAATGGTGCCTACACAATTCCCCGTCAAGCCCGAAGACAACATGTTGGTGGAACATATTCAACCCTGCCAACAACAGGTTTGTGACAACCTTCCATAAACCAAGTAGTGCAACTTCTCCAACAAGGCACAAAGCTCACCAAGATTCATATTCATAAAACACTTTCCCCTCTTCCTCGAGAACTCAACACAATGGATACCATTGCTTCCTAAGGGGGGAGGATTGATCCAGGTGGATATTGGTGGCCACCCACTTGTTCCAAATTCCAACTGGCTCATCTTGACAGTTTTCAGTTCACATGTTTCTTTGTAATGGGAACATTTGTTTGTAATTGTGGGTTCTGCACTTATGAGATTATCTTGAATCCCTACACAACATCTAGGTAGATATTGGTGGCTGCTCACTTATTCCAACTGGGTTATTTTGGATGTTTTCATGTCAGTACATCTTTATATACTTCCAAGTCCATTTTGGGGCTTTAAACAATGTTTTCTTGGCTTTCCACAATCAAATCGTATATAGAGTCAGAGTTTGATGGAATAATGCATAGTTCTCAAAAATACCTTTCCAACGAGATATCACATGCCTAAAATGGAGATCATATGCAAAATTTACAACCTTGAGAAGTTAATGTACTAACTTACCCCAATGGGGCCCACATGAATTTTGGTGCTTCATCTCCCAGGGTTAGGTTTTTATATGTATAGGGTTTTGGCATTCATGTCATAAAAAGGCCTTCAGAGCCTCATTGTAATCATCTTCTTGCGAATGAGCATAGTCATCACATATCTTCTCAGAGATAAAGCTGCCACCATTCTAGGGAGTCTTGCACTCTGTATTTTTGGCAGTCTCTGTATTGTTGTATTTCTCTGTTTCTGGAATTTTTTATGTGTATTTAATTGTAATACCTCTTCTTTCATTTCATTCCAAAAATAATCCAGATCAGTGGTATCAGAGCAGTCTGCTCTTGATTTTTTTTCAGTGCATGTCACCGATGAGGTCCAAGTATAACAAGTTGGGTCTCGATCTTGTCTCTCTTGAGGATAATTGGTATCGCACTCCCAAGAAACCCTCTATGGTGGCATAACATAAAAACGACATAGAAAAATATTCTATTGACCTATTGCTTGAGCAATCTCTCGTGTGAAAGAGGGACGAAACGATGGATAATTTTTCCCACATCCTTCAATGTCTGCCGATAGCAACAAGAACATCTTCATCAAGCGACCACTTTGGAGGAACCTCTCCCTTCAAGGTACAAGTTAATTTTGATATTCCCGCATTTGAAGGTCACATAGATGCAAATGCCTTAGAAAAATTGTTGAATATGCTAGAAGGTTATTTCTCTGTTCACAATTTTTTCGACAGGGAAAAGATCACCTTCGCACTCCTCAAGGCTCTCCCCCATGTCAAACATTGGTGGGAAATATAATGGGATAAAAGTTCCATAGAGGAATATGGAATATATGGGGCCGATCCCACTTGGTATTTTTTTATGGATGCGGTCAAGAAACAATAATACCTTGTTGATAACTATGAAGACCAGTACATGAGATGGACCACACCGCGACAAGAGAAGAGCCAAATAGTGCTAGAGTTCACAAATACTTTTCATACCTTGCGCACCAAACTGGGTACCAAAGACTTTGAGCGTCATCTGGTTCTGAAATACCATGGGGCTTTGCATAGGTACATCCAAACCAAAATGTATTCCCTAAACATCTCATCATTAGGAGTTGCTTATCGATATGCTGTCAAAATCAAGCAGAAGTTTAGGTACCCAAAAAAATGGGAGTTAGTGTATGCAAACCAAATCATGGTAAAGACGACCCTAACCAACAACCTCCCGACAACCAGTACAAGACAGAGGAAAAGAAGGGTAAAGTAAAGATGAAGAATGACACTGGGAAGGGGTGCGGCTTCCAAAAAATCCCCTGGCACAACACCGATGAATGTTGCTTGAAACAGTCATTGGTGGTCAAGGTCAAAGACAAGGAGCTGAACCCTGATTCCAAATCTGATCCAAAAAATATTGAAAATAGATAGATCATCGACGTAGACCCTACTTCTACAGTCGCAACCACAAAAATTCAACCAGAAGAACCAGTAGATCTTGAAGAGAGGGAGTGCCTCTTCCATTCATAGATGTGGGTTAAGGGGACCTTGTTGTATTTCATTGTTGATAGCAACAACCAGAAGAACCTCATCTCAGCCAAGGTTGTCAAACAGTTGGGGTTTTTGACAACGCCAAACCCGCATCCATACAACATCGGGTGGCTTCACCAGGGATGGGATCTCTGTGGCAGCTAGCAATGCCACTTGTCCAATGGAATCCAACTCTTCAAGGATGAGGTATTATGTAATGTTTCCCCTCTTGATGTCTGTGTTGTTGTTTTGGGAAAACCATATATGTGGAAGCGTCATGTTGTTTATAAGTCTCGACCCCGTAGTGTCATTATTACTCCGGGGGATCATCTCTACAGGATACTAGAGGTAGTTCTGACTACTATTCCACCAAAACAATGCTACAAGGTAATATATCATACTGCAAAATTCATCCTCGTCATAGTCTGTTCAAAGGATGCACATAAGGACATAACAACCACTACATCCTCAACACATTCTATCCAAAAGAAGTAGATTGCATAAAATAAAGTAGATATTGTTTCTTCACCTACAATGGTGCCTACATAATGCCCTGTCAATCCCAAAGACAACAGGTTGGTGGACCAGATTCAACCCCACCAACAACAGGTTCGTGACAACCTTCCACAGACCAAGCAATGCAACTTCTCCAACAAGGCTCATCTTGACAGTTTTCAATTCAACACGTTTCTCTATAAAGGGGATGTTTCTTTGTAATTGTGGGTTCTATGCTTACGGGGCTGTCTTGAAGCCCTACACAACATGAATATGGATATTTTTGGCTGCCCACCTATTCCAACTGGATTATATTCGAGGTTTTCATATCAATACAACTTTCTGTACATCTAGGGCCATTTTGGGGATCTTAACAGTGTTTTCTTGGCTTGCCACAGTCAAACTATAGACAGAGTCAGATTTTGATAGCATAATATGTAGTTCTCAAAAATACCTTTCCAACATGATATCACACGTCTAAAATGGAGATCGTATGCAAAAGTTATGAACCCATGAAGTTAATGTACTAACTTACCCCAACGGGACCCACATGAATTTTGGCGCTTCATCTCCTAGGGTTAGGTTTTTGGATGTCTAGGGTTTTGGCATTCATGTTTATCATAAAAAGGCCTTCAAAGCCTCATTGCAATCATCTTCTTGTGAATAAGCATAGTCGTCATATCTATTCTTAGAGATAAAGCTGCCACCATTATAGGTAGTCTTGCACTTTGTATTTTTTACAGTCTCTGTACATTTCTTTCATTAATAAAAATCATGTATTGTTGTGTTTCTTTGTTTCTGGCAAATTTTATGTATATTTCACTTTAATACCTTTGCTTTCATTTTGTTTCGAAAATAATCCGGCTCAGTGGTATCAAAGTAGGATGCTCTTGATCATTTTTCAGTGCATGTCACCGAAAAGGTCCGAGTATAGCAAGTTGGGTCTCGAGCTTGTCTCTCTTGAGGACAATCTCTCTTGCACGCCCAAGAAACCATCTATGGCAGCATAAAATAAAAACGACAGAGTATAAGATTCAATTAACCTATTGCTTGAGCAAGCTCTCACGCGATAGAGGGAGGAAATGATGGAGAATTTTTCCCACATCCTTCAACGTCTTTTGATAGCAATAGGCGGATCGTCATCAAACGACCACTTTGGAGGAACCTCTCCCTTCAAGGTACAAGTTAATTTTCATATTCCCGTATTTGAAGGTCAGATAGATGTAGATGCGTTAGAAAAATGGTTGAATCTGCTAGAAGGTTATTTCTTTACTCACAATTTTTCCAACAAGGAAAAGATAACCTTCACACTCCTCAAGGCTCTCCCCCATATCAAACATTGGTGGGAAACTTATTGGGAGAAAACTTCCACAAAGTAATCTGGAATAGATGGGGTCAAGCCCACTTCAATTTTTTGTGTGGATGCGTTCAAGGAACAATACTACCCTATTGATAACTATGAAGACCAATACATGAGATGGACCACACTGTGACAAGAGAATATAAAAACAGTTTCAGAGTTCACAAATACTTTCCATACCTTACACACTAAGTTGGTTATCAAAGAATCTGAGTGATATATAGTTCTGAAATACTGTGGGGCTTTGCATAGGTACATCCAAACCGAAATGGATTTCCTGAACATCTCATCATTGAGTGTTGCCTATCGATATGGTGTCAAAATCGAGAAGAAATTTTGACACCATAACAAATGGGAGTTTGGGTCTGCAAATCCACAAAAAACAAAGCATGGTAAAGACAACCCTAAACACCAACCTACCAAAAACGAGTCCAATACACAGGAAAATATGGGTAAAGGAAAGAGGAAGAATGACACTGGGAAAATATCACCTTCTCACTCCTCAAGGCTTTCCCCCATGTCAAACATTGGTGGGAAACTTACTAGGAGAAAAGTTCCACAAAGGAATCTGGAATATATGGGCCCGAGCTCACTTGGGACTTTTTTGTAGATGCGGTCAAGGAAAAATACTACCATGTTGATAACTATGAAGACTAGTACATAAGATGGACTACACTGTGGCAAGAGAAGATCCAAAAAGTGTCGGAGTTCACAAATACTTTCCATACCTTGCGCACCAAACTGGGTATCAAAGACTCCAAGTGACATCTAGTTCTGAAATACTATGGGGCTCTGCATAGGTACATCCAAACCAAAATGGATTTCCTAAACATCTCATCATTAGGAGTTGCCTATTGATAAGATGTCAAAATCGAGCAGAAGTTTAGCCACCAGAACAAATAGGAGTTCGGGCCTGCAAATCCGCAACAACCAAAGCATGGTAAAGACAACCCTAACCAACAACCTCCCGATAACTAGTCCAAGACATAGGAAAATAAGGGTAAAGGAAAGATGAAGAATGACAATGGGAAGTGGTGTGACTTCCACAAAATCCCTTGGCACAACACCAATGATTGTCGCTCGAAATAGTCATTGGTGGCCAAGGTCAAAGACAAGGTTCCCAACCCTGATTCAAAATCTGATCCATAAAATATTTAAAAGAGTCAAATCATCGATGCAAATCCTACTGCTACTATCGCGACCGCAACAAGTCAACTAGAAGAACCAGTAAATCATGAAGAGGGGGAGCACCTCTTCCACTCACAAATGTGGGTGAAGGGGGCCCCATTTCATTTCATTGTTGATAGTGGTAGCTAGAAGAACCTCATCTCAGTTGAGGTCGCCAAATAGTTGGGATTGTAGACAACACCACACTCACAACCATACAACATCGGGTGGCTTCACCTGGGATGAGATCTTTGTGTCAACCAACAATGTCTCCTATCCTATGGATTCCAACCCTTCCAGGATGAGGTAGTGTGTGATGGTTCCCCTCTTGATGTCTGTGATATTGTTTTGGGCCAACCATATATGTGGAAGCGTCATGTTGTTTATATGTCTCGACCCTGTAGTTTCATTATTACATTGGGGGATCATCTCTACAGGATACTAGAGGTAGTTCTGACTATTGTTCCACCAAAACAGTGTCACAAGGTAATCTCTCATACTGCAAAATTCATCCTCTTCATAGTTTGTTCAAAGGATGCACAGAAGGCCACTATAACCACTGCATCCTCAACACCTTCTATCCAGCAGAAACAGATTGCAGAAGAGAAAGAAGATATTGTTTCTTGACCTACAATGGTGCCTACACAATTCCCCGTCAAGCTCGAAGACAACATGCTGGTGGAACTGATTCAACCCCGCCAACAATAGGTTCATGACAACCTTCCACAAACCAAGCAACGAAACTTCTCCAAAAAGGCATGCAACTCACCAAGATTTAGATTCATAAAATGATTTCCCCTCTTCCCCGGGAACTCAACACAATGGAGACCATTGCTTCTGAATGGGGGAGGATTGACCCAAGTCGATATTGGTGGCAACCCACTTGTTCAAAATTCCAACTGGCTCATCTTGACAGTTTTCAGTTCAACATGTTTCTCTGTAATGGGGATGTTTCTTTGTAATTGTGGGTTCTGCACTTACAAGGCTCTCCTGAATCCCTACACAACATTCAGGTGGATATTGGTGGCCACCCACCTATTCCAATTGGCTTATTTTGGAGGTGTTCATGTCAGTACATCTTCATGTATTTCCAGGGCCGTTTTGGGGCTCTAAATAGTGTTTTCTTTTCTTGCCACAATTAAAATATAGACATAGTCATATATTGATAGCATGATGAGTAGCTCTCTAAAATACCTTTCCAATGGGATATTACATGCCTAAAAAGAAGATCGTATGCAAAAGTTACAACCTCGAGAAGTTAATGTACTAACTTACCCCAATGGGGCCCACATGACTTTTGACGCTTCTTCTCCTAGGGTTAGGTTTTTGGATGTCTAGGGTTTTGGGATTCATGTTTATCATAAAAATACCTTCATAGCCTTATTGTAATCATTTTCTTGCGAATGAGCATAGCCGTCACATATATTCTCAGAGATAAAGCTACCACCATTCTAGGGAGTCTTGCACTCTGCATATTTTACATTCTCTATACATTTATTTCATTAATAGAAATCTTGTATTGCTGTATTTATCTGTTTCTCACAATTTTTATGTGTATTTCATTGTAATATATTTGCTTTTATTTCGTTCCAAAAATAATCCGGATCAGTGGTATCATAGCAGGATGCTCTTGATCGTTTTTCAGTGCATGTCCCCAACGAGTTCCAAGTATAACAAGTTGGGTCTTGAGCTTGTCTCTCTTGAGGACAATCACTCTCGCACGCCCAAGAAACCATATATGGTGGCAGAAAATAAAAATGGTATAGAAAAAGATTCTATTAACCTGATTCTTGAGCAAGCTCTCGCGTGACAGAGGGAATAAACGATGGAGAATTTTTCCCACATCCTTCAATGCCTGCCGATAGCAACAGACACATCTTTATCAAGTGGCCACTTTGGAGGAACCTCTCACTTCAAGGTACAAGTTAATTTTGATATTCCCATATTTGAAGGTCAAATAGATGCAGATGACTTAGAAAAATGGTTGAATCTGCTAGAAGGTTATTTCTCTGTTCACAATTTTTTCAACAGGGAAAATATCACCTTCCCACCCCTCAAGGTTCTCCCCCATGTCAAACATTGGTGGGAAACTTACTTTGAGCAAATTTCCATAGAGGAATCCAAAATATATGGGGCCAAGTCCACTTGGGATTTTTTTTTGGATGCGGTCAATGAAAAATACTACCATGTTGATAACTTTGAAGACCAATACATGAGATGGACCACAATTCAGCAAGAGAAGATCCAAACAGTGTCGAAGTTCACAAATACTTTCTATACCTTGCGCACTAAGCTGGGTATCAAAGACTCTGAGTGACATCTGGTTCTGAAATTCCGCGGGGCTCTGCATAGGAACATCCAAACCAAAATGGATTTCATAAACATCTCAATGCTGGGAGATTCCTATCAATATGTTGTCAAAATCAAGCAAAAATTTAGGCACTAGAAAAAAATAGGAGTTCGGGTTTGCAAATACACAACAACCAAATAATGGTAAAGACAACCCTAACCAACATCCTCCCGAAAACCAGTCCAAAACACATGAAAATAAGGGTAAAGGAAAGACAAAGAATGACACTGAGAAGTGGTGTGACTTCCACAAAATCCCATGGCACAACAACGATGAATGCTGCTCTAAACAGTCATTGGTGGCCGAGGTCAAAGGTAAGGAGACAAACCCTAATTCAAAATCTGATCCAAAAAATATTGAAAACAAACAAATCATCGACACAACCCTACTACTAGTGTCGCGGCCACAACAATTAAACCAGAAGAACCAGTAGATCCTGAATAGGGGGAGAACCTCTTCCATTCACAGATGTGGGTGAAGGGGACCTCGTTGCATTTCATTCTTGATAGCGACAACCATAAGAACCTCATCTCAATTGAGGTTTCCAAATAGTTTGGGTTGTCGACAACACCACACCCGAAACCATACAACATCGGGTGGCTTCACTAGGGACGAGATCTCTATGTTAGCCAACAATGTCGCCTGTCCTATGGCATCCAACCCTTCAAGGATGAGGTAGTGTGTGATGTTTCCCCTCTTGATGTATGTGATGTTGTTTTTGGCCAACCATATATGTGGAAGCATCATGTTGTTTATAAGTCTCGACCTCGTAGTGTCATATTACTCTGGGGGATGAGCTCTACAGGATACCAGAGGTAGATCTGACTAATTTTCCACCAAAATAGTGTCGCAAGGTAATCTCTCATACTGCAAAATTCATCCTAGTCACAATATGTTCAAAGGATGCACAAAAGGCCACTACAACCAGTGCAGCCTCAACACCTTCTATCCAACAAAATCAGATTGAAAAAGAGAAAACATATATTGTTTCCTCACCTACAATGGTGCCTACACAATGCCCCGTCAAGCCCGAAGACAATAGGTTGGTGGAACAGATTCAACCCTGCAAGCAACAGGTTTGTGACAGCCTTCCACAGACCAAGCAACACAACTTCTCCAACAAGGCACACAACTTAGCAAGACTCAGATTCATAAAACACATTCCTCTCTTCCCCGAGAACTCAACGCAATGGATACCATTGCTTCCTAAGGGGGGAGGATTGATCCAGGTGGATATTGGTGGCCACCCACCTGTTCCAAATTTCAATTGGCTCATCTTGGCAGTTTTTAGTTCAACATGTTTCTCTGTAATGGGGACATTTCTTTGTAATTGTGGATTCTTCACTTACGGGCCTATCTTGGATTCCTCCACAACATCTAGGTGGATATTGGTGGCCTCCCACCTATCCCAACTGGATTATACTGGAGGTTTTCATGTCAGTACATATTTCTATACTTCGAGGGCCATTTTGGGGATCTAAAAAATGTTTTCTTGGCTTGACATAGTCAAACTATAGATGAAGTCAGAGTTTTATGTAATAATGCATATTTCTTGAAAATACCTTTCCAACGGGTTATCACACGCCTAAAACAAAGATCGTATGCAAGAGTTATGACCCCGAGAAGTTAATGTACTAACTTACCCCAACGGGGCCCACATGAATTTTGGCATTTCATCTACTAGGGTTAGGTTTTTGGATGTCTAGGGTTTTGGAATTCATGTTTATCATAAAATGTCCTTCAGAGCCTCATTGTAATCATCTTCTTGCGAACAAGTATAGCCATCACATCACTTCTCACAGATAAAGCTGCCACCATTCTAGGGAGTCTTGCACTATGTATTTTTTACAGTTTGTGTACATTTATTTCATTAATAGAAATAATGTGTCGTTGCATTTCTCTGTTTCTGGCAATTTTTATGTGTATTTCATTGTAATACTTTTCTTTCATTTCATTCCAAAAATAATCCGGATCAATCCAAATCTCCTCTGCTAGGTTGAATGATCATCAAGGTGAACACAATGTCCACATCATTTCTCTCAAAATCAACATCTTTGTGTATATAATTCAATTGCAAGTCATTGAACCATAATTTTACCAAAGTCTGCCATCCATAGACTACATTTTCCCATCTGGCATATTTGTTGTCGAAACTTTCGGTTTGACAACCATCTTAAATTCTATCATCAAATCCCCCCCTTGTTAGCTAAAAGGAGAGACCACAAGTGGTTTCACAAATCAACGTCAGTTTATTTTTNGGTGCATAAGAGTTACATCATCGTACTCCCCCCTATGGGCTCAAGAGAGTACCATAATTATTCCATTTGTGTACAACAAAAAGTGGGCATGTTGAAATAAACAACATTTTATCTCATCTTGTGAGGGCATGCTTAAAATATACGCCATAAGGGGACCACTTTGGACTTATATACTCTTATGTTAGGTACAAAAAAATCTATGTGCTACAAGATTCGTTTGTACTCGAGAGTTAATTCTTCGGTAAGACCTAAATAATCACTTGGTTGTTGATGACCATTGCCAAGGAACAATTCACTCATAGTGAATCTTCAATCTTGCAAGTTTGTTCCTCTTGGAACATTTATCTAATGTATGATTATTCTTGCCACAAATATGATAAGGATAGAGATCAAAACACTGATTCTCCATGTGACCAACTCGATTGAAATGTTGGCACTTATCATTCTGATGCTCAACTAGGACACGTGAAGTCAAAATTTCTTGAAGGAATCCAACACTTTAGAACTGGATTGGTCTGGAATAATTGAGAATATGAAAGGTAACTTCCTTTTCATAACCGAGTCCTATTCTATTCTTGTTGTTCTTGATTTCTTCCCAAGGTCCGATGATTTGCTTGGAAAGAGAAAGTTGAACTTGTTCATGTTGAGTATGTTGCTTTGACATTTGTGAAAGATTATTTATTACATGTTGTTGCATCATTGAAATGTTTCTTCATTGAACTCAAAATAAAACTCTTGAAATTGTTAAATTTGGCAGAACCGTCAATCATTCTCCAATGAGAGGCCATATGGACCACACTGAGGCTAGCCAGGGAGATTTGGAGAATCAACCAATATTTTGAGGTATTGACAAAAGCTAGGGGGAATGTAAAACCTCTGTGAGTCAACCCAAAAGTCAAGACGAACGAGATGCTATGTAATTCTAATGAAAAAGTAAGGGGGAACGCACAACCTCTGTGAGAATAGACAGTCTAGTGAAAACGTCAGGGGGAATGTACAACCTCTGCGAGCGTAGACATACTAGTGCAAATGTCAGGGGGAACGTACAACCTCAGTGAGCCTAGTCAAGCCTTGTGAGCCATGAGCAAAAGCCAAGGCATCTAGCAAAAGTTAGGTTGAATGTAAAATTCCTATGAGTTAGAAACAAACGATTTTCCTAATATTGAAAATGATATAAATGTATTAATCTAGTGCGTTGACATGTGTAACATTATCCACCATGAAGAGAAATTTGTATTGCCATGTAAAGAGTCGAGTTGTAAAAGTCAAACTTTCATGTCTAGGTCAAAGTCAAAATTGTCAAGTTTGTTGCATGTTGCATGCATGAAATGTGCATGCTAAGTTAGTACGCATGCATGCCAAGTCAAGGGTGAGTTGTAACTAAAGTCTCAAGTCTAGTTCTAGATTCAAACTAAAGTGTAAAGTTGAGTTATGTTAATGTAAAGTTTTTAGCTGTTATTAGGTTTCTTTTCAATTTACTAGATAACAATAGCATAGGTAGGATCACTAAGAGAAAAAAAATCACAAGATACACAACATTTATCCTGGGAAACCCTCATGGGGGAGAAAACCCAACAAAAACTTCCTTAATATAGATAGCCAATACAATGCCAAGACAATAAACCAAAGAACTAGAGAATATCCAACACTAAGCAATGCACCTCTCTCTTCCTTCTTCTCCCAACTATAGCTCTCCAAACTTGCGCACTTGATGAGTGGATGAGTGAGTGAACAAATGAGGTGTTTTCTTCCTTTATTTATACAAACTGGCAGGTGCTGGAAAGGTGTCTCTTCACTGGGCATGGCTGACTTGTCTTCTTAGTAGTTAAAACCACTTTAATTAGCATGGGGGATGACTTCTTAATTTGCACAATATATTTAGGGTTTGACCAATCCACAAAAGGGGATTTGGTCAATTACAATGCCCAACATGATCAATCCACAAAAGGGGATTTGGTCAATTACAATGCCCAACATGATCAATCCACAAAAGGGGATTTGGTCAATTACAATGCCCAACATGATCAATCCACAAAAGGGGATTAATCTAGTGAATAATGACTCAATAATAAACATAATACTCTTTGCAGTTACAATATTTCAACACTCCCCCTTAACAAGAAGGGTATTCTACAACATCATTAGGAGAGAGAGAGGGAAACAACATCAAGAACATCTGGAACACTAACTGACATATCTATAAATCATCAAAAGTTTTTCTCATCATTATCATTCATAGCATAGAGCTGGAGTAAGATCATAATCCTCTTCAACATGAGGCTAAAGTAACATCATCATCTTCTTTAGCATGAGGCTAAAGTAATATCATCAACAACTTTAGCATGAGGCTAAAGTAACATCATCATCTTCTTTAGCATGAGGCTAAAGTAATATCATCAATGACTTTAGCATGAGGCTAAAGTAACATCATCATATTCAACATGAAAGATGAGATAACATCATCATCATCATATTCAACAAGAAGCTGAAGTGGAATCATCATCATCATCTTCAACAAGAAGCTGAAGTGGCATCATTATCATCATCTTCAGCAAGAAGCCGAAGTGGCATCATCATCATCTGCATCAACATGGATTAGTATAACACTAATACATCATCATAATCAATAACAACACAAGGTTGATACAACATCAATAAAAACAATATCACAACACAAAGGCTGGAGCATCATCAACATCAGCACTAGGCTGGAAATCTTCAGCATGACGCTGACATCTCAACAACATCAACACAAAGCTAGAAATCTTCAGCATGAAGCTGGCATCTCAATAACATCAAAATAAAGCTGGAAATATTCAACACGAGGTTGGAATCACAACAACATCAAAACGAAGCTGGAAATATTCAGCACGAGGCTGGCATTAACAACATCAAAACGAAGCTGGAAATATTCAACACTAAGCTCGCATCAACAACATCAACACGAAGCTGAAAATCTTCAGCACTAGGTTGGCATAAAAAACATCTTGTGGTACTCTGACAGATCCAAAGGATCTGCCTAGGAATCAAAATATTCCCTAGGATATATAGAATCCTAATGAAGCTACCACTATTGACCAAAGCTAGCATATACATGCACAATTACTCTGACAGCCCGTCCTTACGGACCTTCAGGATCTGTCCAGGGATGATCAGTCCCCTAGGATAAAAAATCCTAACTGAGCTACCCGCTATTGGTCAGGATACCATAGTATCATCAACACTACTCCCCCTTTCGAGAGAGGTACTTTCAGACTATACCAAACTTGTCTCGAAAGTTCTCAAACTTTACACGAGACTAAGGATTGGTCAACACATCTACAATCTGTTCATCTGTGCCAACATAATGGAGCTTTATGAATCCTCTCTACACCATATCACAAATGGAGTGATACTGAATCTCTATGTGCTTTGACTCATCCTCAAACACGCCATATTTATACAACTATGGTTATCACATAGGATCACAATGGATTCCATCTCTAGATCAGATAGATCTGTCAACAACATCCAAAACCATATGGCTTCACCACTGGCAGAACATGATGCAATATATTCTGCTTCTGCGATGCTAGGAGCAATAGTGGATTGATTCCTACTATGTCATGAAGTCATGGCTGACCCTAGACTGAAACAACATCATGAAGTGCTCTTTCTATCAGTAACACTTCCAGCTTAATCTGAATCAATATATCCATACAATCTGAAGTCACGATCTCTAGTATAACAGAGAGCAAAGTCCAACGTACCCTTAAGGTATATCATCACATGTTTTGCGGAAACAAGGTGAACACGTCTGGGCTCTATGAGATACTGACTCAAGGTGTTCACAACAAAACATATATCTGGCCTGGTATTCGTCAGATACATAAAAAAACCAATAATCTGTCTGTACAAAGTAGAATCAACCAATTATGACAAGGTATCTACCAGGAGCTTCAACTTTGTTTCCATGGGTGTGTACATGGATTTACATTCCAACATGTTAAACCTCTTCATTATTTCAACTGCATACTTCCCTTGGTTAAGGAAGATATTCTCTGGGCTCTGCCAAACTTCAATATCTAAGAGATAAAGCATTAGGTCTTTCATCAAACTCTGTAGTGAGCTTCTTCTGCAATCTGTGATGAGATTTTCTTCATCTTTTCAAGAATACGTCATCTACATATAGTAGTAACATCACTCGCTCATCATTCATAACCTTGAGATAAAGGTTAGAATCAACTTTACTCTTGGTAAAGCCCAAGCTCTTCAGGAAACTGTCCATTATGCCATATCAAGCTCTATGAGCTTTATTCAACATGTATAGAGCCTTCTTCAACCTGCAGACCCGAGTCTTTCTGTATTCAACTTCAAATCAAATTTTCACATCACTTTGTACCAATCTGGTACACTTTCTTGGCTGCAACTCAATCTACATAGTCATGTGCTAGCTCTATGTGCTTTCTACAAATCACTATCTATCTCATTGCCTAAGAGTATGTCCTCTCCTCTTTATGCAACTGTTCCTTCTGGAATTGGGACTCTATACCTCCAGTTTCTTTGAAGCTGAGAATGGTTGCTCGATTCTCATTGTGATTGCTGAAATATGGGAGTAACTCCTCTACTCCATCATGGCAACAACTTCATCTGAGACTGAGAGTGGCTCAATAGTTGATACTGAAGGTAGCTCTTCTTCTTTCATGGAGGTAACTCTATATTTTATTGTAGTCATGTCTCCATGACCCAACTAATGTACTGCATCGACTGCCACTCAATTTTAAATATGGGAATTGCTCTCCCTGCATCTCATACTATATATGAATCATGGTTGTTCTGGTTGTCTTCATGAATACTGGAACTATTTCTTCAATTACTGGAGTAAGTGTCTCATCATAGTATTCTCCCTCTTGTTGGGAGAATCCTCTGAACACACATCATGCTTTGTACATATGAAACATGCTTGATCTGTTTAGATCAATCTTGGAAGTCAATACTGACTTCTCTTCTAGTATCACAGAAGAATCCATATCCTAGTCTTTCTGACTGGCTTCCTTCTCTATCACTGAAACATGGGAATCTTCCCAGGAGATTTCATATCTCCTAGAAGTTTCTGAAGCTACGATCTAGTCTTATCATGGCATCTGTCTCCTAGTCCTAGAAGTTGTGTCTTCATTTGATCCTTTCTAAGATCGGGCTTACTCTCGATTTCTTCTGAGTCTACAAGGACTTCATCATCTCTCATGGGGTATACTTGGTGTTGAATACCAAGTATAAATATGGAAATCTGAGTTAGACTTCAAGTGAGTTCTATTTCTTGTCAAGGTGGCTTCAATATCCTTTTATCAAGTCTATTGTGAGTTCTTGTTCTAATGTTTGGTCATCTTTGGAGCCTTCTGCTCCTTACAATCAATCTCCATATGAGATACTCTGGATCTCAAAATATAGATTCTTCTTCATCTTCTTTGGTACATGAATGCATATGGTCATGTACGTAGTCTGCTTCATGTCTCATCTAATCTGTTGCCTTCTACAACCTTCACTATATCTTCCTCGGTGTTATCACCTGTGACCTAAAACAAGGTCAACAAAACAAGAAGCAAGAATAATACTCTTTTGATAATAGTAAATAAAACAATAGCATGGATAATTGTCACAATAGCTCCTTTAGAGCTATCACTTGTGACATGTCTAAAACAAAGGTTAAAAGTAAGAAATACAATATGAAATGAGATCAACACTCTTCTAGTGTTGTGATCAAACATTCATCCAAGGTAACCTGGAACTAACACAAGAAGTTTCTCCTAGAGGAGATGTTAGTTGTATCTGGTAAATGATTACATTAAGCATTTATCTCAATATGCTCACATGCTACCAAGTATAATACTTTTCAAAGACTGCTACCTCAACTATAGTGTTTACTTGTAAATGGGTAGTTATCAACTTGTCATGTTCAACTTTGAATCTTATCAACTTAATTAATCAAACATGGAACCTGGAGCCTTGTCCTCAAGAATGAGTGTGTTGCTTTTCTTCCAAGTCTCCTTCACTCAAGATGATGAGTGCTTTCTTCAACCCGTCTTTTGTACTAAGACAATATGCTATGTTGACAGAAAGTTGGGTTAGAGTTTAAACTCTATGATCTCAAATTTAATCAATCTAATACTTTGACTTAAATTTTGACCAAAGGTTAGTATGATGGTCATAGCTTCAACATGCAACCTAGATCAAAATAATGTCATAACAAATAGATGCATATCAGAATAATCAAACTTGAGTTGCATTATTCCTCTGAATGTATTGGATCTTGAGATCCTTTTGGATCTATGGCAAGAGATCCCTTCTCCTGCAAATACCCTTTAAAGCTTAACAATTTAAACATACGTGAGTACATACCTCTGATAGCATTTGCAGGTAGTGGCACCATCTGGTAGCAACAATAATAATTACCAACCCTTTTAAAACTTTAAGGGTGACTGCAACTGGTACTGCAATTGATACTTCAACTGATACTGCAACTGCAATTGATACTGCAACTGATTCCGAAACTGCAACTGCAACTTAGGGTTTTATGAGGAAACTCTAATTTTTCAAACTTCAAATTTTGAAATTCTGATCCAGGCACTAGATGCGTTGAGCTGAGGCGAGTAAGCTGGTGTAGTTAGATTTCAGAAAATCCAAATTTTTTCCCTTCAAAATGGACCAGTGGAATTTTGGACTGATACTTCTGGTACTAGTTCTGGTTTCCTGGTTTTCTGGTACCAGTGAAAAATAGGGTTTCACTTTTCGGGAGTTCTATCCACTGAAAAGGTGTGCTCAAAGTGCCAAAAGATTCACTAGGGTAGGGAACACTTTTCTAGATGGTTTTTAGGCAAAAATTCCTCTCCAACAAAAGCCCTAATTTTCTTGTACGACAACAGTGACATTTTTCTTTATCGAGTGAAAGATGTTGTCTTCAATTTAGATTTGATACCATGTTAAGTTTTTAGCTATTATTAGGTTTATTTTCAATTTACTAGATAACAATAACATAGGTAGGATCACTGAGAGAAACACAATCACAAGATACACAACATTTATCCTGGGAAACCCTCATGGGGGAGAAAACCCAACAAAAAATTCCTTAATATAGATAGCCAATATAATGCCAAGACAATAAACCAAAGCACTAGAGAATATCCAACACTGAGCAATGCACCTCTCTCTTCCTTCTTCTCCCAACTACAACTCTCCAAACTTGCACACTTGATGAGTGGATGAGTGAGTGAACAAATGAGGCGTTGTCTTCCTTTATTTATACAAACTGGCAGGTGTTGGAAATGTGTCTCTTCACTGGACAGGGCTGACTTGTCTTCTTAGTGGTTAAAACCACTTTAATTAGCATGGGGGGCGACTTCTTAATTTGCACAATATATTTAGGGTTTGACCAATCCACAAAAGGAGATTTGGTCAATTACAATGCCCAACATGATCAATCCATAAAAGGGGATTGATCTAATGAATATTGACTCAATAATAAATAAAATTCTCTTTGCAGTTACAATATTTCAACAATTAAACATGCAAGCAAGTTCCTAATTCGAGCCATCTCATTCAACTCTTCAATCCTTTATAAGCATAGGTCAACCCCTCTCTTCTACACAGTTGTGATGTAGGGTAAGGGTGAAGGAATAGAGGCACATTTCAGTGCACAATAGTGGCAACAATATCAGTGCTAAACATAAGCATGTATTAACACATTAGAGGAAACTATATCAATGCTAAACAGAGGCACGTATCAACACAATAGAGGCAACAATATCAGTGCTAAACAAAGGCACGTATCAGCACAATAGATGCAAGAATAACAGTCTATATCAGAGCTGATATATCAATCCATAAGAGGCAACACATCTCATTCATTGAAGGTAGCACGAGTACATCTTCAGTGCTGGTCCGTAATAGGAGTTTAGATATCAACAAGGTCTCTTAGTTACACAGTCAGGTCAGATTCAACTTGGCAAGCTCTTTAAGAACATAGTATTCATGGTGGATATTTGTAAGTGATATTACATTATTAATGCAATAAAGGAATATCGTTTGTTGGGGTTTTTCTCCCTGTACATGGTTTCCCTAGGGTATATTTGTTGTTGATGTGCATGCTTATGTATCTACATGGTTATTGCTATTCAACTATATTGTTGAAATATATTAAGTTGGAATCAAAGTGTTGAAGAATTTAAAGAAATAATCTGCATAAGAAATCAAACTCAATAATTTAACAGAAATGTAGGTTCATGAACAAATTCATCTTCATCTGGAGTTGTCTTGTTGAGTTTCTCCTTCACCTATTGTTGATCAAAATAATAATAATCATCATCATCATAGAGAGGGTTGTTCTGAAAAAAAAAACTAGTTCATAACACTTCACTGACTGTTGATTTTTGAAATCTCCGATTTCATTATTCAATAGTTGGGATTGCGATTGCAACAGAGGAATCCTTGTTTGCATGACTCACAAACATGTGATAACACTTTCCAATGTTTCATTGGTCAGTATGACTGAACTGTTCTCAGTTGTTTCTAACAAAGTTTCCAATAAGGAAACCATCTACATGATTTTAGCCATCATTGTGCTTGAACTTCACGCTGGCTTGTACTCTTGGAGTCGCTCGCTTGAACTCTTGGAGTCGCTCGCTTGAACTTTGCTTACAAGAAGTTGAGGGTGTTGGATACTACCGAAAATGCACCCTAAAAATATTACAATGGTTTGAGTTTTAACCTTGTCAAATTTTACAATGACTCAAACAGGTGTCGGGTTCAACCGAGAATGCACTTGAAAATTGCAATTCAAATTGATTTTGATACTGACACTTACAAAGAAACTATTGCAATTACAATATGACTTGATCAAGTAATCTTACAACAAACATTGTTGGCAAGCTACAATTGAACTCCAAATGTGCCACGATGTGTTCAAAAACTTTGATTTGTCCTTTTCTGATGTGGTTGATGAGTTGATTACTTGAACATGCATAGAAACTACTTGATTATTTATGCTTGAATTGTATGTGCTTGAAAGATATTAATTGTGTGCGTTGATGTCATTAACTTGCATTGTACTTCATACATTTTTTGGTAAATGATAATTACAAGTGATTATGTAAAAAACTAAACATAAATATTATAAATTAACCATGAAAATATTCACCATGACACACTACACAACATGTAACTAAGATCCCCTTATTCAATTTTGAGTGGATCTAGAACACATAGTAATAAATTTTTATATTTTATTATGTATATACTTCATTGTAACACGACCCACATACAATTAGCTCAATTAGCTCTTAGAACTAAAAGCAATCAAGCAACTCTCTTTTCAATGAGAAAACCTTTTCTTTTTTGTTTTTACAAACATATGCTACTTTTTCATTTTCAAACTAATAATCCAGCCAATATAAAATTGTCATACAATTCAAATCAAAAGGCCCAACCACAGAGGATTTATTAGAACTGGCCCGTATGGAACTGACTAGTATGCAACAAAAAGATGATATTTAAATTTGAAGATTGCATATGGGATAAATCATAAAATGTTTGTTTTGAAAAGAAAAAAATACCTCTTCCCAGCTATATGTGAGACACTTGCGATCCTTTTCTCTTATTCTAGTCGCTCTTCTAGTGCGAATCTGGGCATCTGTGTGCGTGGCTCCTGGAACAATTTTGGAGAAAAGGCCAAGCTCATGTGCTGGCAATTGGAGCACCCTTCTCTGATAATCTTTTGTTTTGTTTTACTTTGGGTTTTGAAAGATTACAGCTGGGACTAAAAATCAGGCATCATTGAAGACAAAGAAACAAATATCTTTACTGTCGCATGATACATTACATGAACAAAGAAGCTTAAAAAAAACAGTCGTGTGATCCAATTCTGCGGGGTGATCGAACATTGCAAATCTGCGCCTTGATTTGATCTGGAATCCACGTTCACAACACCAATCAAAACTTCCCTCTTCAACCGGGGATCTAAACTAAAATCTGTCAATATCAAAGCCAAAAAAAGCATGGACAACGTCGAACAAGATAGCGTGGGCATGAACTAAAAGCTGGAGGGTCGCCCAATTACTGAGAAATGCACTTGGTACGTTTCAGAGTCAATAACAATAATCTCAGCGGTAGAGTGCCCAATGGAATCTGGGGTGTGCACAATGTCAATATTATTGATCTGAGTTTCAACAATTTTGTAGGCGGAATTAGTGTCGAGAGCAGGAATGCAAAGATTTTATCCCAGTTGACTATTCACAATAACCATTTCTGTAGCAACTTGGTGCCAGAGATTGGCATGGCGGTACAATTGTTTAGAATTGAAGAGAATAACTATCAGTTTAGGTGTCAATTGCCAAAGGAAAACGGGAGGTTGAATGAGTTGAATGCGTTGTATCTGCAGGAAAATATGCTGGAGGGATCCATTCTAGATGAAATCGGCTCTTGTAAATCTCTTAGTGTCTTAAATCTTGCGATCTCTGCAAGGAGCTGACCTGGATATAACACAAAATTTCCATGTGTTTGATTTGTCTTGGGAGAAGAGCCACACTACAACTAATTTTGATCGGCTCAAGATCTACAGAATGCTGGGCTACCCCTCCCGTGGAGGAATTAATGGCATAATAGGATTGATCAGGGTATAAGATAAATCAATTGTTGCTAAAGCAGATCTAACAATGGATCTTTCCCCTTCACAAATCTAAGCTCGCTCTTAACATGGGAGAAAGGGTTTTTCAATGCTAAAAAAATATTTACTTCATTCCTTCATCCTAATGTGTAGGCGCATGGAATGTTAGGTGGGAAAATGCGTGCTACTCCTTACTTGAAATACGTCATGCCCTCTCCCAGTGTCTCGACTTTCCCTGCATCCTCGTGGCTGTATATGCATACGTGCTGCTTCAATTAGTTTATATGCTTCCTATCGTTGAGCTTCATCATTGGCTCTTTAATGGCATCCTATGAATTACTATCATGGAATGACTACAAGGTCCCTTAAGACCAAAGGTGCTCTACTACCAATTGAAAAAATTGAATGCACATGATCAGGACAAGAACACACGAGACCAGAAAAAAAAGCGGAGAAAAAGGCCTCCGGCCATTTCACCCATTGTATTCACATTATAATGATATAATATATAATATATAAATGAAACTATTTCAATTTCTCTCACATCAATACCTTATCAAGAGATAAAGTAGGAGGATGCAAAGTAGGTATCTAGAAACACACTTAAGAAAACAACTATATCCTTAAATATGGAATACATAAAGGTAGTATACTAAGACTTCATGATTGTGTATGAGTAAGAAGATAACAAGCTCAAAAAAACATAAAACATGATATAACTATGCCTAAAATTATGAACTCATGAAGTTCCTAGAAGTCAAGAAAATACAAATTAAAGATAAAGCTTAGGGTTTATGAGGCTAGTGGGTAGGGTTGTGTAGCTTAATGGATTGGTGGGTTAGAGGCTTGTGGTTAGTAGGTTGAAAGTTAGGGAATTAGCAAATTAGGAGTTAGGGGTTTTTTGAGAGTTAAGGGTTGGTGGTTATGGGTTAATGTGTTAGGGGTTAAATGGATAAAGATTAAAGTGTTACTAGGTAAGTGGTTTAGGGGGTTAGGGGTTATTTGTTTGGATCTTGTTTTACTAGGTTAGTGGTTAGGGGGTTAGTGGCTTTCTGGGTTAGTAGTTAGTGGTTAAGGGTTAGGGGTCATGAGTTTGTGGGTTTGTTGGTTAGGGTTATTATTATCATAGTTAGGGATGTACTTGGTCAATGATTTAGGAGGTTAATTGATTAGTGACTCTTATGGGATAGTGGTTATGAGTTTACTTCTTTTGAGGATTAGGGAATTTTCAATTAGTGGGTTAGAGTGTCATTAAATTAGTGTGTTAGGGGTTAGTAAGATATGGTTTTGAGGTTATTGGATTAATGGGTTACTCATTCAATGGGTTGGTGGGTATTTGGTCAATTAGTTAGGGTTTAGTTGGGAAGGGTTAATGGGTGGATGGATTAGTGATTAAGGATTTTTTGGTTAATGGTTGGAGGGTTAATGGATTATTTTGTTACTCGGTTAGAGGGTTGTTCTGTTAGTGGGTTAGGGTTTATATTGGGTTAGTGGATTAGAGGGTTACTAGGTTAGTGCATTAGGGAGTTAAAGGGTTAGTGGGTGAGTGGTTGAAAGGTTAGTGGGTTAAGGGTTTTGTAGATTAGTGGTTAATGGTTTGGATTTTGAGGGTTAGTGGCTAAGGGTTAGGTGTTAATGGATAATGGTTAACATATTAGGGGTTTGAGCACTCATGGAGCACTAGGGTTAGGAGTTTAGTCAATCAAAGGGTTAGGGGTTTGAGGATTGTGGCATTGGGTTTAGTGGATTAATTGTTAGTGGTTTAGTGGATTAAAGCTTTATGATTTGTGGAGTGGAGGATACTTATTAATTATATCATATTATTAATTAATAACATAGCATAATAATCATTTTATATATGTGTGGGGGTCTAATGGTTAAGAACATTTATTTTCTCTTAAAAAGTCACATTCAAATTTAAAAAAAATACTTGAAAAAAAACTCTAAATAAATATATAATATATTATATTAATTATTTATATATTAAAAATTAATTATCTAATTTTGAAAAAGTTTAAAATGTTTTTACTTTAAAATATATATATGATGATGATGATGATTAACGTCTTTAAGACCAAATTGGTCTATCACACCTTAAGAGGGTAAGTGATTACTTATGATTTTTTAGAATTTTGTTTCTATGCTCAAAAAGCATTAAGAGAAGCTTTCCAAGATCACCATACTTTTGTTGAGTTAAGAGGTTAGGAAGGTTGGTAGTGTGATAAATATTTTGAAAATGAGATCTAATATGGGTATAGGTTGGACAATCTAAGAGAAAGTGTTTTT
>ML797627.1:183727-257819 GCA_009831015.1 Picea engelmannii
AATGACCCAATTTTAACCTTAAAGTAAACCTATCATATTTTTAATGGTGAAAATGTATCTAACTAAAACCGATGAATACAACACAGTAAATATCATTCTGAAAAGTTGCGAGGGTTCAATCTACGCAGTGACGGGAGCTATGGCAAAAGAAAACAATGAAGGTGGTTTTGAATTAGGAAGAGGCCAAACCACCGAGGTTTGGAAAAGGAAGAACACGGAAGGTGGTTTTAAATTAGGAAGAGGTTACACCACCGATTTCACATTCGATACTACCCAACCACGACTTTGATGGAGGAAGCCAAGAGGAAAGTGTAGAGAAAAAAAAATCCAATCATTATGTGATCTTGGAATTTAAATAGAAAACGATTCGAACATGAAAATTCCTCTAAGCTCAAATTGAAATTCCTCTTCAAACAACATTACAGGTGGGAATCCGAAGCTATCAAACAATTTCTGGCTCCGCTCCGCTCCTCTATGTATATAATTCTCATGAGCCCATTCTTGCTGTAATGGAATGGATTTTATATATTTGGAAATGAGGATATTCCGTGAGATTATACTTTAGAGCAGTGTCCATCAAAATCCTTGGGGTTTGTTTCTTGAATTTCAACATTATACTAACAACGTAAGAATTGAGTTTGAATGATAGATTAAAAATATAAGTACTTAGGAATTGTAAGACAAATTGCAATTCAATAAAGAAGTCAGATCAAGATAACACTACAATTAAGCACAAACACGAAAGTATTGAGGAGCTCTAAGGTACCTTAAGAATATGGCTCCACCTTTTTCTCAACTCTCTACACTCTATATAACTCAACCAAATGCAGAAAAGAAAAAAACAAACAAACAAGGCACAATTAATGTAGAAAATCTAAAAATAATTAATAAATTACTAAAACCAAACCAAAGAAATTAGAGATTAAAGACTTCAAATCAAAATATTTGGTGGACTCGGAGTGGATCGAGGCGTGAGGAAACTCGACACAGTGCCTTGTGATAGTGCCACATATTTGTGAAGGAGTGAGTCCACCAGTGATCCAGGTGGATATTGGTGGCCAACCACATGTTCCATATTCCAAGTGGCTCATCTGGACAATTTCTAGTTCAATATGTTTCTCTGTAATGGGGACATTTCTTTGTAAGTATGGCTTCTACACTTACAAGGTTAACCTGAAGCCCTACACAACATCTAGGTGGATATTGGTTGCCACCTACATATTCCAACTGGCTTATTTTCAAATTTTTCATGTTAGTACATCTTTCTGTACTTCTAGGGCCATTTTGGGGCTCTAAACAATGTTTTATTGGCTTTCCACAGTCGAACTGTAGACGTAGTCAAAGATTGAAATCATAATGCGTAGTTTTCAAAAAGACCTTTCCAATGGGCTATCACACGCCTAAAACGAAGATCATATGCAAACGTTACGACCCCGAGAAGTTAATGTACTAAATTACCCAAATGGGGCCCACAAGACTTTTGATGTTTCATCTCCTAGGGTTAGGTTTTTGGATGTCTAGGGTTTTGGCATTCATGTTTATCATAAAAAGGCCTATATAACCTCATTGTAATCATCATCTTGTGAATGAGCGTAGCTGTCACATCTCTTCTCAGAGATAAAACTGCCACCATTCTAGTGAGTCTTGCACTCTGTACTTTTACAATCTCTGTGCAATTCTTTCATTAATAGAAATCATGTATTGTTGTATCTCTCTGTTTCTGGCAATTTTCATGAGTATTTCATTGTAATATCTCTGCTTTCATTTCATTCCGAACATAATCTGTATTAGTGGTATTAGAGTAGGATGTTCTTGATCATATTTTAGCGCATCTCCCCGACGAGGTCCGAGTATAGCCAGTTGGGTCTCAAGCTTGTCTCTCTTGAGTAAAATCACTCTCGCACACCCAAGAAACCCTTGATGGTAGTAGAAAAGAAAAACGACGGAGCATAAGATTATATTAACATGTTACTTGAGCAAGCTCTTTGGCGACAAAGGGACGAAATGATGGAGAATTTTTCCCACATCCTTCAATGCTTGCCGATAGCAACGAACACATCTTCATCAAGCGACCACTTTGGAGGAACCTCTCCCTTCAAGATACAAGTTAATTTTGATATTCTCGTATTTGAAGGTAAGATAGATGAAAATGCCTTAGAAAAATGGTTAAATCTATTAGAATGTTATTTCTCTGTTCAAAATTTTTCTGACAAGGAAAAGATCACCTTCGCACTCCTCAAGGGTCTTCCCCATGTCAAACATTGGTGGGAAACTTACTTGGAGAAAAGTTCCACAGAGGAATATGAAATATATGGGGTCGATCCCACTTGGGATATTTTTGTGGATGCGGTCAAGGAACAATACTACCTTGTTGATAACTATGAAGATCAGTACATGAGATGGACCACACTGCGACAAGAGAAGAGTCAAACAATGTTGTAGTTCACAAATACTTTCCATACCTTGCACACCAAGCTGGGTATCAAATACTTCGAGCGACATCTGGTTCTGAAATAAAGTGGGGCTCTGCATAGGTACATCCAAACCGAAATGGATTTCCTAAACATCTCATCATTGGGAGCTGCCTATTGATATGTTGTTAAAATCGAGCACAAATTTATGCACCAAAACAAATGGGAATTTGGGTCTGCAAATCTGCAACAACCAAAGCATGGCAAAGATGACCCTAACCAACAACCAGTCCAAGACACAAGACAAAAAGGGTAAAGGAAAGACAAAGAATGACACTGGGAAGTGGTGCAAATTCCACAAAATCCCCTGGCACAACACCGATGAATGTCGCTTGAAACAGTCATTGGTGGCCGAGGTCAAAGACATGGAGTTGAACCTTGATTCAGAATTTGATCCAAAAAATATTGAAAATAGACAGATAATTGACACAGAATCCACTGCTACTGTCACGACCACAACAATTCAACTAGAAGAACCAGTAGATCCTGAAGAGGGGGAGCGCTTCTTCCATTCACATATGTGGGTGAAGGGGACCCTGTTGCGTTTCATTTTTGATAACAACAACCAAAATAACCTCATCTCAATTGAGGTCATCAAACAGTTGGGGTTGTCGAAAACACCACACCCGCATCAATACAACATCAGGTGGCTTCAACAGGGACGATATCTCTATGTCATCCAACAATGTCTCTTGTCCTATGGCATCCAACCTTTCAAGGATGAGGTAGTGTGTGATGTTGTCCCTCTTGATGTCTGTGATGTTTTTTTGGGCCAACCATATATGTGGAAACATCATGTTGTTTATGAGTCAAGACCCCATAGTGTCATTATTACTCTGGGAGGTCAGGTCTATTGATACCAGAGGTAGTTCCAACTACTGTTCCACCAAAACAGTGTCGCAAGGTCATCTCTCATATTGCAAAATTCATCCTCTTCACAGTCTATTCAAAGGATGCACAAAATTCCACTACAACCATTGCAACCTCCACACCTTCTATCCAACAAAAATAGATTACAGAAGATAAAACAAATATTACTTCTTCACCTACAATGGTTCCTACACAATGTCCGTCAAGCCTAGAGACAACGGGTTGGTGGAACAAATTCAACCCTGGCAACAATAGGTTTGTGACAGCCTTCCACAAACCAAGCAACACAACTTCTCCAACAAGGCACACAACTCACCAAGATTCAGATTCAAAAAATGCTTTCCCCTTTTCCCTAGGCACTCGAAACAATGGAGACCATTGCTTCCTAAGGGGGGTAGGATTGATCCAGGTGGATATTGGTGGCCAACCACCTCTTCCATATTCCAATTGGCTCATTTGGATAGTTTTCAGTTTAACATGTTTCTCTGTAATGGGGACATTTCTTTATAATTGTGGGTTATGCACTTACGAGGTTGTCCTAAAGCCCTACACAACATTTAGGTGGATATTGGTTGCCTCCCACCTATTCCAACTAGCTTATTTTGGAAGTTTTCATGTGAGTACATCTTTATGTACTTCCAGGGCTGTTTTAGGGATCTAAACAGTGTTTTCTTGGCTTGCCATAGTCAAACTATATACAGAGTCAGATTTTGACAACATAATGCATAGTTCTCGAAAATACCTTTCCAATGGGCTATCACACACCTAAAACGAAGATCGTATGCAAAAGTTATGACCCCATGAAGTTAATGTACTAACTTACCCAAATGGGGCCCACATGACTTTTGGCGTTTCATCTCCCTGGGTTAGGTTTTTCGATGTCTAGGGTTTTTGCATTCATGTTTATCATAAAAAGGCCTTTAGAGCCTCATTGTAATCATCATCTTGTGAATAAGCGTAGCTGTCACATCTCTTCTTAGAGATAAAGCTACCACCATTCTAACGAGTCTTACACTTTGTACTTTTACAGTCTCTGTAAAATTCTTTCATTAATAGAAATCATGTATTGTTGTATCTCTTTGTTTCTGGCAATTTTCATGAGTATTTCATTGTAATATCTCTGCTTTCATTTCGTTTCGAACATAATACAGATAAACTAGATATGGGTTACAAGGGGTACTACATGGATATTGGGCTTGGGGAGGCAGTCACAAGACTTACCAAGACTTTGTATGTATGTATTGAGTCATGCACTCCTTTGTAAACTCTGTAAAAGCATTTGTACAAAAAGTGGGTGTAAGGCACAATTTTTGTTGCCCATCTTAACCATACATTTGTGCAAGGTTGTCTCTTTTTCATATTGTTGGATGTGTAATTATTCATATTTGTAAGTGCCTTCATGTTCAACAATTGCTAAAGAGTTAAGTGTTGAGGCCTGACTTGCCCACATCTTGGAGAGGAGTATGGTTAACTCCAAGTGAAGAGGCGTAGTCTGGATGAAGTAGACTTAGGCTAGTTTTTCCACCAAGTTTGAAACGTTGCGGTGACGCACGCCCTAAGGAGTGCGTGAAGACTCAAGGTTTTGGGAACGTATCCTCTGGGGCCGTGACATATGGTATCAAAGAAAAGTTTCAGTCATGGACTTAAAGGTAGTTAGGTTGGGTGCACTCCATCAAGACATATTCAAGCCAAACCTAACCAAAACCTTCAGTTGAGTCGAGATGGGTTGTTGGGCGAGTTTGAATTCGAACGTAGCCTTTAGACAAGGTAACTCTTCACAAAGTTATGTGAATCAGTTAGCAAAAAAGTGACTTGACAATTGGGTGAAGTGGGCATGGAGCCTTGGTTCCAAAGACAACCGAGGATGAGGATGGGAGGAACGGCGGAAGAAAAGAGGGCCAGATGCGCAGAGAGAATGAGACTTAGACAAAGTTTTGAATATCGCAAAGTTGGGTCATAGACTTCATGTGGATAGTTCATACGCACTTCACTGAGACGTGTATGTGCCAATATTCACCAAGTGCATCTATTGAGACGTCTTGTTGCACAACTTGAAGGGTGGCATACTTTGGAGAATTTGATCTTGTAGTGACATATCAATTTGATAGATTGCGGGAGTGTGGGATTGATGCCTTAGTGCCGAAGACAACCAAGGTGTAGATAAAAGATTCATTGGAAGATGAGGCAACTTGGACACATCATAAGTTTGTGATTTAGGGGATTTTTGAAGGGGTAAGGGGATGGACTCTATCTTGTGTCATAGCAAGGAGCGTGATGCAGGTTTTATTTACAACGAGAGTTGTTGGTTTGAGGCGAGTCAAAATTTCTTAATAGCATGAAGGTTTGATCCATGTGTATAACCAAGGATTCCACTATGCAAGGCACGTTGTTTCAAGTTCATTTGAATTTCTAAAAGTATGGCGAGGGTTATTTGGAGAGAAATCAGGCAAACTTGGGGGAACTCAAGTAGCGCGACTTCATAGGAGTCTTGGGTATTTTGGATGCTTTAATGAGGAGGCAAATATGCATACAGAGCTTGGGGTGAAATTCTTGCATGGATCCTATAATGGACTTAGGAAAACTTGGGTTGCGGATCATGGACATACCTTATTCAAGTTCCAAGAGGTGGACTTTGATAGTTGCAACGAAGAGCCAAATTAGTTTGTTCTAAGAGACAAATGGAGGAAACAAAGAAGTTGACCAAGAGAATTAATCACATGAAGCCTGGATGAGCAGAACACAGACAAAGTGACTTGGGTGGTGATCTTCTTCCTTTGGTATGGGACATTATATGAGGTAGAGCGTGCCTTGAGAAGATTGCAGATGATTATGGGATGACTAAGAGATCACAGGATCATTGGTTGGAGTCACGGGACTATTGGCACACACGTGTTTTTCTTTGAGGCATGGAATTATTTGGGTGACTTATTTGACTTGGAGCACTTTGGATAGTTTGTTGA
Source organism: Picea engelmannii (assembly GCA_009831015.1). Lineage (NCBI taxonomy): Eukaryota > Viridiplantae > Streptophyta > Pinopsida > Pinales > Pinaceae > Picea > Picea engelmannii. Next base: position 190,029 of record ML797627.1, read on the forward strand.
GGAAATTGAGGGGTGTGGGCACATTGTCCACACACATCTTGGTCGTTGGATTGCAGAGAGGTGACTTAGTAGTTGGAAGTGAGTTGCAGACTTAGCTTGGCTTAGAGGATTTCATAGATGGGTTATATTGCAACATGAAAAAACCACTTGAGCATGAGTGATTCTCACGACTTGGAAATAATGATTGGGTGTGGAACTTAATCATTCCAAGACAGGGGGAAGTGTAGCATGGGGAAGTGGGAAACTCAATCATTCCAAGACATGCAAAGAAAATTTGAATGTGAGAGACTTGAAGCAAACAAGATGTGTTATATAAAAGTTTGTGGATGATGGAGATGGGATCTTTTGACCAAAGGGACAAACTTGCGATCAACCTAGGTAGACTTGATAGAAGACCAAGGCACCAAGGAGGATCAATCCAAACTCGATAATGGTTGCGACGTTGGCAAGGTCATTGGTTGAATGCAAGGGCACAATTGGTTGGATGTGTAGATGATGGACGTGCCAAAATTTCCTAGACTCTTCACAACTTGCATGTGGTTTGGACAGTAGTGGAAGTGGTAGAAATTTTCACAGTGGATTGGCTGAGTTCCACGAAGTGGAAAATGGATCCAAGGCTATTGTTGATGACATTGTTTTGGATAATTCACAGTTCCTTGGTCTAAGGAAATTGTGCGAATGGATTGAATTATGGATGCAGACAATCAATTTTGTGCATGGAAAAATGACAAAGGGATCGAACAACAGAGATGCAATAGATCTAAAACTACAACACTTAGGTGTTGTGGATGTGCTCCTCTAATGAACATTGGACATGGCAGTAATGAGGCAAGGGTGGTGGCTTGCCTTAGCCTTTGAATTTGGATAGAGTGGTGAAGATGCAAACAAAAAGACTATGTTGGGCATGAGGAAGTAGATTCTCATGAGTTGGGAATGACAATTGGATTAGCTACCCAATCAGTCCAAGGCACGGGGGGATTTAATGAGCATAGACATTATGAAGATGGTTGAAGTAAGGATGCAACAAAATTTCATAGGAGTTCAACACTTAGACATTTTTGTGTTTTATTTTGGGTTGTAGTAGTTGAGACATCAACAACACTGAAGCGGAGTAGGATCAACACAATATGAAAGGAGCAACTTAGGAATTGTATATAGAGTTTGGAAGGAGACCTCTTTCCAAGGTAGTGGGAATATTGGATGCACGAAAATTTGGGCGGAGATTAGTGTGGATGGTGGTTGTACGCCATTGTGGATGATTTCATTGAGTTTGGAAATTTGGGGTTTCCATCTTGCAGGAAACACGAGGTTTCCACTTTAACATAAATTTGGGGTTTTCATCTCACAGGAAACTTGAGGTTTCCACTTTGACAAAAATTTGGGGTTTCCATCTCACAAGAAAATTGAGGTTTACACTTTGACAAAAATTTGGGGTTTCTAGTTCATATGAAACTTGTGGTTTCCAACAAACAAAGTTGTGAACAGAGGCATGAGTTTAGGCATAGACTTGGAGACAATAGATTTTGTGGGTGTTGTCGGGAAGGAAACAGTTCTAGTGGGGGAGGATGTAAAGCCTCTATCTCATGTGTTGGGTGAATGCACATACAATGAGTCAAATACTGACTTGGGGTGACATATGGAGAGCGCGCTTGGGAAATACATGAGGAGAAGTGGTGACTCTCCTCACATATAGACACAGAGTAGGAGCATCTTGGACTAGCATGCCTAAGAGGGCTCATGCCCAATACTTGCATGAAACGCTTACTGGATCACATAGTTCACTTGGGGGGTGAATAAATATATGATACTTTTCACTTTACTTAACCATTCATCAATCATTCAATAACTGAGAAACAATAATCACATATAAAATCAAATCACAATGCATAGAGTTTAACATGGAAACCCAATCAGGAGAAAAACATAAACTTATCATTATAAATGTCTATAGGCACCTACCTACTATTACAAAGATGATAGGAACCAACCTACTGGAGACACCAATGTCCTTAACTAAGCATCAAATCAACAAGATGTAGGCACCAACCTACTGGAGACACAATCTCCTCAATTGAGTACCAACTCAGGAGCACATATAGGAACCGACCTATTGTTACAATATTTGCAAGCACCAACCTATTATAGACACCAATCCCCTCACCTGAGCACCAAATAAAAAAGATATGTGTAGACACCATTCCAAGATATTCATACACAAATTACTTCTGACTTCACCTGCATGCTTCATACTTCATACATAGCTTCAAACCCTAGTCACATTTACCCTTCATTCCCTAGCGAGCCTCATAACATCATTCCTAGAATATGATCCCAGAATACAACATCAAAATCTCAATACAATGCACATTTCTACATCACAACCTCAAAACAACGCACATTTCAACATCACAGACTTTCAGTCCTTCATAGTGCACCTTAAGAACAACAAAATCCCAGGAAAACTCCTCAGACTTCTCTTTCACACCTTTAGCTCCCCAAAATACACCCCAACTCCTTTAGCGTGCCTTAGATCACTTCTGCACACTTCAAAATTGATATCTTGCTTACTTTCTCTATAAATGTGCACATCTATCATGTATTTATAGTATTTATGTCCTCACTTTTAGGGTCAACCTATAAAGATTAGCTGAGCCGACCTAAATTTTCTGGTTGGGTTGTTGGACCAAAAAATTCATATCTCCTCAATCCTAGGGAGTTAGAGGGAATGCCATATATCATTGGAAAGGTATTAGAATAGGATTTCCAACCATATAACCTATGATCCCATTTTAGCTAAGTATATAAGTTTAAAATTCCTTCAAATATAGGGTATCCGAACTAAGCATCAATAATCCAAAAATGATGTTTCCAACAATCTCCATCTTGCAATATTTATCTTGGACATTTGTAGTCACCCCCTGTCTTTGACATCAATGAAAACAATATTTACAACAATCTCCCCCTTTTTCATTGATGTCAACCCTTATTCAATTATGATACTCCCTTTATATGTAAATGTATGCAACGTCTTCCCCTTTGACATCAATGGCAAAGGGATGCTCCCCATTAGATTGTGCTTCCATTTACTAACTATATGAGAGGGATATCACTCCCAAATTTTGTCTGAGATATTCAAATGAGTCTTTGGGAAAGGTTTTGGTGAAAATATCTACAACCTTTTATTTTTCATGCAAAAATTCTTCAAGTGAAATCTTCTAGACCTACATTTCATCCTTCAGTTTGCAAACCATTTTGTAGTTCTGATCCTTCAAAAGCATATGTCTGATTTCTCACTTGTGTAGAACTGGTCATTATAAAACCTTCCACTCCAAATTCATGACATTGGTCTTCTGAACAATGTGAAGCTTTAATATTTGAATTTGTTTATGCCTCCACATTCCTCCCTGATAAGGACCAATTAGAAAGGTCTTAGAATAGGATTTCCAACCATATAGCCTATGTTCCCATTTGAACTAGGTTATACAGGTAAAAATTCCTTCAAAGATAGGGTATCCAAACTGAGCATCGATAATCCAAAAACAATGTTTCCAACAATCTCCATTTTGCAATATTTATCTTGGACATCTATAGTCACCCCTTGTCTTTGACATCAATGACAACAATATTTCCAACAATCTCCCCCTTTTTCATTTATGTCAACCCTTATTCAATTATGATACTCCCTTTGTCTGTAACTTTCCTTGTGTCTGAAATTATTCCTATGTCTTTAATGTCTTCCCCTTTGACATCAATGGCAAAGGGATGTTCCCCATTATATTGTGCTTCCATTTAATAATGATACGAGAGGGATATCACTCCCAACTTCTATTTGAAATATTCAAATCTGTCTCTGGGAAGGGTTTTGGTGAAAATATATACAACCTTTTATTTTTCATGCAACAATTCTTCAAGTGAAATCTTCTCGACCTACATTTCATCATTCAGTTTGCAAACCATTTTGAAGTTCTGATCCTTCAAAAGTATATGTCTAATTTATGACATGTTTAGAACTTATCATTATCTAGGCTATCTCTACTACAAGTATCCAAAAATGATTCTTCTATTTGATTGTTTTTATTGAACAAACCTTCCACTCCAAATTCATGACATTGGTCTTCTGAATGGGGTGAAGCTTTAGTATTTGAATTTGTTTATGCCTCCACATTCCTTTCTGACAAGAACTAATTAGATGACTTCTCTCGTCCAAAAGAGTACTGTAAACTTGAATTTCCATATTCACAAGGAAATGTCCCAACCTTACCTTTTCTAGAAATGGGGTGTACATGTTTTGAGTGAGAATCAAAACAACGAATCTCCCTACCATCTTCATCTAGATTATCACATCCTTTCTCATAAAAAAAAATTTCATCTCTCCCTCTTTCTTGCTTTTGATGCATTTTCCAAACCTTTTAGTATTCTTATTTATGTTTGGCAATAGCATCTTCTTCCTTTTTCTATTTAAGAGACTTTGTTATGTTTCTTCTACAATCACGTGCTATGTGCCCATAGTTGTTTCCCTTATAACATTCAATATTGTAATCAAGTGGAGGAGAAAATGAATTGTAGTTTTTGTTAGAAAACCCATGAGAACTTCTAGTTTTGTTGTTCACATAATCATCCTTTGAGTTTTTGTAAGGATCTCTATTTCTGTTTCTCACATGGTCACTTCTTGTATAAGATCTAAAATCTATTTCTTTAAGACCAAAATTATTGCAAGAAAAACAATAGCCAATACATAAATTTTTGTACTGGTTGGTGAAAGGCCTTCTTGTGGAACAACTCCTATGGACTCATTCTTGTTGTTCTTGTGAAAAGAATCAGGAATATGTTGGTAATCATTTCCTTTCCTATTGTTTCTTTCATTATTGACAGATCCTTTGAGAATATTAGCATAGCTTTTAGGATTCTCTTCAGGAGTGTTCTGATTCTCATCATAGCCAAGACCAATCTTGATGAATGGTGACATTTGGAAACTAAGGATATCATTTAAGGTTTCAATGCCCCTTTCAAACTTCAACTAAATATTTGACTTCTTCAATTTCTCCTTTAATGAGACAACTCTAGACTCTAACTTTTCACAGGTTTCTTCATTTTCTTTGAGCTGACTTTTCACTACTTCTTCTATTCCTTTTGCTTCTTCTAGCTGATTCTTCAGGTTAATAATTATCTTCTCTGTTTATTCAAGATCATGATCCTTATTTTCATGTTTCTACAATTTCTCCTTCAAATTTATATTCCTTTTTCTAATCCTTCCAATTTATTCTAGGGCATTAACGATTTTTGCTTCAAGATATTCTTCTTCTTATTTTGACTTTTCTTTCTAATCAACAGGCTTTGTTTCCACAATTATGGAGAGAGATTCTTCATCATCATCACTATCTTCCCTTTCTGCATATGGATGCTTAGCAACAAAATGTCCTATTCTACCACAATTAAAGAATTTGATGGGTGGCTTACTTTTGTATTTGCCAGATCCTCCTTTTATCTTTCTCACAAATTGTGTTTCTTCTGTCTCTGATTCACAGTTGGAACAATCACCATATCTCTCTTCATAAATGTTTTGTAGATTTTACAAAATCTACTTAGCTGAAGTACACTTCATTACCTTGACAATGTCATAATCTAATAGGCCACTCAATATGACATCTATTGCTTTTTCACTGTTTTGACTTGACTCCTTCCCATCATCATCTTTATAGCTTATTTTGACTAATTCCCAAATACCAAACCCAAGAGCCTTCAAATATGTCTTCATTCTTATACTCCATGACACATAGTTTGTTCCATTGAAAAAATGAGCTCTATTTATAGGGAGACCTTCCTTAAAATACATATGTGCTCAATATTTTTCCGACTCGTTCTATGAAGTATTGCAAGTCAACTTGAGTGAAAACAGTGAGATGTTGGGTCGGCTCAACCATCTACCCAAACGATGCGATGGTCGAACATATTGGTTGGGCACGTATCTGCATGGGAGGAGTATATGAGTCGAAGGGAATCATCATGGATCATAAAAAAACAAGAATATATATGAGGTGGATTTGGGCAGAAGGGTCGAGCTCCTCCAAGAAACCAAGTCGCTCCCACATAGGGTGACTTGTGTTTCCTTGAGGAGTCTGCAACGAAGGGAAGAGTGGGGTGAGTTTCTTTGAGACGATTTCAGATGACAGATGATAATGGTGTTTGACGAGGTGTGATGGTGACTTGGGAAAGAAAGTCGATATAGGTGTGATATGCATATACAAGCGTACAAGAAAACATAAGGCGAGTTCAACCTATGACCTGTGGCCACCCGGAGTGAACCGAGGCGTGAAAAAACTTGGCAGGGTGCCTTGTGATAGTGCAATATATTTTTGAAGGAGAGGGTCCACTAGATCTAGTGATCTGGATTTATGAGCGGAACAAACTGATTAACATACTAAATACAATAAACACAGAGATACAAAGAACAACACAGATATCCAATGAACAATATATTCTATTGAATAAATGAAATAGGATAAAACTGTAAAACTGCAGAACTGAAAACAACTTGCTCGAATGGTGGTAGATATCTCTGAGAAGATATGTGGCTGCTATGTGCATCCTTTTGAGAAGAATGATTATAATGAGGCTCCAGATGAATTTTTAACATTACTCATGAATTCAAAAACCCTAGACATCCAAAAACCTAACCTTGGGAGATGAAACACCAAAAGTTATGTGGGCCCCGATGGGTAAGTTAGTACCTCAACTTCTTGGGGTCATAAATTTTTCATACGACCTCCATTTTAGGTGTGTGATATCTTGTTGGAAAGGTATTTTCGAGAACTACACATTACACTGTCAAACTCTAACTTTGTCTACAATTTTACTGTGGCAAGCCAAAAAACATTGTTTAGGGCCCCAAAACAGCCCTGGAAGTACATAAAGATGTGTTGACATGAAAACATCCAAAATAAGCTAGTTGGATTAGGTGGGAGGCTACTAGTATCCACATGGAAGATGTGTAGGATTTCAGATAGCCCCATAAATTTAGAACCCAAAATTACAAAGAAGTACATAAGAACATGTTGAAATAAAAACTGTCAAGAGGAGCTAGTTGAAATAGGTGGGTGGCCACCAATATCCACCTGGATTAGTCCTCCCCCATTAGGAAGAAATGGTCTCCATTGCATTGATTTCCCCCATCAAGTGAGGAAACTTATGTTGAATTTGGCCCTGAGTGAACCACTTGCCTTGTTGTAGGAGTTGCCATGCCTTGACAACCCAATAAAGTTGGATCCTATGCTAGCAAGTGCCCTTGACCAGTGTGTCCACTATTTGATTAGTGGATGCTTGTTCCACGCAGTTAGGGTTGAGCTATATTGGTGTTAGTTGTTCTACAATCTTTGAGGTGTCCAATAATGGTGGAAAATATGGCCAAAGGAGGTCCACATTGAACACTCGGTGCAAGCCAAGGAAGGGTGGAGAGTTGAGCTCAAAAGCATTGCTACTCACAACCTTGGTGATAGTGTAAGGCCCATAGAGAAGCGAGAAAATATTTTGATGGGCCCTTGTAAGGCACTCTTTATGCAAATGTAAAAAGACCTTGTCTCCCACCTGAAACTAGTGTGGTACCCTGTGTTGATCATGGCAGTGCTTGTACTTAGCATTGGATTTATGAAAAATCTCATGGACCTGTTGACGAATGTGATGAATACAGTCAATGAATCTGGTGGATTTTTCAGTCTCAGATTGAACATGGGAAGATTTTATATGTGTGGTGGCAAGAGGTAGTGCAACATCAATGGGACCCAAGGGTTGGAATCCCATCACCACCTGATATGGGCTATGGTCGATGGAGCTATGGAGAGCCCTTTTGTAACTGTGTTGAACATAGGTGAGACTCTCATCCCATGAATGTGAATGCATAGAGTTGTACATGCACATGATGTGCATAATCATCTGATTGACGACCTATGTTTGGGGGTGGAAAGTAGTGGATTTAGTGAGCTTGGTGTCCAACATTGACTGGAGACGTGACCAAAATGTGATGAGGAACTTGTTGTCCCGATTGGAGATGATGATATGTGGTATCCCAAAATGGACCCACACTCATTCAAAGAAGAAATTGGAAGTATCTACCACTGTGATGTTCTTCTTGCAGGTTGTGAGGATGGCCATCTTTGAAAATTGATCAACTACCACAAATACACAATCATTTCCTTACTTGGTGGACGGAAGGCCAGACATGTAATCCATCAAGATGGATTCCCAAGGATTCTCGTGAGTACGAAGAGGGGTGTCTAAGCCTTGATTCTTGATGGATGACTTGGAAATGGCACAAGCAGTGCATGATATGATATACATGCCGACGTCCTGTCGAAGTTTTGTCCAATAAAAATGTTTTTGTAGACTGGCCACCATTTTCTCCACGCCAAAATGTCTTGCCATCCGACTGTAGTGAGACTCCCAAATGATCTTTGCACGCTCGCTTGCAGGAAAATAGAGTTGGGGCCACTCAGAGGAATCATGTTTATAGGAATGGATCACGGTGGTGAGTGCAGCCACATGAGGTCGACCGAGGCAGGAAATGACACGATTTGTGCTCCCTGTCTTATACTTGATGTTGAGATGGAACTGTTGCACGTAGGTGGACCACTTCTGATGGTGGTTGTTTTGCAACTTCCCCTGTGTGTGTATGAACTGCAAAGGCTTTTGATCAATGTGGATGATTGTCTCCTTTCTCGGAATGTAATGTTTCCATTGACGACGGGCTTGTACAATGGAATACATTTCCTTGTCATAGGTGGGGTATTTCCGGACAATATCTGAGAGTGTCTCATTATGGTATGCTACCAAATGATCTTGCTAACTGATAACTGCACCTACAACATAGTCAGATGCATCAGTCTCAATCTCGAACTGTTGTTTAAGATCCGGTAAGGAGAGTACTGCAGCTGAGCACAAGCGATGCTTCAGATATCAAATTCTCATTGTTGTTCCTTCCCCCATGTGAAATTTTCCATGCTGCCACCCTTGGTCACTTGGTTGAGGGCCCATGCAATATGGGAGAATCCCAACACAGCCCGTCGGTAGAAGTTGGCAGTCCCAAGAAGCTTCAAAGCTCGGTTAGTGTGGTCAGGGCTGGCCAGTCACAGATGAATTGGATCTTAGCTGGATCAACATGTACCCCATGCTCATCAATAATGTAGCCCAATTATTGGACCTTGTTCATGATAAAGGATCATTTTTCCAAGTTGGCATATAGCTTGTGTTGCTGCAGAGTGCTCAAAACATGTTGAATATGTTGCATGTGCTCCTCCCAAGTTCTGTTGAAGATGAGGATGTCATCCAAATATACCACCACAAAAGATTTGGTGAAAGGTCTCAATACATCATCCATCAACATCATGAAAGTGGATACCTCATGAAAGTGGATGGTGCATTGGTTAAGCCAAAGGGCATAACCAACCATTCGAAGAGACCTTCTTTAGATTTGGAAGTTGTCTTCCATACATCAATTGGTTCGATGGGAACCTAGTGGTAGCCAGAATTAAGGTCAATATTGTTGAAGAACTTATCCCCCTTGAGTTGGTCAAGAAGGTCATAAATTCTAGGACTTGGGTACTGATTCATGACTGTGATTTTGTTTAATGCTCTGTAATCAATGCAGAGCCACCGGATCTTGTCTTTCTTCTGCACTAGTACAATTGGGCTACCACAAGGGGAGGAGCTAGGTCCGATGTGCCCCTTTTGAAGCAAATCTTGGATCTGACGCTTGATTTCATCATTTTCCATTAGCGATCGACAATAGACAGGTCCATTAGGAAAAGGTGCACCGAGGGTTAGATCAATTGGGTGCTTGACTTGGAAATGTGTCGGTACCCCGGTGGGTGAGGAGAAAATGTCTATGTACTCTTCCACAATCCCATCCACTTGATTTTGTTGCAAATAGAGACTCTGTGTAGAGGCCACAGATGCGGAAACAACCTTTTTCTTACTATGAGCACGGATCACAAAGAAGACGAACTTCCCGGTCTGTGAAATGACCTTACTGCATTTCTTAGAAGAGATTAAAGAAATAATGTTAGGCAACTCTACCTATGGTATCATGTACAATTGTCTACCCAAATTAATAATAACACAGCGGGGTCTAGACTCATACACAACATGTCACTTCCACAAATACGGTTGTCCTAACAGAACATCAAAAACTTCAAGGGGATCAATATCACACAATACCTCATCTTTGAAAGGCTTGATGTCGTAGGGAAGATGACACTGTTGGTTGACACAAAGATATCTTCCTTGGCGAAGCCAACCGATTGTGTAGGGTTGTGGGTGCAGTGTCATTGACAGGTCCAACTGCTTGACAACCTCTGCTGAGATCAGGTTCTTTTGATTGCAGCTATAAAAAATTAAATGAAGCGAAGCCCCCTTTACCCACATCTGCGAGTGAAAGAGGAGTTTCCCTTCCTGTGGTTATTCTGGTTCGCTTGGATGGAATTTGGTGGTAGAGACAATGGCACTGGGTTCAACATCAATAATCTGTTTCCCTCCTTTTGGATTTGATTCAAAGTCATAATAAACCTCCGACTCAGAAGCTTTCAGCTCGACCACGAGTGACTGCTTGGAGCGACATTCTTCAATGGTGTGCCAAGGGATTTTATGGTATTCACAACATTTTCTCGTGTCTTTCTTCGACTTCTCATTACCCTTCTTGTGTTGCGTCTTGGACTGGTTGTCTTGAGAGTGGCCATATTTTCTTTGTCCCTTGTTGTGTGGGTTGGGGCCGCCTTTTCCCTGCTTCGATTGTGAGAAGTTTGTAGATCCAAACTCTTGCCTCTTGTGCTTAAATTTCTCCTTGATCTTGACAACATATCTATAAGCTGTACCCAATGATGTAATGTCCAGAAACAACATTTATGTTTGAATGTATCTATGCAAACAACCATGGTATTTGAGCACCAAATGTCACTCAGAGTCTTTGATACCCAATTTGGTGCGCATGGTATGGAAAATATTGGTGAAATATGGTATTGTCTTGTCCCTTTCCTGATGCAGGGTGGTCCATTTGGTGTACTAGTCCTTGTAGATTCCAACATAGTAGCACTGTTCTTTATTGACATCCCAGAAGGAATCCCATGTGGGGGAAACTGAAAATATTTCAGATTCCTCTATGGCCCTTTTCTCAGAGTAAGTATCCCAACAATCCTTAACATGGGGGATAACCTTGAGAAGTGCAAAAGTAATCTTTTCACTATCGAAAAAATTGTGGACCGAAAAATACCCTTCGAGTAGATTCAACCATTTATCTACAACATCTGCATCTATCAGTCCTTCAAATAATGGAATATCAAAATTTACTTGTACCTTGAAGGGGGTTGCATGGATGCTTGATGAAGATGCTTTTCCTGTGGGCAACCGTCAAAGGATATTTGCAAAGTTGTCCATCATTTCGTTCCTTTGTCGCACAAGGGATTCCTTGAGCAAGATTTTAAAAGGATCTCCTACTCCATCATCTTTATNCCCCCCCCCCCCCCACCCATGGTTTGTTGCCAGGATCGATGTGACCGATCTTGCAAAGGCTTGAAGGGTTCGAGTCCCAACTTCTTGTACCCATATCTTATTGGGGACATGCATGAAGAAAAATAAATGAAGAGAAGACTGCTTTGATACCATTGATCTAGATTTATGAGTGGAACAAACTGATTAACAAAATGAATACAATAAACACAAATATATAGAGAACAACACAGATATCCAATGAACAATATATTCTATTGAATAAATGAAATAGGTTGAAATTGTAAAACTAAAGAACTGAAAACAACTTGCTCGAATGGTGGTATCTATCTTTGAGAAGAGATGTGGCTACTACGTGAATCCGTCTAAGAAGGATTATTACAAGGAGGCTCTAGAGGAATTTTTAACATTACTCATGAATGCCAAAACCCTATACATCCAAAAACCTAACCCTAGGAGATGAAATGCCAAAAGTTATGTGGGCCTCGACGGGTAAGTTGGTACCTCAACTTTCCAGGGTCGTAACTTTTGTATACGACCTCCGTTTTAGGCACGTGCTAGCCCATTGGAAATTTTTTTTTAGAACTAAACATTACATTGTCAAACTCTGACCTCGTCTACAGTTTGACTGTGGAAAGCCAAAAAAACATTTTTTAGGGCCCCAAAACGGCCCTAGAAGTACAAGAATATGTGCTGACATGAAAACATCCAAAATAAGCCAGTTGGATTAGGTGGGAGGCCACCAGTCTCCACCTGGAAGATGTGTAGGGATTCAGACAACCCCAAAAGTGTAGAACCCACAATTACAAAGAAGTACAAAAGAACATGTTGAACTAAAAGATGTCAAGATGAGCTAGTTGGAATAGGTGGGTGGCCACCAATATCCACCTGGATCATCTGGGTTACAAGCGGTACATGTATATTAGGCTTGGGGAGGAAGTTGCAAGACTTACCAAGACTTTGTATGTATGTATTGCGTCATTTTCTCCTTTGTAAACTTTGTAAAATAATTTGTATAATAAATGTGTGTTAGGCATGATTTGTGCCACTCGTCTTAAACATACATTTGTGCCTTGTATCTTTTTAATATTGTTGGATGTGAAACTATTCATATTTGTAAGTGCTTTCTTGTTGAACGATTATCAAAGAGTTAAGTTTTGAAGCTTGACTCGTCCATATCTTGGAGAAAATTATGGGTAACTCCAAGTGAAGAGACATAATCTAGATGAAGTAGACTTGGGGGATGGTTTTTCCACCAAGTTTGAAATGTCGTGGTGTGTCATGCCTTAAGGAGTGCGTGAAGGCTCAAGGCTTCAGGGAAGTCTCCTTTGGGGTGGTGACACTAACTATATAGTGGATATGGATTATATACTAGTGTCTTTAGCATTATATACAACAATGTTCCAAGTTAGTATTATTTCCTTGTCTACATTGATTTTTATTCTTTTATGTGATTGTCTTACTATCAGTTTGGTATTCTTATCAAATGTGATATTCTCCAAGTTGGCCAAACCAACAAGAGTGAGTGTAATCATATCTCCACTAGTAATTATGTAATAATCCAAATGCTTAAAATATCATAACATAGCAAAAGTACATACAATGTACAAAAATGTGAGCGTGGAAAACAACTCCAATATAGATAAGTTATATAATAACTCCTTAAATAATAGGAGAACCTCCTCCAATTACCGAAATACATTCCTACATCATAATTCACATGTCTACAATAATGAATACATGATCTCTATATATACCTATTCACACCTACACATGAGGCCCCTTTACTACTAGACCAACCCTATTACATATATATTTACACATTACATGTACATTTAGCCCCATATATGCCCCCCTTGGGGTCATATCATATACGTTTATCCATATATAATCCCCCTTTGGGTCATAAATAATACCCTCCTTAAAAAAGCTCTATCCTCAAAGCTTTGCAATTAAAGGCTTCACATGTGATGAAACCAAGTAATATGATTTTCTTATGTTCCTTATTTCTTCTTTCCATTGATGATGATCCATCCATCCAAAATCAAGTATTTTCAGTCATAACCCTTGGTGGCTAGTTTTTGCATATTTTTATTTCCCTTGATTCCATGTATTGTTGTTGAAGCTTAACCAATTTGTACTAGATGTTGGTCTATTTTAATATATTGTTGAATAATGGTTTTGTGATGCCATATTCCATGAATATTGATGAGTATTCCATCTTCGTCATTGATAATGTTGATATTGATCTTCTTGTCTTCCTTGAAATCTTTCCTGATAATGAGGGTGTCGATATGGTTTCAGATTTGACAGTTTTTCTTCATTCTGCACACCCATTTCATATATCTTCTTTTCACAGACAATGGAATCCTCTATCCTCTTTTCTTGGTCTTTGATTACTCTAGCCTTGGAGATAATACTATAATATTTGGCATGTACATCCTCAAGATGAAGTTCAACTTCTTCAAGTATCTTTTGGTGACCTTCTTGAATATTGTCTTCTTTCTCCTTTTGGAGCTACAATGTCACCCCATTTATCAAATTTCGATGTCCTTCTTCAATTATGGATTGCATTTTTTATTTTACTTCATCAATATTTAGGGATTCCTCAACCTTCTTGCAAAATTCCTCTTCAAGTCTTTTGGTAGATTATTCATCCAAGATCCTTGTTTCTTCTTGATTTTGATAATTCTTTTTTTTTATTTTTAATATCTTAACCTCATCTAACAATTTTTTATTATGGTTTCATAATCTACATATCTATTCATCTTTATTTTTCAAATCTTCCCTTGAATAATCTTTTCCCACTTTTCTTTGCTACCATTTTCTTGCTTTAGGTTCTTAACTTCCTTAATGAGTGATTCATTAAGGAATTGCATCTTGGTGAACAAATCATTTTTATTTTTAATATATTTTATTAGATATTCATTATCCTTTTGAAATTTGGAGACATTTTCTTTTTATTCCTTTAATTCGACTTGAATTTTATGCATCTCCTCCATTTTTTTTTATCATTGATCCATTTATTTGAGAAGAGTTCTTTAAAATTTTCCCATGTGGAGTAGAGACTAGTATATTCATAAAAATTATTCCACCACTTATAAGTTCCCCCCAAAAAACCAAAATAGACTCAAATTAGTTTTATTTATCATCCTCAACTATTCCTCAAAATTGATTTCATCTTTATCTTCATCTCCACTAAAGTGGGATATTGCCATTGATTATTAATTGAGGTCTAACTCAAACATTCCACTCACAACAATTTTTTTATGAATAATGATCTAAAATAATTATAATCCTTATTCCAATAAATATTATATGTTTTATCTTTCCATTGGATTTTGAATCAACTCAATCAGACATCCCAAACAAAAGTTATGGTAGTTTTAAGTGGACATACCTTTGAAAACCCTGATTTGAGGTCTCTCCTTCTGGTCGACCTTACTTCTGATGTATTTCTAAAATTTTATCCTTTCTAAGTCTAAATTTTAGGCCTGTAGTAACCTGATATGTCCTTTCTGCAATGTCACAGGTCTAACCACAATTTGAAGTTCCAAGTGAGAGTTGTCATAACTTTCCCAAACTTTGTTGTTTTTTGAAATATTTTGGAGAGTGAACTTGTACAGAATGCCACGTGCCCAATATTTGATAACTGATTTTGAAATTCACACCAAAACTACTATGTATTTTCCTCTTTTAAATTCAACTAGTCTCGTGGAATTTGGATCCTTGCTGAAAAATATATGATTGTTTTACCTGGAACACTTGTTTGATACTAGTTATAGGACTAGTCAAAAACCCTATCTTCCACAGGGTATATCTAAAAAAGTATAACTACCCAGAACTTGAAATTTGTACCACAAGTACGTGTCTTTGTCTTGTAAATAACCTCCAAGTTTTGTTGTCTGACATGGCCCTGAAAAATAATTATAGCAAGAATTCCAATATGACTTTCTTGAGGAAGAAATACCCTAGGATCGATGCTTTGATACCAAATGTAATGATGCAAATGGTTAAAATATCATAAAAAAATAGAAGTACACACCATGTGAAAAAATAGGAGCGTGGAGCACAACTCCAATATAGATAAGTTATACAATAACTCCTTAAACAATACGATAACCTCCTCCAAATACCCAAATACATTCCTACATCATAATTCACATGTCTACAATAATGAATACATGATATCTATATATATCTAATCTATTCACACCTACACATGAGGCCCCTTTACTATTAGGCCAACCCTATTACATATATATTTACACATTACATGTACATTTTCCCCCATATATGTCCCCCCTTGGGGTCATATCATATACATTTATCCATATATATTTCCCCTTTGGATCATAACAATTATCCTAGATGCATTTGAATTTGTAAAACTTTGAGGAGTATAAACTTCATCAATTGGTCCTACTCTAGAAACTACAATCACACCTTTCAATATTTCTTGCTGTTTTTTCTTCAATCTCTTGGCTTTAACATCTACCTCGAACTTTTTTTTTTTCCTCAATTTTAATACTTTCTTCTCCTAATCTTTTCTCAACATATGCTTGTTCTTCAGATACAATTTCATTAGCAAGTATTTCTTCTTCAAATTTATTCTCAACTTCCTCAATTTACTTTTGTAAACTTTCTTCCTCAAAATCAACTTCAAATTTCTTCCTAGCTTCTTATTCAACCTTTTTCATGTTTTCTTCTTCATTTATTTTCTTGTTTTTGTCTCCTATCATTTGTAGTAATAATCTACTTTCATCTTCCTATAACCCCCTCTGTTGCACTTCTTGAAAATATTTTTCCGGGGCCTTTGTTTTTTCTTACTCCCAATACTCATGTGCATATATGGCCAAATGAAATGTACTTTTTTAGCATGTTTTTCTACTATTTATTTGGGATCATGTCTCTCAAATATGCACTCGTGGAAATTGAACTCTTATATGGCATTAGCCTTCATTTCAATAAACTTGGAATTGTTTAGGTCATACATTCCTATGTAGAGAGGATATATAAACATCATTTCTTATGAGATTTACTCAAAGATGCATTCAAACTATGTAGAATTGTCTAATAAGCAATCTCTCTTATTACAATCCTATCATAGAAAAAATTATCCAATAAATGTGAAAGCTTAGTTGCCCCGTATATTCTAATATAGGTCTAGCGCTCATCTATATAGAAATAATCCATTTCACTCAACACTACCATGGAATCATAAGTAAACCTAGGTGCTTGTTTACATAAAATTATTTTATATAAATGTGAAAAGAAATAATCACAAATTTGAGTAAAATGTCACATGTGCTTGTGCTTACATAAAACTTGGTAATAAACTTGTACTAGAGATTATGCAGAAGTTCAACACCAATCGATTCCTTTTAACTCATTTCTTGAACAAACTATATCCGACAAATAAGATGACATATAGAACTCAAGAGGAGATATAATTTCAACTATCATCAAATTATGAGATTAAATATCGACCTAGTTAAAGATTGATCCTCTCTTTACAATAGTGTGCATCAAGGGAACCTATGAAACTTTAAAGTGTTTGGAATATATTTCTCAATAAACCCTATTGATAAAAGCCACAACATGAATATAGGGTTCTCATAAATGTGGTAAAGGATAAATTCCATTCCTCTTCGATCTACACTGTTTTTATTCAATCCACCACTTCTCAAACGAGAAACCTTGCCACCCATTCTAATGTCATAAGTACTTAAATTTCAACAAATTTATAGCATCTATGTAAAAAACTGGGAAAAAAGGATGCATGCATTGCCCTCGATCATTAACCATTGTTGTCTCCTCCAATCTAACATTGTCAATTATCCACTTGATTACCTCAGACAATCCACTCGATTACCTTAGCACAGGCAAACACAATCGACCTTACAATTGATTTATGCAAACATGACTTCATTATATTTGGGTATACTGCCTCATCCTTATCATCATTGCCAATTGGACCCACTAATATAGGTAATGGAGGAGATACCTCATCTTTGAATATATTAAATATTTCTAACCATTTTAGTAAATTGGATAGCCCTAGGTGACTTAAGGTATCATTAGAATACTGGCTTATGTTATTTTGTCATAGTATTTTCTATTGGTGTCTACTCTTCCTCCACCCGATATTTTTTCTTTTTTCTTTTTATGTTGTTGATGGGGCGAAAATTCCCTACAATGGTAATGGGTACTCCCCAGTACACAATCCCAATTAGACTATGCCTCGTTTAGTTTAGGATACCCATCTAGATTCTGGACCGGTTTCCATTATTGGTTTTGAGTTTGGATGGTTATGAAAATGAAGATGTAACTGAAGACAATTGAAAAGAATAAAAAAAATCCAATCTACTCTAACCTATCCTATCCTAGCTAGGAGAAAATTATTGTAATCGGATGAGCTTAAATGAAACTAAACTTTGTTAAATACTCCAATCAATTAGTTGTTTTGAAGATGCAAAGCTAGATAATACATTTATACAAATGTATAACCAAAATATTCTAGGTCATATTAATGCATACATCAACAACTCATATGCTTAGGACATAAACATGAGAAAGAGTAACACAAATGTTAGAAAAATAACAATTTCTTTAAGAATAGTCTATAGGAAACAAAAAATCCTTACAACACATTGTAAACAACAAATAATGTGTTGAAAAATAGTTGACAACTAGCCACCATTTATAAACAATTGTTCTCTCTATTAAAACTAGCCCCGAGGGCTTCTCAATATTAGTTAACACAATATATCTCTGAAAATAGTTTCTTGAGTTTCTATAATGCTTGAAGAGCCCCTACAAAACGAGCTTCTTCCTTTATTTATACAACTATTACTAACTCTCGAAAATAAATTCTTGCCTTCCTCAAGAAGCGGTTACAAAATTGTTTCAACTCCCCTGAGTAGTTGTTTGACATGTGTGAGAATAAAGACAAAACTGAAGGTGATTGGAAAAAGATAAAATAGAATGTAGTTAACAACAAATCCAAATTTTCTATTTTGTCTTGTCTACATTCTCTTATCCCTGATGTAGGTCATCCAAATTTCTAACTAATCATAGAGTGATATAATCCTATGATAGGAAAATTCTACACATGTTTCCTTGTGCATGGTTGTCTTATCATTGAGGGTTCACATATATTTTTCCAAGGTAGCCATGAAGTCCTAGATCATATAGTGGACTTTGGTAGGTTGTATGAGATGTTGCTCGATCAAGTATATATCTGTCGATATTGCCTATACCTTCCCAGATAGTGATGAAATTATTTTTCTTAGCATGTACTTGGTTATGTTGTTATATAATAGTGGTTATTGTATGTTGAAAAAGGTGTAGGTGGGAATACATGTCTATGATGGATTCCTCTAGTTCTTCCCTGACTTTCTCTGCACTGGCGTTGATCTCTTTCAGGATTCCCTCATCTATATTTACATGCTTGAGCTTCTCTTCCAGCTCTCTGATTCTAGCATCCTTCTCTAGGTTCTGGTGGCATAAATTTTTGATGTTATGTTCTGTCGTTGTAGTGAAAGTGGTGCCAACGAAGGCTATGGATATTGGATCCTCACTAACATTCTCTGTCATTGGGGTCTGTGTCAGGATAGATATTGGATTGCCTTCTGTGACTAGCACTTTCCTTATTTTCTCCTGTGTGATCCAACTCATGACCTTATCATATTTGAATTTCTTCAGATTCGACACCTTGCTTGGCTTGTATGGGGTGCAAAGCCCCAGATTCAACGTTCTGAATTGGGTATGACTGTTGGTAGCTCCTATTGGTATCTCTGGTATATCGATGTCCATCAAAGATGCATCATTGTTATGAGCATCTTCATGTTTCTTACATTGTTCCTCCTATGTTGCCTTGTCTGCAACCTCATTTGTTGCTTTATGCACCACTTACGTTGATGTTGTTGTATCCTTCTTGACTACTACTTCTTTCTCGGTAGTTGCCTTAGTTTCTAATTATGTTTTAGTTGTTTTTTCTACTAATTTATCAACTTTTCCCTTAGCTTTAACTACCTTGGTTTTCCTTTTATTTTCTATAACATCCTATTTCTTCTTTTCGGTCTTTTCCTTCGTCCTCCTCTTCTTTTCTGTCATTGTTACTTTTTCTTCCGCCGATCCAGATTGAGGGGATGTAGTTGAAACATATGATTTTGTTACTACCTCTTCTTTTACTTTCCTCTTGGCTTCCTTGCAGGCTCTTTCTTCATCCACAATTCTTCCTAAGGGCTTGCCTTGTCATTTGGAAATGGCCCCATCATATTTTCTGGCACCGTAATGGCCTTCCTCTTCCTCCCATGTGGCCGAAGTGTATTCCCATGGGATGCCAAGATTATTAAAGTGTTATTTGACAACTTTCTCCAGGTCATGCCCTTTGAATCTCTCTTCTCCGAAGTGATACAAAAGTAACACATCCAATTCATATTGGGCTTGCTTGGTTTTTGAAAATGAGTACAAGTAGATCCACAATGGGAGTAGGAGGGAAATTGCTTTCTTATATTGATAGAGCATTTCCTCAACTCCATTGATCATTACTTGATAAGCCACTTCTTGGAGCACCAACTTATCTGGGAGAAATCGAGGAAGCAAATGTGGGGCTTTGGTGGCTCTGTATATTTTGATGTATGTGCTTAGCTTCATCAAGTACTAGTCCCCTATCCTTTTTATCACTGCAAGTGACTTTTTAGTCATACATGGGGTTGGTGCAAAATATATGAATTCGTATAATGATGCGAAGAAGTGTTCGCATATCCTGTGGTACTCTATCTTATACTTGTGCTCCCAGAGAACCTTGCAGTAAATATGGATTGATGGTTATGTCAGCTTCCAATCCCAAACCATATTTAGGTACTAATGTGCCACACACATGATTTCCAATAGGAATTATGCCATATGAAAATATGGAAATGTTCTGGGCTTGGCTTCCTTCATTGCAATGATATATTCTATTATAGTAGTTGATAGGAGATCAACCCAGTCAAATGTAGACCCTTCATCTACATAGTAATAGATTAGTGACATTAAGGATAGTGTAAAAGTGGAGGCATATGGTTCTCTATATAGTCTACACAACATAGCCACCAGGTATTGATATGGATACCTCAATGTTGTGGTGGGATACTTGACGAAAGTCCTATGTTTAAAATATTTGTCTGGCTTGTACCAAACCTTAAATAAGTCTTTTACCTTGAGATTGAAACCACTGAGAAGTTCTTCATCCAACCTCCTAGTCCCCTTCTCCAAGTGGTAGCATTTTTCTAGGTTGGTTGGTCAGAAAAATTCTATGGGCTCTCTCCTAGTGTTGAGGATATAACTGCTTATTATATCCACATGCTTGAGAATCCAAGGGATTTTTTCCATGCAAAGGAGTATTGTAGTACGAGATTCCACCATGTGTTTTCCTAATCTCTGGATATTCTTGAAGATCTTAAGTTCATCATGGTCATCATCTTCAATTGGGAAAGTTTCTCTTTTGAACATTTGATAGACTTTGCCCCACTTGAGCAATTATCCTCCCCTTTCCAAGAGTCCTATTGTGTCATCATAAACTACTCCTGTGATGTCAGGCTCATCTTCATGCTAAATACCACTCTCGAAGGACTCTGTGGTAGGTGTTTTGCTTGTCACCTTTTTTCATGGAGACATTTTTGAGTCTACAACGTATAAAAAAAATTATCCCAAAAACATAACCAGGTAAAAATAAGCATGATCAGATCAGGAGCTGTAAACATATGCATGGAAAATAAATCTGCTTAAGTAACCCATGTGTTAAGTACTTGAAGAGTCACTTGAACTGATGTTGGGAGATATATCATCGTTTGAACATGATAGTATGATTGTAGGCATTATGAAGGAGATTAGGTCATCTTGGAGGGAGAATATTGGCAGGTTGGGAAGGAAAACGTTATCTTGGAGGAAATGAAGTCAAAGTAGTTCATGGGAAGCTCTCTGAAGGGTCGGAGGAAATGGTGTTAACTTCTTCAGAATCATGAGGTTAGTACCATAGGAGATGGAATTAAGTTCTTTGAAGAAAATCATTGTAGTTGTTAGAAAGGCCTCTAGTGAAACCAAAGGAAATAACATTAACTCTTCCAGGGAACACCGATGTCGATGACCCAAAGTCGTCTGGTGAAGACCAGAGGAAATATTATCAAGCAATTCAATAACGATTGACAAAGGTTGTGTTAAGTGATCTGGTGGAAACCAGAGAGGTTCCCATTAAGTCCCCCGGTAAGACCAGAGGGGATTACGTGAAGATATATGAATGGACTACAGACAATCATATTAATCCCTCCACTAAAATCGAAGTTGATCACATAAAGTCCTTCGGTGGGACTGGAGGGGGCCTTATAAAGTGATTCGGTAAAAAACTATGGAGATAATGTTAAGTGCTCTGGTTACTACTGGTGACAATCTCGCTAAGTTCTCTAATGAAACCAAATACGATCTTACTAACTTCTCTGAAATGAAAAGGAAATCCAAACATTCAGCTAAGTATCAAAGGATTCTTTGGTTGAGTTTAGGGCTTGAGCATCACAGGCTCGAGAAATTGGGTTTTGAGTTTTTGAACTTTGGAGATCCACCGTTATGGGAATAGAGCTTGAGACTAACATAGATCGAGGCCTGTCACTCCAAATGGTTAAGGAATTCCTGTTTAGTTAGGGTTATGACGAGGAGAGGCCAATATATGAGCCGACTATGGGAAGGAAAATTTTTTAGGGCATCGATTGAGAACAAAGAGAGAGCCGAGAGGGATTGGTTCATAATTAGAAGCTAGGGACCTATACTCTTAGTCGTGCAAGTACTTCAGAGTTAGAATGTCAAATGGTTGTTGGGAAGGGTTCGAGGAGATATGACATGGTGCTGGAAAAGTAGTAACAAAGTTGGTATTTATGGTTTCGTGGACAAGAAATCCACCAGTGAAGGGCGAGTGAAAAGGTTGGACGAAGGGTTTGACGACCTCAGTTGTTGGGGATGCCCTAATTATAACCCTTAAAAAATATAAAAAAAAATCCAAGGGAGAAATTAGGGCATACCTAGATAGGATAATCACATGTATAAGCATTGAGGCGAGGATGAAAAATTATTGAGCTCGTCAATAGACTATCTTAGTGCTCCTCTTTCTCTCTTAACGATGAGGGCACTCTCTTATACAGGTGAAGCACGTGGTTAGAGGTCGCCTGAGGTGTTCAAAACTTTACTGGAGGCAATGGAGTGAATCCCTTAGGTGAGAAATGGAGGTGTTGAGGAGAAGCTCCCCAGTATGCACCAAAGGACATGGTGGGAAAGTCTCTGGTGTACATTAGAGACATTAATGCAAAGTTTACTAGTTTCACCTTTTTGTTTCAAAAGAGCTCCGAGGAAGTACTCTAGTGATACCGGAGGAAATGATGTGAAGTGATCCAGTGTAAATTGAAAGAGTTAACACAAAGTGCACTGACATATTTTAGAGGAGATGATGGAATGTCCTCCATTGTGGACCAGAGGCATTATTAGTAACTCACCCAGTGAGTGAAAATAGGTTCTTGGATTAGTTTAGGGGAGCTCCTCCAGTGTACGTTGGAGGAGTTTTCATTAATTTGGTCAATTGTTGGATTAGCATCCCTAAGACTTCGTGGAAAGTATTCCGATGTATCCCAGATAAATTAATGGGAACTTCTCTGGTGTACACCAAAGGAGTTGGGAAGAACTCTTCCAACAACCAAAAAAAGGATTACAAATATTTTTCTAAGTATCAAAGCAACATATTTGACCCAAACCAAATCCAAAATAAGGTGGATTATTGAGGGAGAGGCAAATAAGGATGAATCATTTCAAAAAAATTCAAGTCAGGAGGCTCTTTTTGAAGAGAAGAGGGGTCCCATTTTGTTGGAGAGGAGGATTTACAAGCAAAGAATACAAGAAAAATGGAGGTTGTGATGCCTGGCATAACAAATGGCGACACATTGGGTGAAGCCATGAATCTCTGCAGAGTGGTATCTAAACACAAACTTTTGAGAATGGAAGCATAAACTATGCATGACCTAAGAGAGAAAGAGTATGTCCCATAGCATTTCAAAATCCATATTTTGACAAGACAAAGTTTGTATGATACAAGGAAGCAGTTAGAACAATGCCCAGATCAAACTGATTTAGCTAGTACAACCTTTTTAACCAGAATTAGTTTTGGGGAGGGATGACAATCTCAACAGGGAAATGATACATCAAGAATGCTGAAAATACAAGTTGATTTCTCATTTCTATGGTGTTTCTTTGCTGCTAGCGAGTGTCCCTAGCCCCGACATAGTCACCCTGGTGTCACAAGCCTTGCTCTGCTACCAACGGGCATCCATAGCCCTGATGGAGATAATTGCATGTCCCACATGATCTGTAATTACTTTCCCCAAGCCTTTACCTTTTATAATATTGTTCTCTTATATTAAGAGAAAGGTGGATGGGGGGATTCCAATTTTCCTTTAGAGGCATGAGCGATGATACTTGTGAAGGTGATATTTTCCAACTTGATTATAGATGAGCAAAGTCCCTGAGCAACATGCCTTGGATTACTACAAATTCCTTTATGAAATCATTTCCCCTTAGTTCAAACAAGCACAAAAATATTTGTTCTTAGACATGACTCTTGGTTCTTTTCCTTGTTGAATTTTAAGAGTACAATGCTCATCTACTGCTAAAATATGTTCCATTATTGGGTCTTACTTAAATTCATACATCACAATGCTATACAAACAAGAATGAAGTTATGTCTGGAACAAAATCATACTTATTTACTAGCTTTTGAAACCAATATATCATCGTTTAAGAGAAATTCATATCCAAGGCACCAAACTCTCAGGAAATTCAAGATGACAATTTTCAGGAGAAAGGAAATAAAACTAGCTAAAATCAAAAGAGAACAAACTGCAAAGTATAAAACAAATCAAGAAACAAGAAAAAGGTAAATAAAATGGGCATAAAATCAAAACCAAACTCTTTATTTATGTACAAGGAAGAAGTTTCCCCAATGGATAGCGTGTAATGTCCCTAATCCAAACCCTTTGTAATTGTACATATAGGCTGGTGAGTCGTTGGTACTAATTGTAAATGTAAATGTACATATAGGCTGGTGAGCCTTTGGCACCAAGTTTTGGTTTTGCACGCATCTGAGTAGTGCACGAGAAATGTTATCAAAGAAAGGGTGCACACATTTCATAGTGTTGCACACACCTGGGTTAGTGCCCGTAGTTGCACAACAAAGGAATATTGCACACATTTCATAGTGTTGCACACACTTGAGTAAGTGCACGTGGATTACCTAGAAGTACTTGAGGTTGGAGAGATTGTGTGGTTATGAGGCTAGTAAGTCAGGATGCAAATAGACCAGTGAACCTATGGATGTAAATGTAATCACACTCATTAATAATATCACATCTCTTTGTGCATAAATATTAGATGAAAAGAGATGGGGGGATAACTTCAACAAAAAATGGAAAAGGTGGGGACTTAATTCCTAGGGAATATTTTATTAATATTTTCGAAAAAGTGTAATTTATGGATATTTATTTATCCTAAGTTCACAGGGATGGGAACAAGTCACCATGTGGCTAATGCTACTTCTAAAGGTGACAAGTGTCCAATTTAAGGCATGCAAATATATTGATGAGCCTTAGTGTATTTTGGGGAATTCATTCATTTCTAAAGGGAAGAAAAGGGTCAAACCATCTAAGAGAGGGAAACCATTACTTTATCTACAGAGAAGAGTTGTAAAGGGGTTTTCTATATTGTAACCAGAGTAATTGATGTAAAAAAGGAGGGTTGTCAGAACTGTGAGCATTCTTTCTAGGTGAGAGATTTGTTATCTAAGAGGCGGTTTGTCAGGTCCATGAGCATTCTCTCCAGGTGAGATTTTTGTCGAGAATTGTTCCCTGGTATGTTGGGCATTATATGCAGAGCTCTGAGACTTCATGTCTAGCATGTTGTTGGAACCCTAGAAGGGAAGTGGGGTAGTTGAGGGACTATTGAGTAGAGAAGGGGCACACTTCCTTGGGTGTAACATGCATGTGGGGAATGGGATATTGTAGGTTAGTTGCAGCAGTGGCACCTTGGACTGAACAATTCTGTTGATTATCAAACCTTAGCTTAACATTAGGAACCCTTTTTCCCTGGTGGATTTTAAGCCCCAGCTTGGGGGAGACCTGTTGCTGAAATATTATGAGAAACATAGTCTATGGTTGGGAGGAACATCTAAGTTCTACGTGCAGTTGGTGACTTTTCATAAAAGATAAGTGTTCTTTATATGCTTGTCTCATTTACCATGTGCCTAATTATCTATGTTTAATATGGGTTTAATTTGTGTATGTTGTTTCATATAAGTAATTGTTGTTATTTTTTTTAATGTTGCTTGCACATGTAAGTGTGGTGTTGATAGCCAATAATTGTAGTCGTGCATGAGTATGATAGTTGTTGATAGTATTTTCTATTAATTTAACCTTATGATAATGGTCATGAGTCTTTGAGGTGAGGTTTGAATGGCTTTGCATGCATGGAAATTCTTTGTGTGCACAAGAGGTTGGGTTCGCTTGTGTGCACAAGGAAGCATTCCACGTGCACAAGGAAAAAAGAATTGCCGCGTGACTCCAGAATGGTTGTGCGTGCAATAGTGATCACATGTTCAATATGGATTACACACACAATAACATTGTGTGCTCAGTTTTCTTGTGCGCAGTTGTATTTTTATTACTTTCATTGTTATAATTTGTGTCAAAAGAGGAAAGTTTGGGTGGTGTGACTTAGCTTGGGGTTGAGTGCATTACTTCAAGTAATTCTACGCAAACCAATGTTATAGAGTATAATATGCACATTGGATTTTGGAGTAGCATTTTTTAGTAGTACGTTGGTTAATGTTGCAATATGGTATCATAGTAGTTTGGTAATGAGGACTTTACATAGCTTATGTAATTCTTCTGAACTTAGCCATTGATGGGGAGGAGGCCTAAATCCCCTTCGATATATTGAAAATGGTAAGTTCCTAGGCCAATCTTCTCTTTAATCACGAAAGGGCCTAACCCCAATTGTTACTTTGAATGTTTTCATTTATCGTCATGTGGCTTGTCCCATTTGAGAACCAAGTCACCAACCTGAAAATATTTCTCGCCAACAACTTTTTTATCAAACCAATGTTTAACAGTCTATTGGTGAGCTTTGAATATTTTTCTAGCCTTGGCACGGTTCTCTTCTAGATTCAACAAGGTATCGATGCATCTTTGGATGTCAGGGCACTCTCTCCCATGTGATTTTTGTGTAAGATGAAGGGAATGAAGCTAAATATTTGAAGGAAGGACAACTTATTTTCCATAGACAAGGAAGTTAGGACATGTCCCTATGGAAGCCTCAGGGGTGACATGATCATCCCAGAGGGCATTGGGTAGTGCGTTACGACAATTTCTCTGTTGGTCGACCATGGTTCATTTATGAATGATTATCAGATTCTTGCTTGTAGATTCAGCTAAGCCATTGCCTTGAGGGTAGTAGTTGGTTGCATACTTGAAGTCCATCCCTTTCTCTGAAGAAAACTCGGTCAATTTAAGCGATGAAAAGTATGTTGCGTTATCAAAAGAAAGAGAGTTAGGCACTCCAAACTTGGTTATGATGTGTTGTTCAAGAAAATTTGTTACCGCTTCATCATTTACTTTGGTTAGTGGTACCACTCTAGTCCTACATTTAAAACAATCAATAGCAGTTAGAATATACATGTTCTAAAGGGTTCTTTATCAACGACAGGCTAAAGTAGAACAATTGCCTTGTGCTCTCTTCCAGTAGAATTTTGGCAAGTTTTTCAATTGGGAGGATAGGAATGAGCATGCTTGAATACTGTCAGCCAATAATATCCAACTCTTAGTATCTTGTGAGCGATGGTGTCTCCCTAAAAATGGACTGTCATTGGTCCATTATGCATATCTTTAAGAACTTTGTCGGCATCTTTATTTTCAAGACAACGGGGTAGAACTCTGTCATGATTTTTTCTGAACAAGATACCATGAACCAATTGATACTTTATGGATTTCAACCTCAATGCTCTCTTTTGTTTGGCATTGAGATGATCTGGAGTTGTGCCATGTTGAAGATAGTACTTGAGGTCGTTGTAAAATGAATATTCAATTGATGGGAGATAAGGAACTTGTTGAGTGTAGAGAGTTGCTTCCTCTTACCATCCATCTTCCTCTTGATCTTCAGAATCTTTGATTCTCATTGCCAACTTACAGAGGCCTAGACCTTTAACAATATTTTCTAGTTTAAATTCAAGGTCATACTCTTGTAGAGTAGTCATCCAATTTCCTTATCTCTCGCCCATTTCCCTATGCACAAAGAGATATCTAACCTCCGCGTGAGGGACAATCACTTTTATATGGTTCTTCAAAATATATGGTTTAAATTGTTTGATGGCTTTGTGAAAAACCAAATATTGCTTGTCTATCGATGGGAAATTTTGTTCAACACCTTATAATCGGGTTCTCATGAATGCGGTGGGGCACTCATTCCCTTTCTCGTCTTTCTGTGTGAGCACTAATTCAAGAGAGTGGTCAGAAGCAAAAGTATACATCAATAATTCCTTAGTAAAATATATACTTTGTAAAGAAGGTGCAATTGCTATGGAAGCCTTGATATTATCAAAGGCCTCCCTTTCAACAGATGTCCATTTAAATTGAACATCTTTCTTTGTCATCCATTGAAGAGGTTTAACAATTTCGGAAAAATATGGAACAAATCTTCTTACAAAATTGATCTTTCCAAAAAAGGATTGCATGGACCTTTTGTTGTCTGGTGATGGGATTTTCATAATGGCTTTAGTTCTTTTTGGGTCCAATGAAATCCCATCCTTAGAAATAACATGCCCCAACAAAATGAATTTTGAAACAACAAAGATGGTATTCTTGGGGTTTAAAGAGATACCATATTTTCTGCATATTTCGAATATCTACTTCAGATGTCTGCAACGATCCACACTTTGTTTTCAATAAATGGGGATGTTGTCAAGATATATCACCACATTGTGACTGACTAGGCCTTTGAAATTTATGCCCATTTCACTTTGAAAGGTACCACCAACATTTATTAGACCTAAGGGCATTCTCAGATATGCATATGTTCCCCACTTCGTCCTAAAGGTGGTCTTTAACCGGTTTGGTTCTGCTACCAGAACTTGATTGTAACAAAAAAACCCATTTAACGGAGAAAACATTTTAGAACCAAAGATGAGTTGCATGATTTTCTCCATTGGGGGAACTGGATAGTTTTCATTATCAGAGGCCCAGTTCAAATTTTGGAAATCTATGCAAATTTTGATTTCCCCCAACTTCTTCCTGACAAGAACCATATTAGACACCCAGGTTGAGTGACGAAATTTGAAGATGATCTGAGCATCTAAAAACTTATTTAGATCTTTTAGAATGAGAGGTTCAAGAGTTCTATGTATTTTCTTTAACTTTGGATGAAAAGGCTTGACACCTTCTTTGATAGGAATTACGTGTTGAATGATACGGGTGGCATAGGTCTTCAAATATTCATATGTCTAGGAAAATGCATCATGATATCTCTTGAACAATTGCGTGAATGCATGCTTATCTTCCTATTAATAGAAAGTGCCTAGATTAATGTATTTGGGATTCTCATGGGTCCCTAGGTTCACTAGGAAATACATCATGGTAGAGTTGTTCATATTTGGATTCATCGATTTCTTGAATTTAGTCTGAAGGTCGAACAATTTTTCAAGAGTATTTTTCTGGAATATCCACAACAAAAATATCAATAACCTAATGAACTCTAGGATTAGATGCATATTTAAATTCCCCTCTTACTTTAACATATGACCTATCTAATTATATGATCCTTGATGTAGTTAATTGTGGGACAACATTTATTCTCTGGTAGACTGAGTAAGGAATGATGTTGGAAGAAACACCAGAATTCGCTAAGCAATTATGTACATTGAAATTAAAAATATCATATGTAAGTAGAAAGGGAGGGACCTCAGACTTCAAATGTTTGCCTATAATACTTGTTGCATTTATGGCATATTTGATTTCGACTTTGTGTACTACCTTTGTTTCAAAATATTTAGGAATGTTTTCAACTGTAACAATGGTCTTCTTCTGAGGGTTATTGGTGTTAAAAGTACCAATAAGCAAATCATGTTGTTGCAGTAGTGTGCAGATATCATACATAGAAATGTTAGCTTTAGTTTTCTTCAGATATTCAATAACATTGTAATCTAAAGTGTGCATTTTTTATTTTTTTTATGCTTGGTTGTGAACTGTTGGGTTTGTTGCTAGTCGTTGGAGTGTTGGGATTGCTACTAGTAATTGTCGAGGTAGAAGTGGTTTGTTGTTGTTGGCTGAAACAAGGGTGCTAGATTTACTGATCGTTGTTGTTGGGGTTGGGGTGCTTGGTTTCAAAGTGGGAATAGGGGGAATGATTTTCCTGAGAGCGTTATTGGTCTTCGGGGAAGAAGAAGTTCTAGGGACAACACCCTTGTTGTGTAGGTTTTAGTCTCCCGGGGAAGCTTTTATGACTATTGTATATCCCATGAAAACTTATTCAATATGCTCATCATCTGAGTCAATATACCAGTCCCATAGAAACATATCAAAATCTTGAGGGGACTCAATGGTTTCTTCATTTTATGCTTTCTTGGGTTGTTCATCATTTAAATATTTTTGATCTAACAGTTGGTGGATGACCAAATTCATAGAGTTAACCCAATGAGGGAACGTTTTTTTTGAATGATTCCATTGGTGGTAATAATAGAAATTATCCATTCCAAATTTGTCTAGATTTAGTGTAAGTTGTGGGACCTTTGGTGGCTTTGGAGGATTGTCAATTATTTTGAAGAATGGTAAGAAAGGTCTAGTCCTCGAGGGCCCTTCCCTAGCATTATTCTGAAGATCGACAACTCCATTCAACAACATCTTAACTATATTAACAACAATGTCCTGATCATTGGGTTCTTCCTATGGAGGATTTGTCAGTAATAAAGGATTCTTCCCATATGATTTAATTTCTTCGGATGAGGGGTGATTGTCATAAGAAAATAATTCCTTTTCAACAACCTTAGCTTCTTCAAAATTCTGGGCTAAGGAATCATTTCCAGCTCGTTTAATAAACATACTATGGAAGTAATTAAAGCTAAAGTGTAATATTCAATGGCTAGGGATTTTAGGGGAGTAGAATCAATAGAAAACTTATTGAGGACTGCAATAAAGAATTGATTAAACTCCTTCACTTTATCCTTCTTTTCCATTTTTATAGCCCCTAACTCTTTGTATAAGGCTACGAGAGTTTTCTCTTCCCAAATATTTCCAACAAAAGCCTTTTCAAAGTCTTCCTAGCTGGATATAGAACCTGGAGGAAGGTTGAAATACCATGTGGAGGCCTTGTTTACGAAGGTATAGGGGAAAAGTGCACAGAATATGTATTCATAATGGACAATGAGAAGACAAGTATCTAAGAAGAAATTATTTATATGGTCTTCTTGTGAGCTCAGTTTTTTCTGGGTTGAATTTTGGAAGAGGTCTCTTCGGTTTTTTGGGCATTGCATGCAAATCTTCTGCTAATTTTAGAGCCCCTTGAGACAATGATGGTGGGATCACTACTCTTTGATTATATTTTCTACCACGTCTTCTTCGAGCTAGGGTTCTTGGTTTTCACCATCAAAGTTATGTTCAAACCTGAGAGGAGTGGGTGGAATTCGACTCAAGGCACGGGTACTTCTTGCAGAGAAGTTTCAATCATATCCTCTTCTAAGTCAACAAGAATATTGGCCCGATTGTTTGGTCGTCTTACATGGGTATTTCTCCTCCTAGGGAGTTTTGAGGTTGTATGTAGCTGGCCAAGTAGTTTAGCATATGTGTGGGTAATATGACGAGTTTCAACAAATTCTTCGTTGGGTACATAATACCAAGTTTCTAGCTGATTTTCAAGACTACCAGTAACACTTTCAAATGTAGTGTTTGTATCTTCAAAGGAAACATCTTGTTTAGAAGGGATATGAGGAAAACGTTGTTGGAAAAGAATATTTTCAGAGGCCTGGTCGTGCGTTCGTCACAAAATTTCGTTAGCCATGAAAAATTAGGCCCTCCTTCTAGTTCCAATTTTTTTAACCATGACGACATGCCCTACAACAGTAAGGGTTACTTCCATGTACACAATCCCAATTAGACTATGCATCATTTGGTTTAGGAGATCCATCAAGATTCTATCTTGGTTTCCATTACTGGTTATGAGGTTGTATGGTTATGTAAATGAAGATGTAGATGAAGACTATCTAAAAGCATAAAATAAATCTAATCTACTATAACCTATCCTATCCTAGCTAGGAGAAAATTATTGTAATCGGATGAGATGAAATGAAACTAAACTTTGCAAAATACTCCAATCAAACAATTATTATGAAGATGCAAAGCTAGATAACACATGTATACAAATGTATAACCATAATAGTCTAAGTCATATGAGTGCATACATCAACAACGCATATGCTCAGAACATAAACATGAGAAATAATAACACAATCGTTAGAAAAATAACAATTTCTTTAAGAATAGTCCATAGGCAACAATAAATCCTTACATCACATTGTAAACAATAAATATTCTGCTGAAAAATAGTTGACATCTAACCACCATTTACAAACAATGGTTCTCTCTATAAAAAATGACCCTAAGGGCTTCTCAATATTCGTTAACACATTATATCTCTAAAAATAGTTTCATGAGTTTCTACAATGCTTGAAGAGCCCCTACAAAATGGGCTTCTTCCTTTATTTATACAAATATTACTAACTCTCGAAAATGCCTTCTTGCATTCCTCAAGAAGCAGTTACAAAATTGTTTCATCTCCCCTTAGTAGTTGTTTGACACATGTGAGAATAAAGACAAAATTGAAAGTGGTTGGAAAAAGACAAAATAGAATGTAGTTAACAACAAATCCAAATTTGCTATCTTTTCTTGTCTACGTGCTCTTATCCTTGATGTAGGTTGTCCAAATCTCTAACTGGTCATAGAGTGATATAATATTATGATAGGACAATTCTTCAAGTGCTTCCTTGTGCATGGTTGTGTTATCATTGAGGGTCTGCATATATTTTTCCAAGGTAGCCATGAAGGTCTCAATCATGGTGTGGGCTTTGGTAGATTGTATGAGATGTTGCTCGATCAAGTCCATCGCCACCTTTGTGGATGACTAATTTTTTTCTCACATGTGACTTGTGCTCTATCGTATTTTCTCGAGAATTTACTCCATCGCGAGAGTCTTCCCGAGATCTTGTAGTGGAGGGAGATGACAACTTCTGTATCAAAACTTGTTTTGATTTGTGCAGTTGTGAATATATAGCTAGTGAGTTGGCCATCTCTTTGGCTTCTCTCCATATATCTTGTTGACAATGGTCGAGTGAAGCATAATCAAATTTTATTTCTATACTTGGAGGGAAATGAATCTCGATCGATGTGTCTGGGTTCTCAGTGATCCATCTATTTATATCACCTATACCTTCTAGGATAGTGATGAAATGAGTGTTATTGGCCTGTACTTGGTTATGTTGTTCTATAATAGTGATTGTCATATGTTGAAAAAGGTGTTGGTGGGCACACGTGTCTATGATGGATTCCTCTAGTTCTGACCTGACTTTGTTTGCATTGGACATGGAAATATTTTAGGTTTCCCTCATCTATATTCACCTTCTTGATTTGCTCTTTCGACTCTCTGATTCTAGCATCCTTCTCTAGGTTCTGGAGGCATAAGTTTTTGATGTTATGTTTCATCGTCGTAGTGAAAGTGATGCCAACAGAAGCTATGGATATTGGATCCTCAATAATGTTCTCTATCACTAGGGACTATGTGAGGACAGATATTGGATTTCCTATCGTGATTGGCACTTTACTTATTTTCTCATGTACGATCTGACCCGTGACCTTGTCATATTTGAATTTCTTCATATTGGGCACCTTGCTTGGCTTCCATGGGGTGAAAATCCCTAGATACAGCTTGTTGAATTGGGTGTGATTGTTAGCAACTGTTGTTGATATCTTCGAGATATCAATGTCCATTGGAGATGCATCATTATTCTGAGATTCTTCATATTTATTTCATTGTTCTGTCTCGACTGCCTTTTCTAAAGCCCCATTTATTGCTTTATGTGTCGCTTCCACTGATGTTGCTGTAGCCTTCTCGGATGTTGCTTCTTTCTCGACAACTACCTTAGTTTCTTCTTTTATTTTAGCTACTACCACTGTTGTTTTTGCTGCTACCGTTTTTGCTGAATCAAATTTTTCCTTAGATTTAGCTTCCTTGATTTTCCTTTTCTTTTCTGCAACATCCTCTTTCTTATTATGGGTCTTTTCTTTCTTCCTCCTCTTCTTTTCTACCACTAGTACTTCTGCTGCTGATCTAGATTGAGGGAATGTAGTTGCAACATATGCTTTTGTTGCTGCCTCTTCTTATTCTTTCCTCTTGGCTTCCTCCAGGCTCTTTCTTCATCCACAGTTCTTCTTAGGGGCTTTCCTTGTCTTTTTGTAATGACTTCGTCATATTTCCTGGCACTAAAATAAAATTATTTTTCCTCCCATGTGGTCTAAGTGTATTTCCATTGGATGACAAGCTTATTAAAGTGTTCTTTGACAACTTTCTTTGGGTCATACCTTCTAAATCTCTCTTCTCCGAAGTGATATGAAAGAAACACATCCACTTCGTCTTGGACCTTCTTGGTGTCTCCAAGTAGTATCATTTTTCTAGTTTGATTGGTCTGAAAGATGTTATGGGATCTCCCCTAGTGTTGAGGATATATCTGCTTCCCAAATCTACATGCTTGAGAATCCAAATGATTTTGTATGCACAAGGGAGTACTACAACACGAAATACCACCCTGGGTATTTCTGATCTTTTTATATTCTTGAATATCTTCAGTTCGTCATGGTCATCATCTTCAACTATGAAAGTTTCTCTTTTGAACATTTGATAGACTTTGCCCCACTTGAGAGAGTCTCCTCCCTTTTCTAAGAGTCTTTTTGTGTCATCATAAAATGCTCATGCAATTTCAAGTTCATCTTCATGTTGGCTACCACTCCCAGAGGCCTTTGTGGAAGTTTCTTTGCTTGTCACCTTCCTCTGTGGAGACATTTCTGAATCTACAATGTACAAACAAAATTAGCCCAAAAATAAAACTTGGTAAAAATAAGCATGATTAGATCAGGAGTTGTAAACATATGCGTGGAAAATAAATCTTCTTAAGTAACCCATGCATTAAGTACCCAAAGAGTCACTTGAATCGATGTTGGAAGGAAGATCATTGTTCGAAGATGACAGGATGATCGTAGGAATTCCGAGAGAGATTATCTTAGCTTGGGGAAGAATCCTGGCAGGTTGGTAAGGAAAATGTTATCCTGGATGAAATGAAGTCGAAGAAGTTCGTGGGAAGATCTTAGAAGGGTTGGAAGAATTCGCGTTAACTTCTCCAAAATATTGAGGTTAGTACTGGAGGAGATGGAATTAAGTGCTCTGAAGAACATCGTTGGATTTGTTAGAAAGGCCTCCAGTGAAATCAGAGGAAATCATGTTAACTCCTCCGAGGAACATTGATGTTGATGATGCAAAGTCCTCCGGTGAATATCAGACAAAATATTTTAAAGCACTCTAGTAAATACCGACAAAGGTTGTGTTAACTGTTCCGGTGGAAACCAGAGAGGTTCTCGTTAAGTCCTCGGGTAAGACCAGAGGGGATTGCGTGAATATATCTAGATGGACTAGAGACAATCATATTAAGTCCGCTAGTGAAACCATAGGTGATCACATAAAGTCCTTCGATGGGACTGGAGGGGGTCTTGTAAAGTTCTTCAGTAACAATCGACGAAGATAATGTTGAGTGCTCTGATTACTACTGGTGACGATCTCGCTAAGTGCTATGGTGAAATTGTAGGTGATCTTACCAACTTCTATGAAATTCAAAGGGAACCCAAACATTTGGCTAAGTATCAGATGATTACTCCGCTGAGTTTAGGGCTTGAGCATCGGAGGCCTGATAGATTAGGTTTTTAGTTTTTGAACTTTGGGGATCCTTTGTTATGGGAGAAGAGCTTGAGACTAACACAAATTGGGGCCTATCACTCCATATGGTTAAGGAATTAGATCATGTGTCGTTAGGGTTGTGGTGAGGAGAGGCCGAGATCTGAGCCAACTCTAGGGAGGAATTTTTTTTAGGGAACTGATTATGAATAGAGAGAGAGTCGAGATGGATTGGTTCACAATTAGAAGCTAGGGACCTAGACTATTATCCATGCAAGTGCTTGAGAGTTCGAACATTAAATGGCTGCCAAGAGGGGTTCGAGGAGATAAGACATGGTGTCGTCCAAGTAGTAATAGGGTTGGTATTTATGGTGTTGCAAACATGAAATCCACTAGCGAAGGGTGAGTGAAAAGGTTGGACGAAGGGTTCAACAGCCTTGGTTGTTGGGCACATGCCCTAATTCTAACCCTTAAACAATATATAAACAAAAACCAAGGGAGAAATTAGGGCATACCCGGATAGGATAACCGCATGCATAATCGTTGAGGTGAGGATGAAAAACTCCCCAGCTCGTCGATAGAATATCTTAGCGCTCCTCTTTCTCTCTTAACGATGGGAAAAAAATGAAAAATAATAAGCAAGACACTCTCTTTTATAGTCAAATCATGTGGTTTGAGGTTGTCACATCCCCACTATAATCCCTGATTTAATTAATGCATAATGTAGATAGGAATATGGTTATGGCCAAGCGATGTAATATGTAGAATGTATTTTATGTTTTTAATAAAAAATAATGTGATGCCAGTTGTTGGGAATATGGACATAGATGGGGGATGAGTTTTTCCACAAGAGAAGAGAGTGTCTAAGAGGGGGTTCAAAGGGAAAAGGTTTATGGGTGTTAATCCAAACCCAGTTTTCTGAATTTATTTATCATTGGGGAAAACTTATATTTCAATTTGAGCGTGTGAGATCCCAATTATTAAACTCATGTAAGAGGGTGGGTGTAAGAATCATATCCCATAGTTATTGGAAAGCATGGGGAAGAAGAAATCAACATTGGGAAGAGTGAGTAGTAAATGTTCTTGGAAAGATAGAGGAAATTTGTATGTGTTGTTACATGCAGTTTTTACAAGAAGAGTTAGGCATGAAAAACAAGCATCAAGCATGAAAAATATCACATGAGGATGAACAAGAAGGCTGGGTGAATTTAGGAGCAGGATGCAACATTTTGGAGTGTATTGGAGTTGGAGAATTGATGAACCAAATTTCCAGTCCTGAAGAGTGAACTCTTGAGTGAGTTGCACTACATGAGCAAGTGTGTGTTGTTGCTTTTACAGGTATTTTTCCTGACAGTGAGTCCCTTGACTTCCCAGTAGAGAGATTCATATCCACCTAAGCCAGAGAGACCATAATAAATAAATGGGATGCCCGCTGGATTGAAATTAGTGAAGGGGTACATTCCTTGGGTTGGACAGGTTAAGAAGAAGAGAGATGGACATAAATTCATGATAGTTGTAGGAGAGTATCAATGGGTTTATGTGTTAGTGAACTGTGAGTGGGTTGTGAGAGGCACCCTTCTCTTGTGGATTCCTGGCCCCATCTCAGGGGTGACTTGTTTTTGATATTTAAAACAACATGTCTAAGGTTGGGTGGAATGTCCTTCCCAAGTAGTTATTGCATAAATGATTTTACAAAGATAAGTGTTTACCTATTTTATGTGTCATTTATTAAGTTTAATTATTGTTGTTTAGTCTATGTATGTGAATGGTTTAATTGTTGTTGTGAATGAGTCATTTTCTGCAATTCACGTTCATCTAGACTACTGTAGATGAATTTCATTCATGGGCATCAAAATTCGGTTTAAAATGTGTTTAAAACGTAGCCGGTAAGCTACAATAGATAAATCAAAAAGACGAAATTGTGTTTTTATGTCATTTTGCAAGTAGCATTTCCTAGACGGGCTGGGGGACATTATAGAGGTTGTGTAGGGCATTCAAAACTTTATAGGAGGATATGGCATGAATCCCTCCAGTCAGAACTGAATGTGTTAACAAGAAGCTCCCTGGAATGCACCAGAGGACATGGTGGGAAAATCTCTAGTGTACACCAAAGACGTTAATGTAAAGTTTATTGGTTTCACATTTTTCGTTCTGGAAGATATCTGAGGAAGTACTCTGGTTCTACCGGAGGAAATGATGTGAAGTGCTCTAGTGTAAACTGGAAGCGTTAACACAAAGTGCGCTAGTGTATTTCAGAGGAGATGATGGGATGTCCTCTAGTGTGGACTGGAGGAATTATTATTAACTCACTTGTTGAGTGAAAATAGGTTCTCATAGTATTTTAGGGGAACTCCTCTGGTGCACACCAGAGGAGTTTGCATTAAGTTGGTCAGTTGTTGGATTAGCATCCTGAAAGACTTCATGGGAAGTATTTCGATGTATACCGGATAAATTAAGGGGAACTCCTCTGATGTACACTAGAGGAGTTGGGAAGAACTCTTTCAACAATTAGAAAAAGGATTACAAAGATTTGTTTAAGTATCAGAGCAACAAATTCGACCGAAACCAAATTCAAAATAAGGTTTCATGTTGAGGGAGAGGCAAGCAAGGATCAATAATTTTGAATCAAGTCAGGAGGCTCTTATAGAAGACAATAGGGGTCCCATTTTCTTGGAGAGTAGGATTTACAAGCAAAGAATACAAGAGAAATGGAGGTTTTGATGCCCAACATAACAAATGGCGACACACTAGGTGAAGCCAAGAATCTCTGCAGAATGGTATCTAAAAACAAACTTTTGAGAATGGAAGCACAGTCGATGCATGACCCAAGAGAGAAAGAGTACATCCCATAGCATTTCAAAATGTATATTTTGATGAGACAAAGTTTGTATGATACAAGGAAGAAGTTATAACCATGCTCAGATCAAACTGATTTAGATAGTACAAACTTTTTAACCAAAATTAGTTTTGGGAAGGCATGAAAAGTTCAATAGGTAATCGGTACATCAGGAATGTTGAAAATACAAGTTGATTTATCATTTCTATAGTGTTTTTTTGCTGTCAGTGAGTGTCCATAGCCCCAACGGAGTCACCCCGATGTCAAAAGCCTTGCTTCAATTCCAGGGAGTGACCATATCCCTGATGAAGATACGTGTTTGTCCCACATGAACTGGAATGTCTTTCCCCAATCCTTTACCTTTTATAATTTGATTCTCTTATATTCATAGAAAGGTGGATGTGGGGATTCCATTTTTCCTTTAAAGGCATGAGGGATGACACTTTTGAAGGTGAGTGATCTAGATTTAGGAGCGAAACGAACTGATTAATAGACTGAATACAATAAACACAGAGATATGAAGAATAACACAGATATCCAGTGAACAATATCTTCTATTGAATAAATTAATAGGATGAAACTGTAAAAATGTAGAACTGAAGCACTTGCTCGAATGGTGGTAGCTATACTACGCGCATCTGTCTAAGCAGAATGGATTATAATGAGGCTCTAGAGGCCTTTTTGATATTACTCGTGAATGCCAAAACCCTGGACATCCAAAAACCTAACCCTAGAAGGTGAAACGCCAAAAGTCATGTGGGCCCCTATGGGTAAGTTGGTGTAAGTTGGTACCTCAACTTCCCAGGGTTGTAAATTTTTCATACGACCTTCGTTTTAGGCACGTGATAGCCCCTTGGAAAGGTATTTCAGAGAACTACACATTCTGTCGTCAAACTCTGACTCTGTCTACAGTTTGACCGTGGAAAGCCAAAAAAACAATGTTTAGGGCCCCAAATTGGACTTGGAAGTACAACAAGATGTGTTGACATGAAAACATACAAAAGAAGCTAGTTGGATTAGGCAAGAGTCCACCAGTATATAGCTAGAGGATGTGTGGGGCTTCAAGCATCCCCACAGTGTAGAACCACAATTAAAAAGAAGTACAGAAGAACACGTTGAACAAAAACAAACAAGAGGAGATAGTTGGAATAGGTGGGTGGCCACCAATATCCACCTAGATAATTCCCCCCCCCTTAGGAAGCAATGGTATCCATTGCACTGAGATCCCCCATCAGGTGAGGAAACTTATGTTGGATTTGGCCCCAGGTGAGCCACTTGTCTTGGTGTAGGATTTTTCCTGCCTTGACAACCCTAAAAAGTTGGATCCTCTGTTGGAGAGTGCCCTTGACCTGTGTGTCCACTATCCGATCAGTGGATGATTTTTCCAAGCAGTTGGGGTTGAGCTCTGTGGGTGTCAGATGTTCTTTGATCTTTGAGGTGTCAAATAATGGTGGAAAGTATGGTCGAAAGAGCTCCATATTGAACATTGGGTGTAGGCGAAGGAAGGGTGGGATGTTTAGCTCAAAATCATTGCTACCCACAGCCTTGGTGATAGTGTAAGGTCCATAGCGAAGCAGATGGAGCTTTCGATGGGGCCCGATGAGACGCTCCTTCTGCAAATGTAACCAGACTTTGTCACCCACTTGAAACTAGTGTGGTAGCCTATGTTGATCATGGCATTGCTTGCACTTAGCATTGGATTTCTGCAAAATATCCTAGACCTGTTGGTGGATGTGATAAATCCACTCAATGAAGATGGTGGCTTTGTCGATCGAAAATTGATCATGGGAAGAGTTTATCTATGTGGTGGAAACAGGAATCACAACATCAATGGGTCCCAAGGGTTGGAATCCCAGACCCACTTGAAATGGGCTATGGCTGGTGGAGCTATGGAGAGCCATGTTGTAACTGTGTTGAACATAGGGGAGACTCTCATCCCATGTGCGGGGATGCTTACAATTTTACATGCGCAGGATGTGCACACTCATCTGATTGATGATCTTTGTTTGGCCATCTGTCTGGGGGTGGAAAGCAGTGGATTTTGTGAGCTTGGTGTCCAACAATGACCATAGACTCGACCGAAATGTGTTGAGGAACATGTTGTCCATGTCAGAGATGATGATCTATGGTATCCAAAAGTGGACCCACACTTGTTAGAAGAAGATATTGGCAATATCTGTCGCTGTGATATTCTTCTTTCAGGCTGTGAGGATAGGCATCTTTGAAAACCGATCAACGACCACAAATACGCAGACATTTCCTTGCTTGGTGGATGGAAGGTCTGACATATAATCCATTGAGATGGATTCCCAAGGATTCTCGGGAGTAGGAAGAGGGGTGTATAAGCCTTTCTTCTTGATGGTTGTCTTGGCAATGGTATAGGTAGTGCAATATCGGATATACTTGTTGACGTCCTATCGAATTTTTGGCCAATAAAAATGTTTATGAAGAACGACCACAATTTTCTCCACGCCAAAATGTCTTTCCATCCGACTGTAGTGGGCTTCCCAAATAATCTTTGCACGCTCACTTGTAGGAACACAAAGATGGCCCAGGTGGCATAAGACTCTGTCCTGAATGTGAAAATCGGTGACATTCACACCTATACCCAATAGTTGATAGGTGGTGGAAAAGTTCGGATCTTGTTGATAAAGTTGGGGCCACTCAGATGCTTCATGTCCACATGAATGGAGCACAGTGGTGAGTGTAGCCACAGGAGGTCAATCGAGGTAGTCAACGACACAGTTTGAGATACCTATATTATACTTGATGTTGATATGTAACTTCTATAGGTAGGTGGACTACTTATGATGGCGGTCGTTCTACAATTTCCTCTATGTCTTTATGAACTGCAAAGGCCTATGATCAGTGTGGATAATCGTCTCTTTTCCCAGAATGTAATGTTTCCATCGACGATAGGCTTGTACAATGGAATACATTTCCTTGTCATAGGTGGGGTATTTCTGGACAGTATCTGAGAGGGTCTCACTATGGTCCACATGGATGATTTTAGGGGCTAAATTTCGCTCATGGGCTAATTTTCCATTGTTTTTCCAAAAACAAGATTCGCTATTTTAAAAATGATTCGCCCAAATTCTATAGGATAAAATTATTTTACCTTAAAAATCGCCAAGATTTTATAAAACCTGTATAAAATCCTTAGAAATTTGAATATTTTTACAAAAATATCGCCAATCATTTACAGTTGGCATATGAAGGATTAGTAAGATTCGCCAAGGTTTCTACATTTTAAAATAAATTTCCATCCTTAAAATCATTCCTGACTATGGTATGCCATCGGATGACCATGTTGAGTGAGAATTCCTCCCACAACATAGTCAAATGCATTAGTCTCAATCTCAAACGGTTGTTGCAGATTGGGCAAGGAGAGTACTGGAGTTGAGCACAAGCGATGCTTCAGATCATTGAATTCTCATTGTTTTTCCTTCCCCCACACGAACTTTCCCCTGCCACCTCCCTTGGTCAGTTGGATGAGGGCCCATGCAATATGGGAGAATCCCAATATGAACTGTCGGTAGAAGTTGGCTAGTCCCAAGAAGCTCTGAAGCTCGGTCAATGTGGTCAGGGCTAGCCAGTCATGGATGACTTGGATCTTAGTTGGATCAACATGTACCCCATGGTCATCAACAATGTATCCTAAGTATTGGACCTTATTCATGCCAAAAGAACATTTTTCCAAGTTGGCATATATCTTGTGCTGTCGTAGAGTGCTCAAAACCTGTTGAATATGTCACATGTGTTCCTCCCACATTCTTCTGAAGATGATGATGTTATCCAAATATACCACCACAAAGGATTTGGTGAAGGGTCTCAATACATCATCGATCAACCTCATGAAAGTGGTTGGTGCATTTGTTAAGCCAAAGGGAATGAATAGTCATTCGAAGATACTTTATTTAGATTTGAAGATTGTCCTCCATACATCAGTTGGTTCGATGGGAACCTGGTGGTAGCCAGATTTTAGGTCAATCTTGCTGAAAAACTTTTCCCCCTTGAGTTGGTCAAGAAGTTCATTAGTCCTAGGAATGGGGTACCAGTTCCTAACTATGATTTTTGTTAAGGATTTGTAATCATTGCAGAGTCGCCAAGTCCCATCCTTCTTTTGCACCAGTACAATCGGGCTTTTGCAAGGGGAGGAGTTGGGTCTGATGTTTCCCTTTTGAAGAAGCTCTTGGATTTGATGCATGATTTCATCATTTTCCATCAGTGAACAACGATAGACTAGTCCATTAGGTAGAGGTGCGTCGGGGGTCAGATCAATTGGATGCTTGACTTGGCAGTGTGTCAGTACCCCTGTAGGTGAGGAGAAGATGTCTATGTATTCTTCCACGATCCTGTCCACTTGATTCTGCTGCAAAGAGACACTTTGTGTAGAGGCCACGGATGTGGCAGTGACCTTCTGCTTACTATGAGCATGAATAAAAAATAAGACAAACTTCTCGATCTGTGATATGAACTTACTACATTGCTTAGCATAGATTAAAGAAATAACAGTAGGCGACACTACCTTTGGTATCATGTACAATTGTCTAACCAAAGTAATAATAACACTGTAAGGTATAGACTCATACATAACATGAAGCTTCCATAAATATGGTTGTCCTAAAAGAACACCACAAAATTCAAGGGGAGAAATATCACACAGTACCTCATCTTTGAAAGGCTTGATGTCATAGGGAAAATAACATTGTTGGCTGACACAGAGATCTATTCCTTGGTGAAGCCAGCCAATGGTGTAGGGATGCGGGTGTGGTGTCGTTGGAAGGTCCAGTCACTTGATGAACTCTACTGAAATCGGGTTCTTCTAACTACCGCTATTGACAATGAAATGAAGCAGAGCCCCCTTTACCCACATCTGTGAGTGAAAGAGACGTTCCCCTTCCTCTGGTTCTTCTGGTTCACTTGGACGGACATTGGTGATAATGACAATGGCACTAGGTTCAACATCGATAATCCGCTTCCCTCCTTTAGGATTTGATTCGAAATCAGAATCGACCTCTGACTCGAAATCCTTTAGTTCGACCATGAGGGACTGCTTGGAGCGACATTGTTCGGTGTTTTTCCAAGGGAATTTATGGTACTCACACCATTTCCTTGTGTCCTTCTTCGTCTTCTCATTTCCCTTCTTGTGTTGCAGCTTGGACTGGTTGTCTTGAGGGAGACCATCTCAACTTGGTCCCTTGTTGTGTGGGTTGGGGCTGCCTTTTCCCTGCTTCAAATGTGAGGGGTTTGCAGATCCAAACTCTCCTTTTCTTCTTAAAATTTTGCTCGATCTTGACAACGTATCTATAATTCATGCCCAATGAGGAAATGTCCAGAAACTCCATTTATGTTTGAATGTATCTATGCAAACAAATGTGATATTTGAGCACCAGATGATGCTCAGATTCTTTGATACCCAATTTGGTGCGTAGGGTATGGAAAATATTGGTGAAATCTGGTACTGTCTGGTCCCTTTCTTGATATAGGGTGGTCCATCTAGTGTACTAGTCCTTGTAGCTTGTAACATGGTAGTACTATTTAATGGTGTCCCTAAAGGAATCCCATGTAGGGTCCACCACAAACATTGTAGATTCCTCTACGGGCCTTTTATCAGAATAAGTATCCCACTAGTCTTTAACATGGGGAACGACCTTGAGGAGTGCAAAAGTGATCTTTTCCCTATCGGAAAAATTGTGGATCGAAAAATACCCTTCGAGCAGATTCAACCATTTATCTACAACATCTTCATCTATCAGTCCTTCAAATAATGGAATATCAAAATTTACATGTACCTTGAAGTGGGTTGCATGGCCACTTGATGAATATGATTCTCCTGTGGGCATTCGTCAAAGGATCTGCACGAATTTTTCCATCATTTCGTTCCTTTGTCACACAAGGGCTTCGTCGAGAAACATTTTAATAGGATCTCCTGCTCCATCATCTTTATTTTCGTCCCCCGTGGTTTGTTGTCAGGCTCGGCGTGACCAATATTGTAATGTCTCGATGGGCTCGAGTCCCAACTTCTTGTACCCAAATCTTGTCGGGGACATGCATAAAGAAAAATAAATGAAGAGCATATTGTTCTGATACCACTGATCCGGATTTAGGAGCGGAACGAACTAATTAACACACTGAATAAAATAAACACAGGGATATGAAGAATAACATAGATATCCACTGAACAATATATTCTATTGAATAATGAAATAGGTTGAAACTATAAAACTGCAGAA
Organism: Picea engelmannii; assembly: GCA_009831015.1. Classification (NCBI taxonomy): domain Eukaryota; kingdom Viridiplantae; phylum Streptophyta; class Pinopsida; order Pinales; family Pinaceae; genus Picea; species Picea engelmannii. The sequence continues at coordinate 234,639 of ML797627.1, forward strand.
TTGAAACACTTGCTTGAATGGTGGTAGCTATCTCTGAGAAGAGATGCGGTTGCTACGCACATCCATCCGAACATAATGGATTACAATGAGGCTCTAGAGGCATTTTTGAGATTACTCATGAATGCCAAAACCCTATACATCCCAAAACCTAACCCTATAAGGTGAAACACCAAAAGTCATGTGGGCCCCTATGGGTAAGTTGGTGTAAGTTGGTACCTCAACTTCCTAGGGTTGTAAATTTTTCATATGAACTTCATTTTAGGCGCGTGATAGCCCATTGGAAAGGTCTTTTAGAGAGATACACATTCCACCGACAAAATTTGACTTCGTCAAAACTTGACTGTGGAGAGCCAAAAAAACAATGTTTAGGGCCCCAAAACGGCCCTAGAAGTACAACAAGATGTGTTGACATGAAAACATACAAAATAAGCCAATTGAATTAGGTGAGAGGCCACCAGTATCCACATAGAGGGCGTGTGGGGCTTCAGACAACCCCATAAGTGTAGAACCCACAAGTACAAATAAGTACAAAAGAATGTGCTGAACAAAAATGAACAAGAGGAGCCAATTGGAATAGGTGTGTGGCCACCGATATCCACCTGGATCAGTGAGATTTTCCAACTTGATTATAGATGAGTAAAATCCCTGAGTAACATGCCCTGGAGTACTACAAATTACTTTCCGAAACCATTTCCCCTTTATTCAGACAAGCACAAAAATATATGTTCTTAGACATGACTCTTGGTTCTTTTCCTTGTTGTATTTTAAGAGTACAGTGCTCGTCTACTGCTAAACTATGTTCCACTACTGTGTCTGACTTAAACTCATACATCACAATGCTACAAAAACAAAAATGAAGTTATGTCTGGAAGCTAATCATACATATTACTAGCTTTTGAAACCAATACATGATCGTTTAGGAGCAATTCAGATCGAGGGCACCAAACTCTTGGGAAATTCAAGATGAAATTTTTCAGGGGAAAGGAAATAAAGCTAGCTTAATCAAAAGTGAACAAATGAAAAGTATAAAAAAAATCAAGAAACAAGAAAAAGGTAAAGAAAGTGGGCATAAAATCAAACTATTTAGTTATATACAAGGAGGAAGTTTCCCCAAGTGATAGCTTATGTAATTCTTTAGGACTTGGCCATTGAAAGGGAGGAGGCTTACATCCCCTTCGAGATTTTGCAAACAGTACGTTCCTAGGCCAATCTTCTCTTTAATCACGGAAGGGCCCAACCACAATTGTTGAAACTTTGAATTTTTCCCTTTATCTTCATGTGTCTTGTCCCATTTGAGAACCAAGTCACCATACATAAATTCTTTCTAGCCAACAGACTTTTTATCAAACCAATGTTTAATAGTCTGTGGTGAGATTTGAATTTGGTTCTAGCCTTGGCGTGATTATCTTCTAGATTCAACAAGGTATCAATGCATCTTTGGATGACGTGATACTCGCTCCCACGTGATTGTTGTGTAAGATAAAGGGAAGGAAGACAAACATTTGAAGGAAGGATAACTTCTTTCCCATAGACAAGGAAGTAAGGAGAGGTCCCTATGGAAGCCTCAGGGGTGACACGATCAACCCAAAGGGAATTGGGTAGTGCATTATTCCAATTTCGTTGTTGTTCGACCACGGTTCATTTATGAATGTTGATCATATTTTTGTTTGTAGATTCAGTTAAGCCATTACCCTAAGGGTAGTAATTGGTTGCATACTTTAAGGTCATCCCTTTCTCTAAAGAAAACTCGGTGAATTTAAGTGATGAAAAGTATGTTGCATTATAAAAAAAATAAGAGTTAGGAACTCCAAACCTAGTTATGATGTGTTGTTCAAGAAAAATTATTACCACTTCATCATTTACTTTGGCTAGTGGTACTGCTTCAATCCAACATGTAAAATAATCATTAATAGTTAGAATATACATGTGTTTCTTGGAAGAGTGAGGTTTGATCTGACCGATAATGTTTAAATAACAGAGCAACATATATGACCCAAACCAAATCCAAAATAAGGTGGTCTATTGAGGGAGAGGCAAACAAGGATCAATCATTTTGAAAATATTCAAGTCAGGAGGTCGTTACACATTATTTTGGTCACCCTGGTGATGTGTCTACAAGCATGTATTCAACCTATCAAAAGGATCTTTCCCATGAGAAAAGTAATTGGTTTCCTGGTCTACAAGGCTTGTTTTTAGAGGGACGTCGCAGGCTTGTAGTACTATACAATGCATAAATGTGGATTTCTGCAGGATGCTCTAAACATAGTCTGCGAGGTTTCCGCGGGCTACTATATAGACAGGGTGCAGCGACATTCTAAAACTGAGAAAAAGGAAGAAGTTCACAAAAGTTCTAGAAGGAATATTCTAGAATATGAGGTGGCATTCGTGTGGTTGAGATCCTACTTGCCTCTCTGATTTGGTGGGATCATCTTGATCTCTTTAGCCATCTCTCTTTCTCATATATAATGATGGATTTCTCATGGAAAAGGTTAAGCATTAAGTGAGAAAAAGTATTAAGCAAGAGCAAGTAAGGAATGATTAAGGTTGAATATGTTGTGAATTGTGTGAGGTACTCTACATCATATTCTTGAAGGCTTCATCTCAGCTTATCAAGTTATTGTGGATCATCTTCATGCAAGCTTGGATCAAGTGTGTGTGTCAAGAGCAAGGGCCACCGAAAGGAAACTTAGCGACATTAAGGTTGTTTAGTTGTATCTTCCACTTTCTCTTAATATAATGCAGTGGTATGTTTCTTTCCCATAAAATCATTCTCATTTTATTACATGATTCCTTGATCACATGTATAAGTCTTCATTGAATATACTATTATTGATTACACTTTGGTTGGTTTGTGTTCCATTGTAGGATCAATAGCACAAGAACACTGTAGCAAAGCAGGGACAACAAAGACATAAGGAAGTGATATTCAAAGGTATGTTACTCATCCTTTCTTTGACATTAGATTCAATTATTAGAGCTTAGGGAAAGCGCCATGTCTTGTCTTGTTTTGTTCTATATGTAGGTAGATCTAGGGAGATCAGTTTTTGTCCGCATTTACCAATATATCCAATAACAAAATTGGCGACTCCACTAGGGATATGATCTGTTTCTAATTCTTTGTTGTCCATTTTCCCTTAGCCTATCTTTTTTCATTCTATTTCAGTCTCTGAGTCTGTAAGGGATCAATCCAGACTCTCTGGCCTTGAAAGTTTCCTAAATTTCTTTACTCTCTTTCCAATTTTCTTGTGTTTACAGACGTTTCTGCATTGCTCTCTATATGTCACATGCGGAAACTTTAGATTGTTGCACCATAACTGTCTAGGCCAGTGCGGAATTTCCACACCCTACCCATTGCTAGCCTACAAAAACTGGTGATTTCCACACTGTAACCTATTGTTGGCCTACGGCGGTGTCTGTAATTTTTTTTGGATTGGGTCTTGATTGTATTTTCATGCCCAGTTTTTCCTTGATCACCTGGGGGAAATTTTGAGGTTGGTATTTGATTGGTTGTTGAATTCAAAACTTTCTTTTTGATTGGTTTTCAAAGATTGCAAACCCTTCATTATCATTTTGTAAGTTTTTTTCTTCTTGATTTTTATCAACAAGGATATAATCTAGAATCGTAGATCTGGGTGCTTGATTGATTAAAAGTCTTTCGTCTGAGTGAAGTTTTGAATTATTTACATTTTTGGATTGCTTGTTGATTTGAAAGCTATTGGTTGTTTGCATTTGATAGACACTTTCTTGTCATCTTTGTTTTTTATCTTCATTGAAAGTTTGATTTGGGTTTCTGTTGAGTGTATCTATTTGCTTTGATTACGTTTCCTTTCCTTAGTATACCTCAGATCTGGTTCCGGAAAGGAAAATTAAAATCATTCATTATTTTTAAGTAATCATTCATAAAAAAATATTTTCATTCAAAACTGAAAGAGAACAAATTGAGAAATTTTATTGTTTATGGTTGTTTGGAATTGTAGTTCATTCATTCAAGAAATTATATTTTGTAGCTTTCGTGTTTTCGAAAAGATATCTTATCCCTATTGTGGATAGACTTCATTGAACGAAAGATTGCATCATTCATATATATTTGCATATTATTGGGTCAAGGTCTCTTGCAACATTGGTTTCATCTCCATCTCCCTCTTGAGTAAACAACAACGTCTAAAAAACATTGCATAATTTAAAAATCTACTTAGTAACTTTTATTTTCTAGGGATATTTTACACCAACATTAGTTAGGCTAGTGCTTTGGGATAGACTGTGAGACACACTCTCCAAAGAACAAAACACAAAATAACATCTTGTGATAGGGAGTGTGCAAATCCATTTGCAACATTTTGTCCTGGGAAGCCCTTCTCACACAAGGGTCGAACCTGAGGTCACATTAAGACTGGCAGAGTTACTCAACTTGCTTTGTTGGTCTTGGTGTAGAGATTGCACGTATTATGGGGGTCGCTTGAAGGTATACCCACAATGATGAGTGGAAGCCTCTCAAGTTCATTTCGGTCCTTTGTGCATTGATCAGACCGTCGACTATTTCCCCAGGCATCATTGTTGTTCTTGGTAGCCTTAGTTGCCTATATTTTTAGGGTCTTACACGAGGTGACTATGGAGGGGAAAGTCTTCATGGTACCTAGAATCGATGTTGGCCAGACTAACTTAGGCTCCTTGGAGGGTATACCCACGATTATGTGTGGGAGCTTGCACAAGGGTGTAAGTCTGTTAAGTAGGTCGTCAACATAACTTTTCCACCCACTATATCCTAGCCCCTTTTTGTCTTGACTTCGCGACGTTGGATTTCATCACCAACTAGTGACTTTGAAATAAGAAGGTTTGTTTGCTTGGTTTGATTCCTAGATTTTATTAGCAAGTGTTGTTTGTTTTCGTAGTTGGCCATAGATTTTTTGCGTAAAATATTTGGCTCGGCCAACATCGACCCTCCACGCCGTCCACATAGGGTCCAGGGACTTCCTCCCGAAAATATGGAGGATTAGCTCCCTCTACCCCTTCAGTCACCGGAGGGCTCTCCTCAACAGAGAGAGGTCAAGGATACTCTAACCTCACAAGAGGAAGGTTCCACCTCTTTAGAAAGTTTCTGAATTGTTTCTGATTCTCTAGAGGCTTTCCACATTCCTCCTGGCTACAAGAGACATATTCTCTAGCTGAATTCATCTGGAAAACTTTCTTTTGACACTTATGGAATATCGACCAGACCCCATTAAGTCCCTGGAGTCGAAGATCCTCTTTGGACTACCGACATATTTAGAATCTCACCTCGCATGGTTCGGGACCTTCACGGCTCAAGTGGAGGTGTTGATATACATGTCGTATCACAAATACCCGTAGTGTTTTCTACCTACACGGTGCCACCAAACCACTTTTCTAGTGCAACCATCCATATCACTATGATTCCAGACACATAGTCCATTGGTCCTAGTTCGACTTTTTCTCTCCATATGGACCATTCTACTATGGTCCTGCACATTATGACTATTCATATCGAGAATGTGGTGGTTAGCCAAGCTCCCATTGGTACACCACTTTCGTCTAGACCTATCACGTCACTTTCTCTTGGGTATCGCACTTTGAATCCTTCCACTGCTATCCCTACCCAAGTCCCATCCAGATTTTTTGGACTTTTTGTTCCACTTGGGTACAATGTTGCTACCGGTTTTGTTCCTACACCTTCCTAGGTCCTCTCCGAAGGGTCTTATCCACCTTTTCCCAGGGGATTTGGCCCTAGTGGCTCCAATCCAATTGGAAGCACCCATCATCCATTCACTTTTGGTTACCATATTCTCGTTGGAGGGAAATCTAACATTGGGGGGTATCCTCCACTTGGAGGGCAACCTCAGGTTGGACTCTATAACCCACTGTATGGACATAACACATTCAGATCACTAGCCCACCTTTGGAATCTCCTTGCCCAAGGAAATCCACAATCATCTGGCGAGAAACAGCCTCAAAGAAACCATTGTATACCCCCTCACTCAGGCCAACCATACTCGGGTTCTTTGGGTTCCACTTGAGGTCCACACATTCAGTCTAGTGTCCCTTTTCAAGGGAAAATTTCTAACCAACCCAACCCTATGGGCTACATGCCTCCACATCCTCGACTAAATCTGTTTGGACACTCCATGTATATGCAGACTGCTTACATTCCTACTGGTATACCGACGGGAATTCCTCCCCAAAGTCACCAGTACCCTCAAGTGAATAGACATCTTCATTTTCTCGCCACTTTGGATCTACCCGATTTTTCTAGAATCTTGAATGATCCTATCTTACATTCTCCCCATTGGCCCATCATACCATCCAAGATATTGTCCGACATTCCCAAATTTGATGGTAAACCGGGAGAAGACCCAAACAACCATGTCATGACTTTTCACATTTGGTGCTCGTCCAACTCTTTGATGGACGACTCTATTCAGTTACGTCTCTTTCAACGAACTCTCATGGGTTCAACTGCAAAGTGGTATATAGAATTACCACAAGGTTTCTTTAATGACTTCAACACCCTTGCCATGGATTTTCTCACACATTACCAATTGCCTATCCGCTATGAGACAAAAACCGAGATTTTGAGTTTCTTTAAGCAATCTTCGGCCACTCATATTTCTGATCACATCCATGAGTGGAGACAAAGACGACGTTTGATCAAAATCGACCTTCCTGATCAGTTATTGGCTTAATGGTTCAACAAATCATTCGTCAATCAAATATCCCGTGATATTTCCATGGGTGGCATTGTCATTGAAGAGAAGACGATTATTCGTGCTCAGTACCTAGATCTCGTTTATTCGCAAACATGCACACTTTATGACTTTCTCCCTGATGCTCCTCACCCTTCTACCACCACTACCTCAACAACCTCAGCAGTTTCTCATGTTTTTGATGGTGTGATTGGCACCTTCCACGCTGATGCTAAATCCATGTCGGTCACTCACACCAATCCCAAATCTCATGCTTCTAATGTTCAAAGTGCTCCGAATTTTACTCCTTCCACTGGTAAAACTTATGAGGTTAACTCTGTTCAATCCACTCCTGCCGGAAAAAATAAATCTAAAAAAGGAAAGGGTAAGAATAAGGAGGATATAAATAATAATCCGCAATCCGATAAACCCAAGACCCAGTCTTTTGATGATAAGGATAAGCGTAAACCTCGATATCCTTGCCTTATCTATGGTGATGATCACTACATGAAATATTGTCCAAGACGCGTTGAGGTCACTAAGTTCCTTCAAGGGAGCGGAAAACCTCCTACACTTGTTGTTTTGTCACAACCTTTCCCTTCTCAATAGTAGGCTCAATTGGTCATCCATGACCAACCCTCTCCTTCCACCACTTCATCTATCCTTATGTGTACTGGTAATTCTACCAAGAATGACATTGCCATCACCACTCGAGCCAAAGCTTATTCTCCTTCAAAGGATAGAGTTGACAATTTACCACCTTCATTGGTTCAACCGCCTCCTTCAACTTCACCTCCCAACAATCCTCTTCATCTCGAATGACCGGGTCCCGATACAGTCTTCCACCCTCCTCCAAATGGCGTTGTTCGAAAGATTGCCTTCAATCCTCATGCATGTGATGCTCAAAACTACAGTATTGTAGAAGATCTTGCATAAGCACCCTATGCGAAGTCATCTCTCGAAGTCCTTCAAAGTTGTCCCACTCAATGAAAGGCGTTGTTAAAGGCCATCAGTGGAATTGATCCCACAAATACAAATTTAATAATCTTTGACTTGGAAGATCACATTCAAGGGTTACCTCCTCAGTTAGTGTTTCAGATTCAAGTTGTTGGTGAAAACAAGAACATCTGTAGAACCATTATTGACGAGGGTGCCTCGACATGTGTCATGTATGTTGCTTGTTGGAAAGCCATTGTCTCTCCCCCCCTCACCGAATCACACAATACACTTAAGGCTTTCAATGGTTCTAGTTGTAATCCCTACGGTGTTCTTCTCTCATTGTCTATTACGTTGGAAGGAAAATTGATCAATGTAGAGGTCGAGGTCTTTGATGCACCTCTTAACTATAACCTCTTACTTGGTCGTAGCTGGATTGATTCCATGCATGTCATCGTGTCAACCTTTTTTGTGTATTGTGTTTCCCACGTCAAGGAAAAGTTGTTATGGTTGACCAACGGGCCTTTTTCAACTCTGATTCATGTACTATCATCGTGCCATTTATCTCGAAGACACCGCCTGAGTACGAGAATGTCGGTGTGGGTCTCTTGAAAGATTCCACTCTAATTGGTACCTTCCCAATACCACCACCTGATGTTCCACCTCCTTTTGTCGCCTTGATCAACATGATTTCCACATCCGTCTGTGAAACCCCTGCATCTTATGATCTGTGGATAGTACATGTTCCTGGTGATTATCTTCGCTATGGAGAACTAATTCCTTTAAGTCTGGTTGAATCCGCTTATGAAGCCATTTAATCGACAACCCCTTCTACTCCCTCTCTTGGCGATTCATCTCCCATTCTGTTTCACGTCATCTTTCCTATGGATGAGATGATCATGTCGGTTATGTATATGGAAGACACCCGTGGGACGATGGACATCATCGTTCCATTCTCTTCCTGGAGCAACACACCATAGAGAGTTACCAACGGATTTCAACTCCATCGATCGTTGTTGTCATTTCCTCGGTCCCCAAGTCAACACGCGATGTGCTTTATGAAGGGAACCTGAGTAATATTTCACCCATCATTCCTCTTGACATATCCATTAAACCTGGAGTTGTCAAAAATGTTCACATTGGAGTCACATTTTCCGATGATGAAGTCGTCACTTATAAATCTATTTTTCAATAATTTTGTGACGTTTTCGCTTGGAGCTACAATGAGATGTTGGGTATTGACCTCGATATCGTTGTGCATGAAATTAAGACCTACCCGGATGCTATACCCGCTCGGCAGAGACTTCTCCCAATCTACCCTCGTAAGGCCGCTATCAAGCTCGAAGTCAAAAAACTTCTTAAATCCAGATTTATCTATCATGTGGATTTAACTGATTAGGTATCCAATCTAGTTCTGGTCAATAATAAACAAGGAACAATCCGTGTATGCGTCAATTATAGGAATATTAATAAATCTTGTCCTAAGGAAAAGTATACAACCCCCTTCATTGACCATATCGTCAAGGATTGTGCCAGGAGTGAAATATTCTCTTTAATGGAATGTTTCTCCAACTATAATCAGATTAATATTTTACCCGCGGATCAACACAAGACTGCTTTCATCTATCCTCGGGGTACCTTTGCCTACCGGAAACTGCCTTTCAGTTTAAAGAACCCTAGAGCGAATTTTCAACGTGTTATGTCTTATGTTTTTCATGATATCAAGAACATCGTACAACCATATCTCGATGATCCACCGGCCCATTCCATGCGCCTCCAAGATCACCCGACCCATATTTGAGCCATTTTCATTCGTTTTCATTACAATCGTATACGTTTAAACCCACATAAATGTGTTTTTTGTGTGGAGTCTGGCTGACTTCTAAGTTTTATTGTGTCACTTCACGGAATTAGGGTGGACCCTTTGAAGGTTGAGGCTATCCTTAATCTACCTCCTCCTTCTACACTTCGCCAGCTCCAAAGTTTGCAAGGGAAGGCAAACTTTTTGCGTCGATTCATCCCCAATTATGCCAAGTTAACGTTAGGATTTACTTGACTATTGAATAAGGGTTACAAGTTCGTATGGGATGAAACTGCCAACAAAGCCTTCGAAGCTTTGAAACTGGCTCTAACCTGTACACCACTTCTTTTCCCACTTGATTATAGTCGAGACTATTTCCTCTACCTCACTGTTGCGAACTCTACCATTGCCATGGTCTTAGTCCAAGAAGATGATTCGCATGTAATTTATTATTTGAGTCGGAGTCTCACGACTATTGAAGCCAAATACCTACATGTGGAAAAATTGGCCTTGGCAGTTGTTCAAGCTGTCCAACGTTTCCATCATTATATCCTATTACGCAGAACCATTGTCATTTCTGATTGCAACCCTATGCAACATATCCTTACACGCCAATTTCTAGGGGGCAAGTACTCCAAATGGATTGTGATTCTCCAGGAGTTTGAATTAGAGTTTGAACGCACTAATTCTAAGAAGTCATTGGTTTTCACCGAACTATTATGTGAGCTTCCCTCCACTGAGACAAAAAATGTGGTAGAGGATTCCTTATCTGATGAATCCCTTTTTCTGATCAGTTCTAATGACGCTTGGTATGGAGATATTATCATCTATCTCCAGACTCAAACTTTTTGGCCTAACCTTTCTAGCACAGACCGTCGTCGTATACGGTATCAAGCCCATCAATACATAATTCTCCGTGACACTCTTTATCGTCGTGGTGTTGAATCTATTTTTCGACATTGTCTCACCTATGATGCAACTAATAAAGCTTTGAATGACTGCCACTCTGGAGCATGTGGTGGTCATATGTCTGGGTATGCCACTGCCCAAAAGATCTTACGAGCAGGGTACTTATGGCCTTCTTTGTTTAAAAATTGTATTACTGTTGTCCAGAAGTGTCATGTATGTCAAACGTATAATAATAAAATAAGATCTCATCTTGCTCCTTTACACCCTGTAGTTTTTGTTGGTCCTTTTGCAAAATGGGGCATTGACTTCATGACATGTAACCCTCAGTCGATCGAGGGAAATGGATACATCATCGTAGCCATGGATTATTTCACTAAGTGGGCCGAGGTGATGCCTACATTCAATAACACCGGAAAAACTGTAGCACTTTTCATATTCAATCATATCATCACTCGATTTGGAATCCCGCAAGCTATCATTACTGATCATGGTAGCCATTTTCAAAATTTCATGATGTCCGAGCTTACTAAAAAGTTGGGTCTTCGGCATGAAAACTCAACCCCCTACTATCCGCAGGCCAATGGCCAGGTTGAAGCGATAAACAAAGTTCTTATCACTATGCTTCGACAGATAATAGGAATTCACAAGACAAGTTGGCACACGATGTTGTTTTCAACATTATGGGCCCATCGGATATCCGTAAATTCTGCCACAAGGTTTACACCTTTACAATTAGTGTATGGTATCGAAGTTGTCCTGCCGATTGAATGTGAGATACCATCTTTGAAGCTAGTCGTTGAACTTCTCCCCAACACCTCTGCCGAAGAGGAACATCTATTGTACCTGATACAATTAGATGAAACCCGTCATGATGCCACCCTGGTTATTGAAGCTCATAAAAATCATGTCAAATCTAAATACGACAAGCATGTCAAGTCATGTGTTTTCTCTGAAGGTGATCTAGTTCTCCTCTATGAACAAGATTGTGATTTACTAGGGGTCGGAAAATTCGAGGCTATGTGACGAGGTCCTTATATTGTCAAACGAGTGTTGGAGAAGGGAGCTTATGAGTTAGTGGATTATGATGGCATTCCTTTGAGTGAGCCTAGAAATGGGATTTACTTAAAGAAGTATTATTCTTAGGCCATCTTTTCATGAGTTCTTGTATTTTTATTGTATCATACTATTGTGTGCTACTTTTGTGTGCTTTTTCATTATTTGGTTTCAACCCCCAGTTGCTTACCTTGCATTGTGCTTGGTTTCCAGATGTCAGTGCCTTCGCTACCCTACATTGGCTTCGTCGATGGTGCTAGTCGTAGTACTCAGAACTTGGCATCTATTGCTTGGGAAATTCATGCACCTACGAACGAGTTAATCAGTCTACACGGTGTCTGCCTCGGTGTGCAACTAACAATATCACGGAATATATTGCATTCATCGAATTGTTGACCGACGCTATTTCACTTGGAATCTGTCACCTTGTTGTATGGCTTGATTTGCAGTTAGTGGTACTATAGTTAAGTAATGTCTATGCTATCCGAAGTCCTACTTTGTTATGGGTATATCTACGAATTCGCCTCTTGGAATGTTACTTCTATTACATTGAATATTAGCATATTCCTAGATGTCCAAATACATTAACTAATGCATTAACTAATTATGTGTTAGACAGACATTTGAGACACATGTAAATCCAACCACAATTCACATTAAAGCAAGTAAGTTGGTAGAAGCCTCATGTATATATATAACGATAAAAGTGTTTTACAAAAAGGTGTTTTTGTCCGAAGACCAAAAATATCAAAATGAGAAGCACTTGGCTTCATATACAAAATAGTAGCAAGGATGTTTCTCACAGTAGCACACTACTTCTTGTGCTACCCTACGAAGTAGTCAACTAAGTGAACCAGATACACCCACAATATGGTGTTGATAACGCCTCAGAATATCATCGATGGAGATGTCTGGGATATATGTTGTCAATCCCTCTAGGTTCTTCTCAACCGCATCATAGTCACCAGCATCCCATCTTTCTACCACGACTGCTTCCCCTTGTCTCTTAATAGGGGATGTACCCAGAGGTTTGTGTGGCCCTACATCTCCAGTGTCAAAATTTTTTGATTAGTCATTGGATTGAAAGCATAAAAAACATTTTATATTTCAAAATTCACAAAAACATCATAAAAACAAAATGCATTTCTTACCTAGATCTCCCCACCAAAATCCCTCAGGTAGAACCAAGTCGGGGTCACCTCTGAAATCCAACCCGACATGTGCATAATCGTCCACCATCAGAAGTTGAGGTCTCAACCAGTCAAAAAATACACCATTATACTTCACGATGGGGCCGACCACATGTTGTGCCATGAGGTCGCACCACCTCTTCATCCTTGGATCTTGTGGAGCCGGTATGCCCCACTCTACCTATAAATGTAAATGGGGGACCCTCTCTAGGAATAAATACACTGAGATAGACCCATATCCAAATTGTTTTAGGTCCCCTCTCTTTCATTTTGTCAGTTGTGTCTTCATGCTACGAAGAACTTCATCGCTCCAGTAAAAAACTTGAGGCTACATGCACTCTACTGCATATTGAAAATAGCTTTGGAGGGCCATGTGAGGAGATGTACTCCCTGCCATATGTGCAATGGTAAAAATAATAGTCTGAAGGAGTAAATCCTGGACACCCTTGATGGCAACTTTTCCCTTGCTTCTCTCTGCCTCAGGATCATAGTATCGACGAAGATACTCACCCATTGGTAGACCACCACCTCTGCCTCCTGTCAAGGTCACATGAGATCCATGACGAGATAATCTTGTCAAGAAATAGATATCATCGATATCTAAGGACAGTAGGTGGGCACCCACATGAAACACCTGCTGGTCCACATCCCACATGTGGACTAGATACTCTAATAACCTCAGTTAGGCCCTCATGCCCTGGATTTTAAAAAATTTCAGTAACCCACGCTGTCGGAGGGAATTTACAGTGCTTGGGTCATTCAAAGTAATGAAGTCATCATCTTCGTGTTCCCTCTCCCTCCACTCCAGCATTTTGATGATCAAAAACATGTATTGGGACAATAAAAGGGAGTTAACATCCTCATTTGTTGCTTTTAAAAGTTTTTATTGGCTAAATGCATATGAAGAAAAATTGATTTTCGGTCGATGTAGGTGGAGTATTACACACAGTGCAGGGTTTCCGCAGGTGTAGGTACCGATATAGGTCACCAGCGGCGACCCTAGTGCGCACCTACCGGCCTAAAACTCAACTCAAAACTCAATTTTACACCAATAAAAATGAAATTTAATCCATTAAAAAGCAAGAGGATAAGGAGATTACCGTTTTGGTGGAAGTCGTTCGTTGAATGGTCGCACGTACCTCCCGCAATCGAAAGCCAAAGTTTGAGGTAAAAATAGGGTTTCTAGGCAAGTTTTGGGCAAAATGCAAATGAAATAGTAAAAAAGAGATTTTACCTATATTAATTTCATTTTTTACTCTTTCTATTAATATTTCGTATTATTTTATGCATTTTCTCCAAAACCTGAAGGTTTAATGGTCTCGTGAGTGTTTTGTTTTCTCGCAGATGGAAGAACTAGGATCCTGAACAATGAAATACATATATTTTTCTTGATTTGTTTTTCTGTTTGTCACATGTACAAGTACTTTTTAAGGTTTTTCAGAAAAACCTCAAGCCTAGTTTTTGTTCGTTCTCATGCTCGAAAATCGATGAGAATGAAACTGAGTATACTTTTGTCATCTTTTTGTACTCGTCATGGTAACACAAAAAAAACAAAGCTCATGGAGTATCATTTAAGCTCTTTTCACGCTCCATAAAAACGAAAAGATTGTTGAGCGACCTTGTTCTTTTCACGCTCGTAAAAGTGTTTGAAGAAAATGTTTGATGGGCGATAGTTTATCACTTTTCGGTCTCATCGAACTACTTTACGAAAAACGAACTAAGAGAGTTATCTTTAAGTGTTTTTCAAACTCTCTAAACATGAAAAACCTTGAGTTTTATATCTTTGGACTCATTAAACAAACATCGAAAGACCCATATGGGACCGAACCACTCTTTCTTAGGGTTCGTTAAACATAATCTGAGGGACTCGTCCAAAGGATGAGATTACATCAACAAGCATATGTTATCCTCCTTAAGCTTGCGTAAAAATAAAGAGGTACTCGCCAGAAATGGTGGAGGAAAATTTGGGAAAGAAATGTGTCTCTATATTTGTGTTTAGTGGCAGTAATAGTCGCTCTTGAAAATGACACCCCCTTCGTCATTGAACCTGGGTTGGGAAATTCATTTGTCTCTCGTTTGACCTTCTGCAAGTTCATATCTTGGATCATCTTTGAGTCAATGCTGCCAAGACCATTGTCGTGTCGTTCATATGTTCAAGATAATTCCAACCTTGCACATGCCTTCTATCGAGTCAGCCATCTGCAGTTATCAATTCTTACCATGTCGACCTTCCTCGTGTAAGTTTCGAATCATTTTCATACTTTGATCTACCCTAAATTTGTTACTTATTTCACGTCATTGATGGGGGATACATCAAGGCCCTCTTGTGACGAGTCTTTTCCTGTCAACTTCAACTCATCATCCGGGAATAAGACTTAGAAATCATTTAGTACCTTAGATCCTGCATGCTTCAATGGTAGGTTTCTTCGCTTTCGACAGTGGATTCACATCATTGGTCCCTGATCGAGAGATTCTATCGAGTGTTTGACTTCAGCTCATTTATTCACATTCGATGGATTGTATTGAGGTACCTTGGGAGTCATTGACATCAATGGTGATTTCCCTCACACTTGTTAATGGTTTTCATTAATGACCGGTAATCAAGTGGTTTCTGCCATGTTCGACTTAAACACCTGTAATCACATGGCTAGATTCGTACTTACGGACAACAGGATTGAAGACCTTGGATCTCATCATTTTGGTCCAAGTTGTGATGGAATATTTATTATTTGTATTGACACATAGATCCACTTTGTATGTCTCGTGGCTATGTATGAATTAGAGTTTTCTAGAGCATAGATCCATAGTGTATTCCTGGTGGATATGTAGAATCTTGATGACATGGATCCAGGGTGTATGATTGGTGCCCATGACTAACATGTATGGTTTAAATCACTTGTAGTCTGAGCATGGGAATGCCTACCTCGAAAATGGTATAATATTGCACAAATGCTTCGTTGTTTGCAGGTTCTCGATTGGTGTGCTTCGCGTTTCTGACACACACACACATTCTACAAAGTATTTTGTTTGTCATAAATTCCAACCTCATACTTTGGGGGGAATTCTGTTACACATTATTTTGGTCACCCTGGTGATGTGTCTACAAGCATGTATTCATCCTCTCAAAAGGATCGTTCCCACGAGAAAAGTAATTGGTTTCCTGCTCTACAAGGCTTGTTTTTAGAGGGATGTTGCAGGCTAGTAGTACTATACAGTGCGGAAATGTTGATTTCCACATGCTACTCTAAACCTAGCTTGTGGGGGTTTCACAGGATGCTATATAGACAGGGTGCGACAACGTTCTAAAACTGAGAAAAAGGAAGAAATTCACGAAAGTTCTAGAAGGAATCTTCTAGAATATGAGGTGGCATCCATGTGGTTGAGATCCTACCCATCTATCTAATTTGGTGGGATCATCTTGATCTCTTTAACCATCTCTCTTTCTCCTATATAATGATGGATTTCTCATGGAAAAGGTTAAGCATTAAGTGAGCAAAAGTATTAAGCAAGAGTAAGTAAGGAATAATTAAGGTTGAATAGGCTGTGAATTGTGTGAGGTACTCTACATCAGATGCTTGAAGGCTTCATCTCAGCTTATCAAGTTACTGTGGATCATCGTCATGCAAGCTTGGAGCAAGTGTGTGTGTCAAGAGCAAGGGCCACCGAAAGGGAACTTAGCGACATCAAGGTTGTTTGGTTGTATCTTCCATAAAATCATTCTCATTGTATTACATGATTCCTTGATCGCATGTATAAGTCTTCATTGAATATACTATTATTGCTTTCACTTTGGTTGGTTTGTGTTCCATTGTAGGATCAATAGCACAAGAGTACCGGAACAAAGCAGAGACAACACAGACGTAAGGAAGCAATATTCAAAGGTATGTTACTCATCCTTTCTTTGACAATAGATTCAATGATTATAGATTAAGGAAAGTGTCATGTCTTGTCTTGTTTTGTTTTAGATCTAGGTGGATCTAGGGAGATCAGTTTATGTTTGCATTTACCGATATATCCAATAACAAAGGCTCTTATAAAAGACAAGAGGGGTCCCATTTTCTTGGAAAGGAGGCTTTACAATCAAAGATACAAGAAAAAGGGAGGTTGTGATGCCTGGCATAACAGATGTTTAAGAGTTTATTTTTTAGGAGGCATGTATATAATCCTGACCATCGCTCCAAAAGTAAATTATCTTAAAGTTGTTAACTTTGAATACAAATTCAATACAATCCAAATAAAGAAATCAATGCATTTTTCTTAAAGTTACATGCTAAGGCTTAAACGTTAAAGCAAGAAAAGTAACATGCGAAGATGTAATCAACACAACCCCCAAATTTTAAATGAGTGTCACCAATAAGAAACAAAAAGGGTAACTAGATTCTATAGTGGCTCAAAAGATCAATATTCCTAATTTCAACTAAGATGTATAACTTAAAATCAATTAAAGATCGGGTGTGAACGTACATAGTTTAAGGCCATCTTAAAATCAACTAAAGAATAGGTGTGAACTCTAAAATACATAGTTTAAGTCATCATGAATAGTGGATTTTGGGTAGGGGACTAGCAACCAAAAGTTTCGAAACTCTTAATCAAAATGAAAAACAAAATAATGGGAATAAGAAACATAAAAAAAATCACAATTTATAAAATTTTGATATAGCAATGATGAGTAAACCATTTCAATGCAAGTGCCTATTGCTAGAAATTTGAAACAAAACTCAAAATCATTGCAGGTAAATGTATAAATAACTCATAATTCAAAAGCAAAAATAAAATCAAACTTACCCAGCAGTTGCTAACAATGAATTTGGAAAGAAAAGCTAATCAATAATTTGAATCAAACGAGTGTACTCATTCACAGGGCACAACTGTGCTCTAAATTGAACTATGGATGCGAAATGATTCGAAATCGCAAATAGTTTGTAATCATTCCAAACACGGTGTCAATATTTTAGCTCATGCAACAATCCACAATGACTGGCTAAGTCAAATTGAAAGATACACACGAGCGACACCATTAAAGATGGCTTTAAATACATAATGTTCGAAAGATATCCTAGCCATTGGAATAATATAAAAAAATCTATACTCAAATGTCCTTCGAAAGCATTGTAATAAAATGAAAGATCAATATTTATCACCTATGATGGTCGCAAGCCGAAGAGAAATATCAATCTTAAAATGGTCTCCAATGATATTGAGGCTAAATAAATAAAAAAATGATAAGTGAAAATCCATATCGATCGTTGAAATCACTCCATTAATGTCAAGGAAGATGAAAAGATTGATTATTGAAAACACTCCAATAGTATTAGAAGAGAATAAAAATATTGATGTTTAAAAAGTTTGATAATACATCTACCAAAATCTCGAAGTAAATTAAAAACATCTCTAAAAGAGAGAGCTCTTTAAGAAAATAAACTAGTGAGACAAAGGAGGGAAACTTTTCACACTAATATTCAAGCGTAATGTGAAAACAAATAAATGGCATAGGAGATCATGCATTAGGAAAGAATCAATCCATAAATCAGAATAAGTTTTTAGTTCCAACTCATCAATGCATAATATAAATAAAAGTAGGGCCCAAGTTAAAAAACTTGGGGTACTTTAGAGGCTTTTAGTGTTGTGACATGAGCTCGTATACCACTTGTAACGTACTCAATTTTTTCTATAGAACATTTGAGAAGGAGAGGCATTTTTTTTCATATTTTCCTTCAAACTTAACCTTTTTAGCCTCTAGCATCCCCTTCTCTAATGAATAGTGTCTCAAGAGATTCATCTTGCCAAGGCTCAATCCTTCTTCATACATGTTTAAAATCCCTTACCTTAACGCATTCAAAAGAAACATTCAAATTCATCAATTGCATTCAAACAATCCATTGGCCACTTTTAAAACATGCACACATCCAAGTCGTCGAGCCTCTTTTGAATAACATGTTGAATGGTTTCAAAAGATATCATCGAGCCCTTCTTAAAGATGTTCCCTATGTGCAGTTAAAGGCCATTGACCTTATTTGGAATATCTCCTCCCTTTCGAGAGATCTCCTCAATGGAAAAGCCATCAAAATCTTTTGAAAGATGGCCATTGACCACGCTCATAAGATTCACTCAATAGTTTGTCAAGCCGACTTTAAAGAACATCTTTCAATTACCCTTGATAGACCATCATGAAAAATCAAAATATCATCTTTCAATTACGTCTAATAGACCAATGCATCAATCTAAAATATTCACATTCAAATTCACCCAACAAGACATCGGGACTAGTTCAAAAGAACAACCTTTGAGCACCCCTGATAGGTCATTAGGCCAACTCAAAAGATCATCTTTTGATTTCCCCCAGTATACCATCAGGCCTCTTAGAAAGAACATATTTTGAAAGGCCATGATGAACTATCATGCCTCTTCAAAAAATCAACTTCCAGCCTTCAAAGAAAAGAAGCAATAAAAGGTCGTCAAACCAAAATACAAAATGGCCCATCATCCATATTTCATACACCTTTGAATTCCCCTAATAGGATATTGAGCCAAAGTAATAAAAAAAAAAAATCCAATGCCCTAATAGGCCGGCGTGCCATTCCAAAAGTTTTCATTAGGCCTTTTTCAAAGATGCACTCGATAGAACATTGAAGATTTTTTAAAAACTTGGTTGATAGACCATTGTGCCACACTCAAAGTTTTCCTTGAATTCGAAATGAACAAGGTAAAGGCCATATGCCTACATTCAAAGACAATACTTTGAATGCCTACAAAGGGGTCTTTCAATGTATCAAAGAACACTTTGAATCAAATAGAGTCAGCCTGACCACTTTGAATGGACATATGGGTTTGGATTTCAACACCAATCATGTAGGCTTCAAGTAGAATTTGAACTTGAATATTTCAAAGGCTCATTCCAATGAAACTATTCCATATCAATGTTTGGCCTGCAATGACACCGATTTACATAAGCAATTCAAACTAGATAGAGTCCATGCCATCCATCTTCGAATGCATAATATAGCATCAAATGCACATTGTAAATTCTATCCAAATAAACATTAAGGCATATAAAATCCTATAGCAAAGGATCTTGTCAATGAAACCATCATGCTTACATAAAAATCAAATGTAGAAGGTAATTCAAGCCAAATAAAATCTAAAGGATTTAGAATTCATTAAGCAAATAGTTAAGCCATGCAACACATCAGACATCCACGAATTCCATTACCCAATTCATTCATAATCATACCAAGGGTAAAAAAGTAGAATTATAAGTAGGAATTCAATACAAAGTTGAAACACTTATCTTTTGAATAAGATGATCCAAGGAAACTTGCTACTAGCAAGTAATTTTCCACCCAATAATAGGAAATCCTCTATGAATTCCACCCCCAGGTCGGGCTATGAGGTCATTGAAGTGAAGGAAATAGTATAAGGACACTTAGGTCACTTTCCCAACCTAATTTATCTCACGCTCATCCAAACTATCTATTACAAAATTGTCCAAGTAGCCTTCCAACCAACACAGCCATGACACTCCCTTCATTTCCCCACATAACGGTAGGAATATGTCCTTTGAGTATTTTAAATAGTCCCTCATGCATACTAGAAGGTATTTCCTTTCTTTAATAAAAAATACCTCGAGAAACCTCCCTCCATCTTCAATGTTCTTAGTGTGTGAAAAAGGAGTCCAATATGTTGTCTACCTTAGGGTCAACCCAACAAAGTCATCTCTTAACTCTTGAGCAGTCAATGAGCAACAATCTACAGGGAAATGGAAATGGTTTACTATCTAACCATTCCTTTATGTTCCTCTGCACTCTTTCATCTCTCTCTCTCAAATTCACAACACTAACCAGTCACTTACAGACTCTAACTACTGTCTACAACATATCATGGGAACATCCCAACCCATCCATCACATAGAATCCCCCCGAATGGATAGAATAAGTGAATAGGAATGGTCAATTTGAATGCATTAAGAGAGGGCACATGAAAAGAGATGGTTTGAATATCCATGCAATTCGAATCCTTATGGACATGGAATCTCTTACACTCCTCAAGACTTGTATTCAACCCCCATGCTCTCATAACTAAGGAAAGTATACTTCCTCATCAGCCACCACCTGCATTCAATGATTGGTAGTTGGGATATTTAATAAGACACGTGGTGAAAAGATGAAGGTTAGGAGGCCTTAGACAACTCAAAAAACTTTGGATTATTTCTCAACTCTTTAAACCCCACCTTTCCTCTACCCCTCTAATGGACTCATAACACCTCTCAGGCTCTTTTGAAACCAATCTTGGACCTTCATATTAGTTTTCAAAATAATATTTACATTGCCTAAGAGTATCATGGCAAGTCTACCTCATGGTACATCGAAAACATATTAATTGAAAACACATTTCTAAATATTCATTGGTTGAGCCTTGACCTTGAGCTTTGCACTACGAATTCATATAAGAATTTACATGTATTTCATATAAGATCATTTATATAACTTGATTCATATCATTATAACTCTTGGCACATAGGAACATGTGCATTTTGTGAAAAATTGGAACTTTGTAGTGGAATGCTTAAATGAGAAAAACATAACCAGGAAGCTCAATAATGCTTGTCATTGTATGTGAGAAAATGGAAGGGTTGGAGAAAATATTAAAAGCAAAAAAATCATGAGAGATGCAGGTGATACAAAGGAAAATGATAAAAAAAAGGGTAGAGATAGAGAAGATCAAGTGTAAGAAGATACAGTTGGACATTAGTGTGGAAAGTAATAGCCAAATATTAGAGGAAGTTTAGGAGAAAGTCAGAATGTTTAGAGATAGAATCTTGAAGCTAAAAATGGATCAAAGGATCAAATATGAGGAATTAAAGAGATATCCCTTGTTCCCTTTATCAGTTCGCTTGGAATAGACAAAATGCCAAGTACAAAACAAGACACTGCTCAGTAGGACATGGAGCAAGCAAGGAATCAAACCTCAACATACTTCTTGTCAAATGTCGATAGCAAGAAGAATATCCTGAGTGGGTATCGACCCAAAATCTCTGAATTTTATGATGCTCTACAAGACGATTTTTAGTAGGATAATATGTAAGGATATATACAAGCCAAGTAGTCACTTATAATGCTAAAAATCTAAGAACAATGCAAATAGGAAGTAATTTTATTGAAATTTTGAAGAACTTTGAAGTCTTTAGGACAATCTTACATTATAAATTTTGTACTAATCAGTTGGATGGCTTAGCCACAACCCCCTTTTAATTAAAAAAATACCCACTTCTATAAATAATAATAATAACACTTGGCACATCATTTCATCCAATACAATCCAAGGGTCGAAACTAGGGATATTACAAACATTTTAATTATTTTATACATTTTAATAATTAAGTTTTGATATAAATAGAATTATTATACTAGGTTCTAAACCTAACTCGAAGATGATGAGAATAAGGAGGAAAGGATAACAAGGTCGAAGAGATTTCTACAAATAGAAATCTCATGAATATAAACATTCATACAAGAGATTTTAGCAAAGTTATTGGGAAAAAAATAATGTTTATTATCATTAGTATCTATTGTAAGACTCACAAAAATTCATGTATGTAAGACTCTCATCAATCATGTTATCTTATATGGTTGTGAAGTTTGGGGCTATAACAACTCTAGAGAATCATAGAAAAATGTTAAACACATGTAGAAGCATTTTATAACTTATAACCTTAAAATTAAAGGTAATACACCCCTATCCCATCCTCCTCATGGAAACAATTTTGTCCCCATTGAGAGCATAGCTATGACTAGGTACCTAATGTACAAGAACAAGATAAACAACATATAAGATAAAAGACTTCCTAAGATTGCTTCAAACCCTAGTTAACACCGTATATCAAGCAAGTTTGGCATAAAGATGTCAAGTCTTGGTTAAATCATTGGGGAACAATGGAAGAGGTCACTATGTAGAATATTGATAATATTAAAAATATTATTACATCTAAATTTAAGGAGAAATTATGGTACGATAAATAATTAAAGGATAAGAGAAAAGTAAGATACTATAAGGAGGTGATTAATCATAATATAAAAGATCATAAATATCTCTTTGTTTTTAACTAACATGAACAAGAAAATCAACATTGCTAAAATAATAACAAACTCTTACAAGCCCCATAGTGAAACTGTGCATTGGAAAATTCCTAAAACATCCTCGGATGAAAGAATATGTCATCTTTGTAACACTAAGAGGGTTGAAGATGAAAAACACTTTCTCTTAGAATGTCCAGCATATGCCCACATTAAATCTCAATTTCAAAATATTTGTTAGATTGGTGACCTTCCTAACCTTTTAACTCATCAAAACTATGGTGATTTAGGAATGCTTCCCTTCAAGCTTTTCTACAATAAAATAAAATAAAATTTTAAAGCAAACAAGAAAAGCTTTACCTTCTTAAAGTGATATACCAAAATTACTCTAATGGACATTAATAAACCATCATAATCTTTAATCATTATATAAAATTGTTGCCAACCTTTTTTCATGACTATATATATATATATATATATATATATATATATATATATATATATATATATATATATATATATATATA